>CM039449.1:34162770-34744311 GCA_022388445.1 Zophobas atratus
ACTCCAGAAACCGTACCAGATATATCTTCGACTTTTTTCGCTAGGAAAGTATTGTAATTGAGTCCGTCGGCCGATTACGTTTTGTCGATCTCCGTAGAGTATGAAGTTTCCGTCTGTCTGTCCGTCTGTCCGCCTGACCGTCTGTCTACGGTCCCCGATTATAAGTAAAAATTTTGTATTTATATTATAAAATAACATAGTCCTACACATGTAATATATGACTATCTCTTGAGTTTTTACCGAAAACTTCCAGATTTTTCGAAAAAAAATCAAAATCATAAAACAACATTTTGCAGTTTAATTTTGAATCTGCAAAACCGAATGCTTTGAAACCTTGCAGATGTTTTAAAGTTATGATACGCATGATACATTTTTAATCCAAATATAGTTGTTCAAAATTTTGCCAAATAAATCCTGCGTAAAATGTCGAAAATATGATCGGTCTATACTTGTGATTTATCACTCCATTCATATTTGTTGGATTTGCTTATAGAGGGCGACTCAAAAAAATAATGAACCAATCAAATTATTTAATTGAATAAATCAAGTATCACAAAATCGACTACTTAAAAATCTTGCAGACTTTTTAAAAGTTATTGTAAGCATGGTAAATTGTAAATCAAAATATATCTGTTTATTGTCCCCAAAAAATTGATGACGTCATCTCAAAATTTTGTTGAATAAATTCTACCCAAAATGTGCAAAATATGATAAGTTTTTACTTGTGATTTACTACTGCATTAATATTTTTTAGATTTTGTTTAACCAGGTGGCTCAAAAAAATTAATGAATGAGTCAACTTATTTTATTTATTAAGTCAGGAACGGCTCACTCCATTTTCCTAGAATATTTTGAGAATACAATACTTTATAAACGAGAAACGTTCTGTGGAAATGTTACCGCTAATATCCGTAATCCGTTATTATGCATAATAACTAGACATTTTAGGAATTATGCGTAATAACTGAAATTTTCAGTTATTATGCATAATAACGGAAACGTTTAGGTAATATTGATAATAACTAACAGAGGAACAGGAATTATGCATAATATTTTCCAAAAAGCTATCCACCCTGCCTCGCTTTCCCCTACATATCACATGTACAGTTGATTTAAAAAAAAAGGGACAAATTACAGTTATATAAACGTCATATACCCATTGCTTTTCATTGATCTATGAGAATCTGAATTGCTCATCTTGTCCCGTTTTTTTGAAATCACCTGGAGATGTTATAGGCCAGTGCTGAAGCCTTTGAAACTGGTAAAAAGTGAAAAAAAATTAGAACAGAATGATATTCATTGGAAAAGGAAGAAAATATAACAAAAATAAAGGGAAAAATAATTTACGGACGATCTGAGGTCCGGAAGGGGAAGAGGGTGAGATTTTAAGGGTAGTCCTATCGCAAAAAGTTAAACAGCAAAGTTGTAGGCAATGAAAAGATCTACAACTTTTGTATTTACACTTTCTTTAGATAACCTCAAAATTTATGCAAAAAATGCAAATAACCGAGTTTTTGGTTTTTTATTTTTATCTCCCACAAAAAATTTTTTTTAACGAAATTTGGTGAAAACTTACCTATTTATGTCCCAAACTCACTGCAATTTTTTTGATTCAAAATATTTATTTTTTTCCCTTATTTTGATTTAATATGGAAAAACCACCCTAATTTTCAATCGAAAATTCTCATGTCAAAATATTTGCTTTTTTAAAAAAATTGGTGTGCTTTTTGTTCGCTGAAATCTCTACTTTCTGATGGTGTAAAAAAAATTATACATTACTATGGCAAATTTTCACAGGAAATGCAAAAAAAACGAAAAAACTCGAATTCAAAAATTTGCTTTTTAATTATTATGTAAAATTTGGAGCTATTTATTAAAATGTACATGTTAATTACTCGAAAAACGTAATATTCCATGTTACATTGATAAATTAAAAAATTGCAAATCGAAATATACTACTATAATTAACAACCAAATAAGTTAATACACTTAATACTTTATAAGACATCTACAATATTTTATTAAAGTTGTAGGATAATTTCTAAATTATATGCATAGGTGCCTATTTATTGCTATTTTAGGATAACTTACATACCTGAATAGCCCACGGAAAATTTTAGCCCATCAGAACAACATCGTCTATAAAAATACACGTACAGGCTGATTTACTTGAAGAGAATCGTGACGAATTGACTTATTTAAAAGTACCTTTTGGAATCTACAATCACAAGGATTTTCCTGTAAACAAGCAGAAGAAGATGCTGATGCTGACATAATTAAGACCTCGATAGAAACTGCCACAGATACTACAAAAATTGTCATACTTGTGGGTCAAGATATTTTGGTCCTTTTGAATCAATTGAATTCAAATAATTATGACATTTATTTTCTCAAACCAGGTTCTGGAAATGTAAAAGATTTATTTTTCACGTCCAATAGTTTCAAATATGAATCTTTCAAAAATATCGTTGCATTTCTGTATTGTTTTTCTGGTTGCGATACAACATCTGGGTTTGCCGGAAAAGGAAAGAAAAACATCGTAAATTCTTCTAATATATAAAATTCTTCTGTCACAGTGTGTGTAACCAAACTTCTCCGAAACGGTTTGACTGATTTTGATGAAATTTTCTGTCTATATTCGATAGGTCTGAGAATAGGTCGTAAAATATTTTTTATACCCCTAGGTGATAAGGGTGGCCCACCCAAAAAATTTTTTTTTATTTTTTGGACAAAATTTGTTATTTATATTTTTTTAAGATTTGGCTTCAAAAAATACATATAACCCTAAATTTTCACCCTTCTACCACCAACCCCCATTTTGTAGTAACGATATTAGTATCTTTACTTTTATCCACATATACGCAATACGGTTCAAGATGGCTGTTGAATATAATCATTGTCGTACGATACATTTTTATGTATAATTTGTAATTTAATTTAATTATAATTTATTTATTTATTTTGATTTAATTTTTTATTTAACTATACTAAAATATTCACTAAAAATAATTTATATGGCAAAACAACGTTTGCTAGGTCTGCTAGTTAGACGATAAAAATTCGTCAAATTTGGCCAATATTTTTTATAAAAAACATGCAAACCAAGAAGGTATCGCAAAAATGGATTACAATTAATCAAATATATTTATAAATGTAAAAATGACAATATGACACTGAATCAATTAAGATTTCGAAAATCAATTGGCAAGAATTAAATCATCTTTCATATTGACAAATCTCACACCAACAGAAGGCGTTTGTTTCATGGATTTTAAATTTTTAAGTTTATCAGTGTAACATGGAATCTTACTTTTTTCGAGTAATTGAAGTGTAAATTTTGATAAATAGCTCAAAATTTTACATGATTAAAAAAAAATTCGAATTCGAGTTTTTCGTTTTTTTCCATTTCCTGTGCAAATTTGCCATAGTAATGTATACTTCTTTTTACACCATCAGAAAGTAGAAATTTCAACGAACAAAAAGCACACCGATTTTTTTAAAAAAGCAAACATTTTGACATGAGAAAATTTTCGATTGAAAATTAGGGTGGTTTTTTGTAAATTATTGTTCCTTTTATTTTTGTTATATTTTCTTCCTTTTCCAATGGGTATCATCCTGTTTAAAATTGTTTTCTTCTCAAAAAATTATCAGCCCTGGCCAATTAGGCAATGTGCTTAATGACTAATGTTTCAGGCATTATGCTTAATTCCTGTTCCTCTGTTAGTTATTATCAATATTACCTAAACGTTTCCGTTATTGTGCATAATAACTGAAAA
The DNA here is from genome assembly GCA_022388445.1 of Zophobas atratus. Classification (NCBI taxonomy): domain Eukaryota; kingdom Metazoa; phylum Arthropoda; class Insecta; order Coleoptera; family Tenebrionidae; genus Zophobas; species Zophobas atratus. Next base: position 34,166,547 of record CM039449.1, read on the forward strand.
ATTCAGTTCTTACGCATAATTCCTAATGTTTCCGGTTATTATACATAATAACTGACAAGTTTAGTTATTACTCATAATTCCTAAAATATCTAGTTATTATGCATAATAACGTATTTCGGATATTAGCTGTAACAGAAACAATTAGTTAGGTTGCTGAGTGCAAAGGACTGTAACTGTCTGTAACTATTAACTTCTTTCGGATAATTTGTTTAAATATAATAGGTAAAATGCAATATATATGTTACAGTTAAAACCCGTTTTCAGTTAAAACGCGTTTTGTCTAGTTAAAATAATTCTTGGTCACACATTTATCTCGTTAATATTAATAAAAAAATAATTCTCCCGCTCAAACTAGTCGATTCTCCCCTCAATCGTCGAGTTTGGTGACGTCTCTCGACCAATCAGTCTAAACGTGTTTTGTCTGATTAGAATGCGTTTTAACAGATATTCATTTTTAAACAACAGTCAATTCTAGTTGTAACAAAGGCATTTAGAAAAAACTAGTTTTAACTAGAGAAAACACGTTTGAACTGTAACATATAGGTATGTTTGATTTATTTTAATAGCGTTTTAATTTTGTTCTCATTATCTACTCTGAATTTATTATACTATTACAGTTGGGTAAATAAAAAAAAACTTAATGATATAAACCAAAGTGGCCAACGAATAGAAAAACATATGCTAGAGGGCTATTTTTACCAACATAGACATATCAGTCTTATCACAACAGCTGTTACCTCAAAAGCATAGATAACAAATCAAAGTTAAAGAGCATTCAATCACTAATTGCCAAATTTTCAATTTCATCTGATGTTCTCATGGGCTGTTACAACGTAATAAATTGTAAGTAAAGTAGCATAACAAAACAATAAAATTCAAATTGTTTCCAATCAAATATTGTTATTTATAATATATAGGGTGTTTTTTTTATTTGATATAACTCCTGTAACTTGTTTATTCTTAAAAATAAACCTGTAGTTCCTTGAGCAAATTTGTATGATTTTAAAAGTATGTTATGACAACCTCACATTTTGATTATCATTTCGGGTAGAACCGAAAATGACGTCAACTTTATTTTTTTTTAAGGAACACTACGGAGGTATATTTTTTGTATTCTAAAATCAATGCTTAAAAAGTTATTCAATAAAATAGACGAAAAATTCGAAAATAGTAGCTTGAAAAATTGACACTCATGTCATTTATTCACATAAGTGATCTTTAAATATGATACAAATGTGCACAAAAAACTAAGTTTATGTTTATCTTTAAAAATAAAAAAGTTATGACAGCTCGGACATTTTTAGATACAACTGAAACATGTTCTCACCAAAAGTGTTGATTTCTATTTTATCTATGTTAAGTCTCTCTAACTGTGAACTGATTAAATTTGAAAACAAAAGCCACATTTTATGTGTTACGGATGATGCCAATTCATTGATCTATTTAAATCCACCGCTAGTGCAGAAATCAAGAAATACATCTATTTTGATAGAAAACGACGAAATTTGGAACGATTGGTCTTTAAAACCATCAACAGAGGTACTTGTTTCACGAGTTATTATTATTATTATTATTATTATTATTATTATTAATATTAGTTTGTATAGAGTAGAGCTCGTAGAAGCTATTATACTCTTTAGATTTCAATATTCTGTATTACCAAGAATAAAATTTATCAATGCGATTTTTAAATACGTTTACACTTTCAGACTTTATAATTTCATCTGGCAATTTATTCCAATCTTTGATTATGCGGGTGGAGAAGAAGTTTTTCCTGATATTTGTTTTATAACGAGGTACGACTAATGTTAATCGGTGTCCACGTAATCTCACATCTTGCCTTATAGTAAAATAGTTTTCCCCTTCTTTTCCCATTTGCAAAATCTTGAAACAGTATATTAAATCTCCTCTTTTCTTTCTGTCCATGAGTGAAGGAAGTTTCATTAAAATTAAACGGTTTTCGTAGCTAGGTCTTCTAAAACCATAGCACCATCTCGTATATCTTCGCTGTACATTTTCATAACTTCTCATATCCTGCATTCTGTCAGGAAACCACACAACAGAACCAAATTCTAAAATCGGTCTTACATATATTCTGAATAACTTAGCCATTAAAGATGTATTAGATTTTGCAAAAGTTTTATGTAGTATATACATACGACTATTCGCTTTCTTAACCTGTTTTAGTACATGATTAGCCCATGACAAATTTCTATGAATTAAGATACCCAAATCATTGTGTTCTGTAACAGTACGTAAGCTTTCCCCCTCTATTCTATAACAAAATTCCGGGTTTTTCTTACCAACATGCATCACTACACATTTATTACTGTTTAGAGGAATACCCCACTTTTCACTCCATTTATAAATCTTATTGAGATCATTTTGTAAAATATGTGCATTAATAGTCGTGTTATATAATTTTATATCATCTGCATACATTGCACAAGTTGAAACAATAGATTGAGGTATGTCAGCTGTGTAGAGAAGGAACAATTTTGGACCTAAAACGGAACCTTGAGGTACTCCGCTTAGTACGTTATAAACGTCACTCAAACTTTTATCAACTTTTACTGAAAAAGTTCTATTACTAAGAAAGCACTCTATCCACGCAAGCAGTCGTCCACTAATACCATACGATTTCAGTTTTAAAATGAGCAAATGTATGGGCACTTTGTCAAATGCCTTAGAAAAATCTAAATAAAGGATGTCAAAGGTTTCTGAATTATCTAGAGATGATGACCAGTCATTTAGGCAAGACAATAAATTTGACTCGATAGACCTGCCCTTGGTGAATCCATGCTGTTGACTAGGAATCAGAGCATGTTTGTTCATAAAATTTTCTAACTCGTCCACAATAATGGATTCCATTATTTTAACCGCTGGACACGTAAGGCTAATTGGCCTATAGTTTTTAACTTCAAGTTTGTTACCTTCTTTATATACTGGGCAAATGTATGCAGTTTTCCAATCCTCAGGTAAGGCAGATGAGTTAAACGACTGCTCCATTATTAAATGCAAAGGTACCGACAACTGACGACTACAATGTTTTAATATAGCGGGAGGTATTTTGTCAGGTCCAGGACAGGCAGTGTCTTTAATTGTTTGCAACTTTTTAAAAACAGATTTTGTATCAAAGCTGATATTAATATCTTCCTTATCCATATTTCTGCAATTGTATAATGGTAATGGATGATGAGCATTGCTATATGACTGGGAGAAAAACTGTGCCAAATAGTTTGCGGTTTCATGATCACTGGTAGTTAATGAGCAATCAGGACGACTTAGTCTCATTATTTTTTTTCAGTGGACAATACACGTCTTATATATTTAAATAAGACTTTCGGATTATTACTTTCAATTATATGATCTTCGTAATTAATTCTAGCACATTTGGTTTTCCTAGTTAAAATATTGGAGAGTAGTCTGTGTGAAACATAATCAACTGCCAATTTAGATCTTTTAAATTTTTGCCAGAGGGCTTTCTTTCGCTTTACTAACAGAAATAATTCGTCATTTATCCAAGGCTTTGAAGGATTGGTTATATAAGTTTTCGAACGGGAACATTTTTCCTTCAATCTTAGTATGATGGCACTAAATCTTAACCAGTTTTCATTTACATCCACCGAAGAAAGTTCGGCATTCCAGTTTATATTATCTAATAAAGCACCAAATCTATCAAACTCCAGAAAAATTTTTGTTACTGATGTCTTTTTGGGTACAATATTTATATCAGTTTGCAAATTTAACCTTAAGAACACATGATCCGATTTACCAATAGGTGGTAAATATTCCAGGTTAATAGCTAAATTTGAATCAGAAACAAAAATTAGGTCAAGAAGACTAGGATTTTGCCCATCACGATAACGAGTATATTCTTCTACAATTTGAACCGCATGAGTATTTGTTAAAAAATCGATTAAAAGTTGACTAGATGTGGATACATTTAAATCGTAATGAAGAGGCCAAGATATATCAGGAAGATTAAAATCACCGAGAACAATATTGTTATTGTATGTAAGAAATAAGTTAGTAAGAAAAGCAAATAGTTCTTTATCGTTATCAAAATTCGAGTTTGATGGTCGATAAACACAACCACAAATAAGGGAGAAATTTCGTAATGTAATGGACAAGAAAAGACATTCAACGCCACGCAAGTTATTAGGAATAACAGTAACTTTGAATTGTGAAAATACATTATTTTTTAAATATATGCAAACTCCTCCGCCTCTCATTCCTATTCTATCACATCTATAAAGTGTATAACCAGGAATGTCAACAAGTGAGTCACTATGATTTACAGTTAACCACAGTTGTGGATAAAAGGTGGGAAGGTGAATAAGTTTTATAGATTGGTTATATTTAAACATGAAATTAAGGTCTCTGATGATTCATACGTTATTCGTGTTACAGAATTCGGAACGATTTACAGTGATTTCCTGTATTATGAATCGGCTGCCTCCGTATCAGTCTCAGTACGTTCAGGAAATAACATCACTTTTATAGCAGGCGATCCTTTGCCATTGTCAAAAGAAACACTGGATTCTACTATTGACTGGATTCATTACACTTCTTATCCTCCACAAAATCACGATGCTACGGATTTTGTAAAGTTTCAGCTTAATGTTACCTCTCCGACCCCGACTTACTGGAAGTTACATGATTGTATATAGATTTTTTTTAAATTCGTACTTTTGAATGCACTTTCATGTTTTAGACAAGTTGAGGTGGGCTAACACTACTTCAGAAACAACAACCATTTTACCCGTGTCAATTGATGATACCTCATGTTTAATACTGTATGCATATATTTGTGTCTACTGCAATCTGAAAATTACTGTACAAGGAGGGTCAACCTATGAACTTTCTGGCACAAATCAACAATCACCAGAACCATGGCAAAGCTTACGAATCGAATTAGAGTCAGATATTGATGTGGAACTGTTTAGAAGTACAACTAATGGAAGTTCCGCGGGACAATGGGCAATTGACGTTAGAAAATGTCCACCTACGGTGGCAAACAAAAGTAACTACTTAGGTGTTGATTTGTGTTTTTTTTACTTAAACTTTGCAGCAATTTACGAAGTGTCTTTGGACGACAATGTCGAACAAGGAGTAAACTGGACATGCGCTCTTGGAACACCAGGAGTTAAGCAAGCAAATTTGGGAGGATACACAAGTGTCAGAACAAATAATGACATCTTTGGTTGTAATCCTGGAACATTGGGCAGAGAATGTGATATTCAGTGCATAGATATATTGGGAGAAGAAAACAAGTATTGTGAACAACATGAAATATGCGACAATACTAACTCAGAGTCGGAATGTTTATGTTCTTGGGGTTATCAAGAACCCACATGCGAACAATGTAATTATAATACATGTTCTTAATGTTTTCAGTATGAATGAAACACACATCTTATATGTCAAAATTTTAGTATGTTCTGGTGGAGACTGGAGTCTGTCTTGCCAAAATAGATGCAGTAACTGTGAATTCTGTAATGCGACAACAGGAGAGTGCACATAGTTTTCGTGAGTTGGATAGGTATGTTGTTTGTAATAAGGATTTAAAAAAATTGACTTATTATTATCATTTTTAGTGAGCCTAATGCCGGCATATGAAAAATTGCGATAAAATTTCTGTTTCCTATTATTAGAATTTAATAAATCTTTAGTGATAAGATAGTTAATAGACACTTACTCATCTAAATGAGTGTTATGTTATCACACTTGAAGATATACTATTACGAGAACTTCAAACTCCTAATTAATGTCCAAAAAAAAAGCAAAAAGATTACTCATATTTAATAAGAAACGCAAAGCAACACCAAACTTGTTTTAATACAGTGTTCGATTTTTGAAAATAGGCATTTTGAATTTTAGCATAAGACTCGTAGGTGCATCGAGGAATGAGGAAGGTAATCTGTAAGTGTAGAGAGGGCTCATTTTTTGTTTGCAATTTGATTGGTTAGATTGGATGAAGGTTGTTGTAGTATTCGTTTCCAAAGTTCAAATTGCTTCTTACTCTATTTTTTTGTAAGTAAAATAAAGTTCTTGAATAATTGATGATGTTAATTTAGAATTTAAGGTTCATGTAATAATTGTTTTGTGTTAAATTTTGTGTAGAGTTGAGAATATTTAACTATGACAATTTTTTACATCAAAACTGTTATCCAAAAACCCTTTGTGTTTATACATTATTGTTCTCATTTTTAATGAGGAACTTAAAACTGTAAAAATATACATTTTGATTTATGTTAAAAAAATATCTATGGTGTGTAATTTTCCCACGAAACACCAAGTATATTTGACACAATTTTAACCATAAATGAGTTTCATTAAGTCATTACACTGAGTCAAAAATTTGTTTTATTGATTCATTCATCGTCCGATGGTTGTAAAATTTAGACATGACGTATCACATTCATGATAATAGTCACAGCTTCCGGCTTAATTTTATGGCACATATTTTTCTAATCGATTTTTATTATCACATATCCTTATCTCTACGTTTTATTCCAAGTGCTGTAAATGAACTGGATAAATTTGCATGTCGAACTACTTTAGGTTTGTACCATTCCTAAAAGAAATGTTTGTTTTTCTTCGATGTTAAATGTTAACAGACACCAAATAGCTAGTTTTTTTGTAAATCTTTGTTATCCATTTATTGGTTGCATTTGCTTTCACTTATGTTACTTTTTTTTTCATCTTCAGTACAAAACTGGGTTCAAATTATCTTCAATAGAGTTTTGTTACGTTTCAAAAACGTGCGTGGAAAATACAGTTATCTTTTAAATAAAATATCCATGATGTCCCAATTTTGACTTGCCAGACTAGTAGGCAAAATTGTTTATAATGGACAAAATTTTGTGTCATATCTTCGCTTATTTTTTGACTAAGAAATAATCATTGCACAATAACATCACAACTTTGGAGAAACAATTTGTTAGACCGAAAATTAATGACGCGATAATTAGTTATTTTGTAACATAAATTTTCTAAAAGACACTTTCAAATAGATGTAATTCCGATAACAGATGACTCAAGTAGGTACATCATATTGACGCACTTTCAAAGGTGTTAAAAATATTACGAACAATTCTACGTACGGTTACACACGTAACAGAAATATTTATTGGAGATGGATCTTGTCAGATTCTTATCATTACGCCCAGTTTTCAGATAACGGATAAAAGTACAATATATATTAATTTCAGAGAGCAGATGTTTCACTAATCTTTATATCATCAATGACAACGAAACATAATTAACTGTAGGTAACGTAAGCCTGATTATATAGATAAAGGTATTTAATAGTTTCGTCTCTGCACATTATTTGCCTGTAATAACCAATAATTTTATAGTTTTAGGCTAAAATGAAAAGGTTTCTGAAGACGCTATTTCCCATTTTGTTTTTACTTGGTGTTTCCAGCAACGAAATAATTAAATTCGAAAATGAAAATCATATTTTGTGTATCACAGATGACGCAGAATCACTAATCTACTTAAAACCACCATTAGTAACGAAAACGAGAAACACATCGATTTTAATTGAGAACGACGTAATATGGGATGACTGGTCTTTAAAATCGTCGACAGAAGTCGTAGTACCAGCTGTTCTGGATAAAAGATGGGAAGGTAGGTAATTTCATCTTACATCAAATTTTGTGTGTTTAATTTTGTCTACAATGATAAACTGTTTATTTTGCAGATCTTGAAACGAGTTACACTGATTCTTTCCATTACGAATCAGTGTCATCTATATCATACTCAGTACCAGCTGGGGTTAATCTCACCATAGTCATTAGTGAGCCTCCACCAGCTTTATCAAAAGCAGCAAGGGATATTTCTATCGACTGGGTTCATTACACCTTCATGCCGACAGTGAATGAGAATGCAACTGAATTTGTGCAAAGTCAAATTAATGCTACTTCTTCGGAACAAACTTACTTTAAAATACATGATTGCAAGTACTAAAAGACATGTTTCGGATACCTTAACAATTTTTTTTTCCTTTTCAGATAAACTGAGATGGGCCGACACTGTTTCAGAAACACCGACACGTATATCGATCTCTCACACAGAAATACCTTGTTTTATGTTGTACACTTATGTTGGTTTTTACTGTACTTTACAAGTTAATATAACGGGCGAACCTGTACAGTCCTTCTCTCGAAGAAGTCGGTGGCAATATCTTAAATATGAGCCGAAAACTGACGTTGAGATAAAATTCTTGAGGGAAACCACAAACGGAGATACGAAAGGGCAGTGGGCAGTGGATATTAGACAGTGTCCACCCACGGTAGATAACAAAAGTAAGTTTTCAAGTGTATTAAGATTTTAATTAAGATGACATTTCAGTACATTTTTTCAAAATATGCAAACATTGTGAAACAAATCTAAATTGCGAAATAGAGATGATAATGCATTTTTCATTAAATCAGCTCTCTAATTTATTTTAACAAAAGAATTAAGCTAGTTGCACAAAAAATATCTTTACCTTTTTAAAAATTTTAGCAATTTATGAAATTTCTTTGGAAGACGATGTGGAACAAGGGGAGGAACGTCGGTGCGTTGCTGGTACGACAACAACGAAGCAAAACAATATTAGACAATTTCCAAGTGTCAAAATAAATGACGATGCATTTAGTTGCAATCCTGGAACCGTAGGAAGGAACTGTGATATTAATTGCACAAATTTTCTGGGATCAGATAAAAGTTATTGTGAGCAACATAAAATCTGTGATGATACTTACTCAGTTTCTGAATGTTTTTGTTCCTGGGGCTACGAAGGAGAAACGTGTAATAAAAGTAAGTACCTACACCAACAAAAATCCTATGTCCTATTGTACAATGTTATTATCTTCAACATTCACGGTTTAACGAGAAAGACGACACTTGTTTATAGTTTGTTGTTTAACTAAATAATTTACTTATTTTTAGCATGCTCGAACGGAAAATGGGATTTATCTTGCCGTGAAACATGTAAAAATTGTGATATGTGTAATGCGAAAACGGGACAATGCACTAGTTCCGCGCTAAGCAATTTTAGGACAGGTATGTTTCAAATATTGCTAATTATAGTAAGTACATTTTTGTTTTTTAGCCGGCGGACTACTTCTTTTGGGAATGATATTTAAATTTTTGTAACAGTATGTCAAACTTGTATTTGTCAAACTAAATATGCCATCCATGTGTTTTAGTAATATAACTCTGAATAAACTAATCAAATATTTGTGGTAATTTAGTGTTTCATATTATAAATAAGTAATAAAGACTGCGACTTTTTCTTCATCAAAAGAAAATTACTTTTTAGTATAAATATCCAAATATAAGTGAGTAATCAGATGATTTTTCTCCTCTAGAATTGTGATTATGGCCCTCAAATGGAAATTTAGAAAGTTTGTAGTGGCATTTCGTTGAATTTTGGTTGAATTAGTCATCCTATGCTGTTGATGCACAAGCAAGCAAACAGATATTCCGTTATAATAACTTTAACTGGAGTTTCGCAGTCATCGAATGATATTTTGACTAATCATTATTAAACTACATGGTTACCGTATTGTGAGGATCTGTGAATATTCATGAAGATAGAAACACAAATTGAGAAACACTTAATAGATTATGTAACTGAAATAAATCAAAAAGCCGCGGAGACAATTTTAAGCAAACTTTTTGTTTGACCAAGGTGATGAAGAGGAAAAAAAATAACTAAATACTTGCAAATTAACAAAATTTTAAAATAGAGAATCTGCAAGACGTTACAATAAAGAAGATGTCTGGGTAAAGGGCGAAACATTAGCAAGGGGGATGAAAAGATAAGAAATAATGTAGCTCATTGTAATAACCCAAACATCCCGCCTTAAACTGACATGTGAACAAAATTTTAAAAAGCCCGCGAAAGTTTGAAAAAAATAAAAAATTTGGCCTTTGTTGTGATCGTCTAACAAAATGGAACCCTACACTGTGTTTGTTTTTTTTTTGACGGAATACGTTCAGATGCAAAGTGGTGGATCCCAAGGTTGGAAAATTACCGCTAAATAAAACACAAAATATATGGAGGATACAAAATCATTTCTTCTTCCACTGACAAAAAAAAAAAAAGCTGCGACTAAGTTGTGGCGGCTGAAGACACCCTCAACAGTGGAAATCCTCATTTATTATCCCATTGCATAAATCTGGCTCCAAAAATGACGTTAAAAATTACAGACCTATCGCTTCTTTGTGCTCTTTATCTAAAGTTCTGGATTCTATTGTTTCTGACCACTTCATCTCAACATTTAAAAATAATATTTCCATCCACCAACATGGCTTTTTACCTAATCGTAGTACAGTAACTAACCTATTTGAGTATACTAATTATATCAGTTACTCAATGGAACAAGGATATCAAGTCGATGCCATTTATACTGACTTCTCCAAGGCTTTTGACCGTGTTAATTTACAACTTCTTTTAAATAAATTAAAATACTATGGCGTGATTGGATCAGATCTTATTTAACGCACAGAACGCAGGTAGTCAGTATAAATGGCCATCAATCAAAAGTTATTAACGTAACCTCAGGAGTACCGCAAGGCAGTCATCTCGGTCCAGTGCTTTTCTTTTTGTTTGTTAACGATATCACAAAGTGCTTTTCTCACTGCAAATATCTTCTTTTCGCTGATGATTTAAAATTATTTATGAAAGTTACTGAGGTTAACGATACTCTAAAAATTCAGCACGATATAGATTCTTTTTGGGAATGGTGTTGTAAAAATTCCATGAGCCCTAATATAAATAAGTGTAAAACCATTTCATTGACAAAAAGCAGTGTACCAATTATTGATACTTCATATCATATCAATAATAACGTATTGTCGAAAACAGACACAGTTTTAGACTTTGGTGTTACACTAGATTCTAAATTAAATTTCAGCGTTCACATTGACAATATTTTAAGTAAGAGTTTTCGCTTATGTGGTTTTGTTAAGAGGCACTGCAAAAATTTTAACAATATAACAGTAATTATTAAATTATTTTCTACGTTGGTGAGGCCAGTTCTCGAGTATTGTAACATAATTTGGAATCCCTTCTATAAAATACATATTGATAGCATCGAAAAAGTTCAGAAGAAAATAGTAAACTTTATTTTATTTAAATTGAAGATTAACAAAAATAATTATACCTACTGCGAGAGACTGAAGTTAATTGGTCTTCAATCACTCGAAACACGTCGTCAGTATCAAGCTATAATTTTTGGACACAAAGCTTTACATAGCAAAATTGACTGCCCCAAAATTGTAAATATGTTTACCTTGAGAGTTCCTTCCTACAATACTCGAATACATGAAATTGTAGCCATCGGTGTTCATCGTACACACTACGGTTATAATTCTCCATTTGTCCGTATTGCTAGGTATATCAACGCTATATCCGAAGATTTAGACCTGTTTCACTGTAGTTCCAAAACCCTTAGACGGTATTTGCTTTCATTGTAGAATGATGTATCCTAAATTATTTTTGCAAAATTTTGTTACGGTATTTTTTTCCCCCTTATAGTATGTAGGTATGTAATTATTTTTATAGATGATATATTTTTTTTTATTTCTTTTTGTTATATCTAAATTCTGTCTTTACTAAATTAATTTTTATTTTTGTTCGCATGTATATTAGAAATTGCCTGTTATATACTATGTGTTTTGGCAATAAAGGTTATATTATTATTATTATTATTATTATTAAGTGAGTTTATGGAGAATCAACCATTTGGCTTGACCTTCTAAGCCGATATAATATGAAAATCACCAGTGAATTTTTTTTTTGTTAGCAACTAAAATCAAGAAGTGGTGGTTTTTTAATTTTGACAAAAATTATATCTCACACTATGTTCATGTCGTTACAAAAACAGATAACAATGTTTTGCTTTTCTAAATAATATGAAATATCAAAGAGGGCTTTGAAATTGTATATCTGGCTGCGTCTTGAATATTTTAGGGGTGGTGTTTCCCATGAATAACTCTGTATATTATATCCAACTAAGCTTTAGATATTAAGAATCACATATGTAGTCGTAGAATAATGTCAGGTATGTGTAACGTTTTTTTTTTTTTGTTTTTAGATTTTAAAAATGTCTTATTCCATCCTGGCTATGTTAAAGTCTGAATTTTTTTCTAAGCTGAATAAAAGATGTATTATCCTCTAGCTATTATGTTCTATCATCAGAAGGAAAATAAAAATAACTAAATCACTTGAACCAAAATTTTTGTTTCACAAAACTGGTAGAATCCTAAGCTAAATTCACGAGCCATAATGTGAAAACATGTTATTTTATAGGAGTAAAGTTTATAAATAGCATTTGCCATTCAAAATTTTGAAGCGGTGAAATCGAATTGTTGGTGGGGTCTGTCAGAAAAATTTTTGGGTAGTTTAACCTACCCAACAGTCCTATTATCAGTTCACGATATAGTAGAGTTGGCCATGAAAATCTAGTGAGTTTGTTGGTATTCGATGCACAAGAATAAAAATTCCACATAGTTCTACACATGTGATTTATGACTCTGTATTGAATTTTTACCCAAAACGTTCAGATTTTTGGAAAAAAAATCAAAATTATGAAACAACATTTTGCAATTTAATTTTGAATCTGCAAAACCGAATGCTTTAAAATCTTGCAGATGGTTTATAGTTATGATAAGCATGATAAATATTTAATCAAAATGTATTTGCTCATCCTCCCTAAAAAATTGAGGACGTCACCCCAAAATTTTGAATAAGTCCTACCTAAATTGTAAAAATATTATGAGTCTGTACTTGTGATTTACCATTTCATTCATATTTTTTACATTTGCTTAAACAGGTAGCTCAAAAAAATTAATGAATGAGTCAATTTATTTTATTGATTAAAACAGGAATGGCTCACTCCATTTTCTCGAAAATTTGGAGACAGAACACTGTTGTTATTAGTATTACATTGCACCAACCCAATTTGATAGACACAAAATTTTGTAAAGTAAAAACTCGTTTGAAGCATAGGCGTAGCAGGCACCAATTATGAATTACACCATCAAAAATTGAGATAAAATCCAATGTTTTATATAATAAGAGGAAATCGAAGCAATAAAAAAGTCTGGGCGACCATCGGTATTGTTTGCAGTTTCTCTGTCTGACTCTCACGTGTACAATCTCAACAAGTGTTACATGCGGCATACTTGAGTAAATTATTTCGTTATTTTATTGATTAATTATTATAAATCAATATTCAGGACGACCCAATTCAATTTCCCGAAAATTTGGGAATACAGTACTTTTATTTTTAGTATTACACTACATCTATTCAAACTGATATACGATATATTTATTTTAACTTATAATGGTTGTCATAAAAAATTAATATTCCCAAAATCAAATATTTTCATTTTTCAAAACAACTAGTTTTAAGAAACCTTTTTTTTCTGTTACACTGTGACTATTACCTACTATAGTGATTACCACCAAAAAATAAAATTTTTCAGAGAAGCAGTATTTGTTGCACTGTACTTCAGAAGCGAGGGAGGTTGTGTCAAAATAACTTTCGACACATTTGTTTTCTCTTTCCTTAGTACGTCAATCGGTTTCTTCGTTTTTGTTCACGAATTTATTCCTTTTTTTGCAGTATATTCAGCTTTTGGTTAGTGTGTATGGACTCCGTTTTTTCTCTTAGATAAACAACAGTTTCTTCTGTTTTATCGCAGTGAGTCGGGTCAGTTTTAAATAAATTCTATGTCGTTTTAAAAGATACTTGGTATATTTAAATATCTTCTAAAACTTTAGACAATTTAGCATTTTCAACTTTCAAATACCTTAGGTTAATTTTTCGACTAAATTGTTTACCGACCTCATGACCACATCGAACGTTTCTGCAACGGTACTTTCACAATTTTTTCGATTTTCATTAAAAGCTAACTGGGATTATCACAAAATAATTTGCAAAATTAGATTTTATTTTTACTTATTTTAGAAAATGGGTTGGTTTGATTCTATTTCATTGCCAAGCAAAGTGCTGTTTAAATTACTTGGGATCATTGTTTTCATTAAAACAAACCAAATACGGGTATACGTCTTTTGCAGGCCAGTTCTTAAAATTGTGACATGTATTTTGAACTCTTCAAGCACGTCTAAGTACATTAACGGTTTTAAATGGTACGTGATAAAATTTAGTTCAATGAGTTGACTCTCCGCAGTAATGTCAAGTCCGAACATGAATATTTAAATAAGGAAAAAAGTCAATACAATGTATCGTCTCTCAAATGAAATGATAAGAGTAACGTACAAGCATGCATTAAACAAGTAGGTGTACTCGAACTTGAATATGTATTTCGTTTCATTCGGGAAATAAATAATTCATTTAGCTCAAGTCTACGGAAAATATATAAGCCACAAGAGCAAGAAAGTTATCAGAGATTTTAGATACTTATTTGTAGCAGTCAGAATAACTAAAAAGTGCTAAACATATTGTTAAAAACATTTATAATAATAATTACTAGTGGTTAACTGCTTAGTACAACACACCTCAAACTCACAGAGCAGTGATTGAATTCAGGTACGTTTAAATACATTTATTAAACACATTAATACACTATCGTGATACATATTACTGTAATTTTGTTCTTCTATGCTCGTTGCATTTGAACATTGAATACATAAATTTAAATCAGCTGAATTTGGAGATACCGTTTTAAAAATAAATTTCTGTTAATTCATTTAAAGGACACATAATTGTAGAGCAAATTTTATCATTTAATTGTTTAATTTGTAGTGAAACAGTGGCTGCAGCTAAAGTAAATGAAAGCTTATTAAATAATTTCCATAAAATTGTTTTTCCAATACTAATCTGAAAAAAAGTCATTATACATCGTCTTACCTCACAGGTTAATAAAGAATAAACTTTTAATTTTCAAGCTCAACAATGACATTTTTATTGTACGTCGCCTTGACATGATTCATGTTGTTGCATATTATGAAAACTATCGCTGATATTTTTAGGTTAAATACAAAATTACAAAACTATTAACACAACAGATCTTCTTTATTAGGCATATCAATTTCAAATATTTGAAAAATAAAATGTTCTAGTACTCGAAACAATTCCGGATTAACAATGGTGGTCAAGGCATTTCGGAACCTCGGGTATAAGTAATGTAACTAGTACAGTTCCTATTTAATTAATACAATAAATTAACTTTTTCATTAATTTTTTTTGTCAATCTGTATAAATAATTCTAAAAACTATGAATGCCTTGATATGCCACAAGAATGGAGTAATAATATTTTGCATATTTCAGAGATTTATTTAATTGGGCAAAATTTTGAGTTGACGTCAATGATTACGATAACCTTAAAATATTTACAGTATTTCAGAGCATTTCGATTGCAGTGTCAAAGTTAAATTTCAAAACATTTTGATAGTGTTTTGACTTGTTTCCAAAAATTTGGATTCATACACCACAACTGTAGGCGTATATCATTTTATAAAATTTGACACACTAATTACTATTATAAATTTTGAAGATGACGTCATCAAGTTGGTGGTGCGGAAGATTAACAAAATTTTAGTTAGTGTTTAACCATCAACATACACACTAATAAATTATCTAATTAGTTGATACAGACAACTGACAGACGGAAACAGGAGACCACTTTTTTAGAAGTTTAGAGGTCATGACACGTCGCGAAAATATGAAAGTGGTAATTCGCCCGATTTTTAGTATTACACTGCATCAATCCAAACTGATATACGTGTCCTTGAAAAAATGTTGATGACGTCATCGCAAAATTTTTTAAAATGCTCTGTTACAAAAATGTAATGAGAAAAAAACATAATAGACATGCTGTCGTCACGTTTCCGACAGCGAGGGAAGTACTGTCTAAACTTTTTAGACAATTTTTTTAGGTCTTTCGGTAAAGGTCACCCCAAATCATGACAACTAAAGAAAATAATATTAGCGTTGGCTACATCAGCAGAAGAAACTTACGATGGGTTCTAATTTGGCCAAACATTGGAGAAGAAGTTAATCCTGGAATATCATACTACATCAGAATTGGCATATTCTGCTTTACGACTGGAATAATATATAGTTCTGCATTCATGCATCTTATTCTCTCTTTAAGAAGTAATTAGTGTCTTCTTGCGCAAAAACATTAACTTTGTAAAACCATTTCTAGATCAGAGGGAAATTTCCCTCAGCGAAGATATTGCGGTTTTGATTTCGTTATCTGGGGTGGGATTTTGTTTCTTGAACGAAGTGATAAATTTTCACTTGCGATAAATGGCATTGCGTAGCTTTTAAATGCAAAGTTTGCATTTATTCTTTCCATATAAGCTTATTAAATGCTCAAAAGTTTACAATTACCTTAATTTTAAGAACTTATAACTCAGAATTACGATTTTGAACTTCTATTTTGACATAAATTTTGAGGTTATGTCTCCAAAATTTATCACTTCAATCAGAGCTACCGAGAAAATATCACTCCATGAAGACTTGATTTCGTGACAGAATCGAGAAATTTAACAGAAATGTCTCACCAAGTCAGCCTCTCAACCAATCAGCAAACGAGATTTTATCGCTATCGAGTTTTTTTCGATCGAGAAACAAAATCGCACCCCTGGTACTTATTACATAACGTTTACTTTTCTATACAAGAGACCCAGTCTGGTAAAATTTTTAAAAGACTTATCAGATTTTGAAAATTTTGGCAAACCTCCGAATTTTGAAAAAGAAGTAAGATGATTAAGTATGCTCTCTAACGCAGCTTTTATGTATTCTGTGTTTGCTACAGTAATATACACAGTGGTTAAATACTTGAGGAAACCAGAATGTTAGAGAATAAACAAGGAAAAAAACTTAAACGAAAATTGTGGATTTATCATCTCACTTTGGATTCCTTTTAATATGCAGCACCCCATTGCCTATCAGATAGTTTTTCTCTACGTACTTCTTGCTAGTCAGATATTTGTTAAACCTGCGTTGTTAATTTCGTCGTGTGTGTTTGAATTCACCCGGCATATTATTCTAAGAATTGAGCATTTAAATGCCTTGATACAGAAATGTTTTGAGATTGACAACTACAACAACTGCAAAGCGAAACTAAGATACTGTGTACAGTATCACACCGATATTTTGAAGTAAGTAAATGAACTACACGATTTCAAAACTAGGTAGATTCCCTTCGTGGTGTGTGTTAAATTTACACTACCTGATTGTATTTAGTTAGTCCCAAACTGACAACTTATCGGTTGTTCATTTCAGTTTAGCAGAGAAACTTGACGCCTCTTTCTCTAACACCATGTTTGCTCATCTCACCCTGACATCAATAATCTGTGCTTCTTTAGAAAAACAATTTATTGAGGTAGAAATCATGTTGATATATTTGAAATTATTAAATTTTGTGTTTTAGGACGACAGACTTTGCGCTGGTGTACACATGTTTGCTTGGATTGTCAATTTGTTTTTGCCTTGTGTTGCAGGGCAGCTGCTGTTTAATGCTGTAAGTTAATTTACAATACAATCATTGTTAAACTGATTGTACAAGTTTTGTTTCTTGGCTAAGTAATCTTGTGTGTTATTTTAGGGTGAGTCAATTTCTCACGCCGTGTGGATCTCTAAATGGTATGAGAGAGACGTCAGATTACGAAAAGATATACAGTTTTTATTATTAAGAAGCCAAAAGAATCTCCACATTAGTGCTGGACCTTTTGGAATTTTGTCGTACCCTTTGTTCGTTTCGGTTAGGCTTCGTTTTTGGTTGACTTAATTTGTGACAAGTTGTTTTAGGTTATGAAAATGTCTTATTCTGTATTATGTTTACTTACATCGTAATTATTTACTTCGCACTTCATTGGCAGAACGCAAGTTCAAGCGGATTTCAATCTTTTGAAATTCAATTCACTTCTGGAGTAGGTACCACAGGGGTCCATTCTTGGGCCTCTCTTTTTTATTATGTTTGTTAATGACATGGGTGAGGACCTGAATTCAGAATGTCTTTTATATGCTGACGATTTAAAGAATTTTAGAAAAATATTAACATTCTCTGACCACGTAATGCTCCAAGAAGATTTAGCCACAACTGAGACAAGGTGTATTCAAAATGGATTGTACTTGAACATTTCGAAATGTAATGTCATGACATTTTCATTAAAGCTCTATAACAACTCGTATGATTATAGAATCGGTGACACCAGTTTGAACTGCCTCTCTTTCGTGAAAGACTTGGGAATTACGTTTGATAAGAAACTCTCTTTCACTACCCACTACGATTTTATTACATCATCCGCAATAAAAGCTCTAGGGTTTGTTATTAGAAGTTGCAAACACTTTGTTGAACACACAACACTTTTACACATTTATTTTGCGTTTGTCAAGTCGAAATTAGAATATGGCTCCTTTGTGTGGTTTCCTGGTTACAACAGTCACTGTCTGCAACTAGAGAAAGTTCAAAGAAGATTTTTGAAATTTCTGTATTTGATGTCTTACGGCTTTTATCCGGAAAGAGGTTTTCCTCAAAATGGATCTACTGAGAAACTTCCCCATACAAAGCCTAGAATCTCGAAGGTTAAACATTTCATTACGTTTTCTCCATAAGCTTGTCAACGGGGTAATCGATACTAATATTTTACTTTGAAAATTGTCTTTTGTTGTACCTTGATTTGGATCGCGTCACCCTGGAAGTTTTTATGTTGAAGTTTTGTAAACTAATGCACACATGTACTCGCCAATAGTATGTGCCGTAATTACAAAGACAAGTTCGACCTTTTCAATTCCACGCTTAGACAAATAAAAAACTTGCGTTTTTAAATTTTAAATTTCGTACCTACAACCCTGATAATTGGTTTCACTGTGGTGGTGGTTATCAACAATAATAATAAAAATAATAATAAATGAACTGTGAAGTGTTTTTTTCAGATTGTAGATTTTTTCGTTCATTTATCAATTAAACTGAACAAAGCTTGTTTTAAAACTGAACGCCCAGTAAGTTTAATGGAACCAATAAAATTCGGCAGTTGGTGAGGAGAATTTTCGGTGCATGGGTCCAACTGGCGGTAATCATTTTCAGAAGTTTTTTAAATTAAGATTCTTTACATGTAATATGAATTAATAAAGTTTTTTTTCTGTTGAACATCCGTTATTTGGTATGTTTAGTTTGAATTAATAACTCTCTTTCAACTGCAACGGAACATAAGCAAAAAAACACATTAAAGAAAGATTTAGATTTAGATTCTTCTGTCCATAAAATAGTAGCTTATCGAGACGGAACTATATATTAAATAACGGAATTTAGTCTCTGTTCCACGTGGTTGTAGATAAATTCACAAAAAAGAGTGGTTTAAGTCGAAGTATTAAAACGTTTCATTTGAGTTATGCTACAGCAGAACAAAACTAGTTTTTGAAACCTATTGAGGCATGAATTGATGAAAAATTGAAATTACTCATGTAAACCACGCTGTATTTGACATACTGAACCCTAAATGGGAATGAGTGTACAGTGCACTTAGCTCAGTATACAGTTAAATAGTGAGTGTTTTTTTCGAATAATTGGTTCATTAGTTAACAGTTTTTTTTCTGAATCGTGAGCGCTTTAAGAAATTCAGCCAGAATCGTCCATTCGTAGTGAGGGAACAACTTTAACCTCATTTGATAGTCAACGAACGTTTTTGTTCACAAAAACTTTTCAGTAGATATATACTGGTTTTTATTGAACAAAACTAAGCAACCAGCTTTACTATGCACCTGCTCTGGTTGTGTCCTACTTATCCACCGATTTGATCTTCAACCATGAGTTCATCCCCTACTACTGCTAATCACGTTAGGTTCCCTAAGAAGGACCAAGCTGTTGTACTCAATTCCGTTAATGAGACGAAATTAACTGAATATGTTGTGTCTGTTGGCAGTTTAGTCCAACCCAAAAATTTCGCCTCAAAAATAGCGAACAACCGAATTTGTATATATCTAAAGGATAAACTAGTACTAGACGAGCTTGTGACGAAATATTCTTCATTAACTATTAACAATCCAGAAGTTGGAGTTCGACGTCTGATTATACCCGCACAGCGAATAATTATAATTATATCAAACGTATGTCCTACCAAAACCTAAAACGCTAGGTTACAAACCCGTCTCTCCTGTGTCCTTTTTAAGGGCAGGGATTCAAAATGAGGAGTATAGTCATGTACTCAGTTTTAGATGTCAGATATTTGTCATGCTGGATGAGTCGATAGATTTAACTTCGTCTTTGGTGATAAAACATGATGGTACGAATTATCGCATCTTCCTTACTTACGACGACAAAACTTGTTTTAAGTGTCATGTGACTGGTCATATAGCCAGCCAATGTACCAGCCAACACCAGGAAATTACAGACCCCAACATTTTGAATAAACCTGCACCTACAAAAATCCAAGATGAAGTTACCACCAGAAACGCAAATGCGCCGACAAATGAAACAATGGAAACTGAACACCTACCAGAAAAAGGTAGACCCACTCTTGAAATATCCGCAAACAAAAGATCAAGTTCTTCCGCTGAGTCACCTGAGGTTGAACATTCGATCCCTAGCAGTGAAAACAGTTCTTTTGATCGAGCATTAAAAAGGTTAGAACCAGTGATTCCACTGAGAGTTTGATAAGCACATTTGAAGTATTGGAACCTGGGCGTAGTATACGAAATCGTTGTTTGAAAGTACAGCGGAAACTTAAAAAGGCTTATGCCCGCCACCAGACTTGTAGTACGGAGAGTAACAATGATGCAGATACTTATTAGTTTTTTTTTTTGTTTTTTCTTTTCTCTTCAAATTCATGGACGCCACTGAACCCTCTGCCTCTTTGTTTTTGTGTCCTCTTATGTACTGTAACACCGCGTCGTTATATGCAAAGTTTAATGGGTTCTCTGCTTTGTTTTAGTCAATAAGCCTTCAATTATTTTAGTTAGTGAAACGTGGCTTAACCCTAAGTTACCTGTTGCCTTAATATCATTGTCCGGCTATCATCTATTTAGAAAAGATAGGCAATTTAGTAGAGGAGGAGGAGTTTGTATATATGTATCTGACCATGTGATATCTAACTTCACAATCACTATCATAGATACACCTACGTTAAATATCGAGTCCTTAGTTATAAAGTTTTCTAACCGTTCTTTAACGCTTGCATTGGGTTGTATTTACAGGGCTCCGTCGACTGATTTTGAGAGTGATTCCAAACTTTTTGACATAAGATCTAACTTGACGAACGATCATACTAACCTTCTTATCTTTGGCGACTTTAATATGCCTGACTTCAGTTGGTCTTTAGCAACGCTAGTATCTTCGAATCCTTCTTATCAGTTGTTATTGGAGTGTGAGTGTGAGTGTGGTTGACACGCACGTACCTACTAAGTTCTCGCTATAATCATTATTAAAATTGCAGATATAGTTGCGCCTTTAACACAAAATTTGGTACAAGTTAACACCATAGTGCCTTTATAGTGGTTTGTGTTATTAGACTTCTTCCTAAATACCATTAAGTGCAATTATTGAATTTCTCATTCATGCAGGTAAACTGTACCATCTTGTTGTTTTTCATTACCTACTGATAGCATTTCTTTTCATTGAAAAGAGTGACCGTGACTATTTAGAGTTCCTCTGTGCTCTACTGTTTTTCCTTCCGTGGTCCACCTTGTTGTGTCAACTGTTAGTCACCCTAATAGGCCCTTGGGTGCTGTGTCCCCGTCTTTTGTTTTTATTAATTATTCACTTCTCCGCTCGTTAAAATGAGTTCTTGTTCAAATTGTCATAATATCTGCAAACCGAATACCCCTTCGATAAACTGCGATGGATGTCAGAGTACATTGCATCTAAGTTGCTTAGGTCTTACTGAAAATGATGTAAAGATGACCCGCGCAAAATCAAGGTCGATAAAAGTGGTATGCAATAATTGTCATCATAATATGCAGCAATTTAATGATATTAAAGCAATGATTGCTACCTTACAAAGTGAATTTACTGCCTCGGTGAAACTAAAACAAGATTTTGAAACACAGTTATCAATACTGAAAAGCTCTTCTGATAATCAGCAGCAATCCACAAATCAATTTGATGAAATCGTGCATGAAGTTATGGAGCGACAGAAAAGAAAGAAAAACCTAATCATTTTTGGTATTCCCGAACAACAAGACACTCAGAATACCACTCAAAAATCTGAACATGATAAACTGGCTGTTGATGGTATACTAAAAACCATCAGACCTGACTTTTCCTTGGCAGACATTAAAATTTATCGTTTAGGCCGCTTAGTTCCAACAAACTCTAAATCTAGACCAATTAAGGTTGACTTAAAAGACGAAACCGATGTAAGCAAATTTATTCATAATGCAAAAGCTTTAAGACGTAGTCAGGATTATAAAAATATTTCTATTGCTTATGACCGGACTCCCAAACAAGTAGAATCTTACAAACTAGTGAAGCAACAACTTAATGCTCGAATCGCTAACGGAGAGGACAAACTGAAAATCCGATACGTTAACGGAACTCCTACCATAGTATCTTTAAACTAACCGTCTCACCCAGTCACAGTGCTATGTTGCGTTGTTTTTATCAAAATGTCAGGGGGTTAAGATCTAAGGCTACTGAATTCTATAGTAATATTTGTAATCTCGACAACTACGACATCATAGTCCTTTCAGAAACCTGGTTCACCAACGATATAGAGAGTAGTGAATATTTTCCACATGACTTTGTAGTATATAGAAAAGATCGCAATATTCAAGCGCTTAATGTAACTCGAGGGGGTGGTGTTGTCGTAAGCATTAGGAACACATTTAAAACATCATTTTTATATCTATCTTCAGTCTACAATGTTGTACCTAGTATTGACGTAGTAGGTGTAAAACTAAACCATACACCAAATATAATTATTCTTGCCATTTATATTCCTCCTCATACTTCGATTCAAGAATTTGAACTATTTTTTGACACGCTAAGTACATTAGATTTTCTAAATAATAATGATATAATTATAATAGGTGATTTTAATGTCCATGAATATGTTCCTGGTGTCTCAAATCAATTTACTACAACTTTAAATAATTTCAAAGAATTTTGTAACTTAAATCAATACAACGAAATACTCAATACTCTTAATCACATCTTGGACTTAGTCTTCTCAAATGTTCATTGTCAAGTTGAGGCGTCTGACCTACTTCTGGTAGATGAAGATTCTCACCATCCTCCCCTATGTATAACTGTAAGGACTTCAAGCTCACACCAACGTCAATTTCCTATGAACGATGAACTTGAATGTTATAACTTTAAAAGAGCAAATTTTCCATTACTATACGAAACGCTCTTGTCAACAAATTGGAATTTTCTAGAAGGTAATTTAGACGTGGATCAAGCTTGTACACTCTTTTACGAAAAACTAAATCAGATTTTTGACATTGCAGTGCCGAAATATAAACCGAAAAACTATTCCCGCAATAAATATCCGCCCTGGTTTGATAATGAAACTATTAATAGCATACGCAACAAAATAAAAGTTCTCAAATTGTATAAGAAGCATAGAACGGATTACAACTTTCAGTTGTTCAAGTTTCATCGTCTACGGTGTAAAAAACTTATTAGTCTGTCTTACAAAAGATATATTCAGAAATTAGAGAATAATATTTCAAGTGAACCGAAATCGTTCTGGACATTTATTCAAAATAAAAAAAAGTGTACTCGAATACCAGGTGTGATGAATTTCAATGACTGCGAATTGTCTTCTCCTAAGGCCATTGTGGATGCTTTCGCTCAATATTTTGGCAGTGTATATATAAAACATGACTCACAGTACAATTTTAATAATTCTCTTGAGGTTGCACCGCAGCTATTTGTCTCTGCAAGCCATATGTCTCAAAATGATGTATTTCTTGTCTTGAAGAATTGTAAAGACACTTTTACTACAGGACCGGATGGCGTTCCTTGTTTTTTACTAAAGGATTGTGCAGGTGTCTTGGCTAGTCCTCTGTGCAAATTATTCAACTTTATCTTAAAACAAAATCAGATGCCTAAACAATGGAAAAAAGCATATGTATGCCCCATATTCAAATCAGGTGATATAACCAACATTACAAACTATAGACCGATTAGTCTTTTGAGTAATTTTGCGAAAGTATTTGAGACTTTGCTATACAAACAGCTTTTTTCGTCTTTAAAATGTTACATATCCCCGCAGCAGCATGGTTTCGTTGAGAAAAGGTCTACCATAACTAATTTAGCTTCCTTTTCACAATACGTTTCTGAATCTATCGATAGTAGAGGTCAAGTAGATACAATTTACACTGACTTTTGCAAGGCCTTTGATCAGATCGATCACTTTGTATTACTAGATAAGCTCTGTAGGTTTGGTTTTTCTGAATCCCTGTGTAAACTGTTTCGCTCCTATCTCACTGATCGGGAGCAAGTAGTTAGATATCAAAACTTTTTTTCAAAAACCATTATACCTACGTCTGGAGTACCACAAGGATCTAATCTAGGACCGCTGTTATTTCTGCTGTTCATTAACGATATTGTTGAAAATATTACTTGTGAAAAACTATTATTTGCTGACGATCTCAAATTATTTTTAGAAATTAATACTACAGATGATTACTTGAAACTGCAATATAACATCGATGTCGTGTTTGATTGGTGCAGTCAAAATCGGTTGTCACTTAATAAAGACAAATGCTTCGTCGTCTCATATACAAGAAAAGTGGAACCTTTATTCTTTGGCTATAATATCAACGGAACTGTATTAAAACGTAAAGAGAGTTCAAAAGATCTGGGTATAATCTTTGATATCAAATTTAGTTTTTCAGAACATATTAATAACATAACGAGAAAAGCTTATAAGATGTATGGCTTTTTATACAGAAACTGCAGTGATTTTTGTAACATAGAAACTTTAATTAATTTATACTATGTTTTAGTCAGGTCAGGTCTTGAATATGGGGCAATTATATGGTATCCGCAATACGACATATATATAAAAAACATAGAATCAGTACAACGTAAATTCCTAAAATTTTTATGTTTTCGATTAGATGGAGTTTACCCTGAACGAGGTTATGACCACTCTCAATTATTAAATCGGTTCAACTTTATTAGTTTACAAATTCGACGTAACCTCTTAATAGTGAAGTTTCTGTATAACTTAGTCAACAATAAAACTGATTGTCCGTTTTTGTTAAATAAGCTTAATTTTATTGTTCCCCGTATTAATTCAAGACAAAATTTAACGTTTTATACTTTTTCTTTCAAAACCAATATTTTACGTAGGTCTCCAGTTGTATTAATGTCAGAATCGTTTAACAAAATTTCATTGTTCTGCGACATTAATGCAGATTCATTTAATGTGATAAAACAGTCATTGTTGCGAGTTTAGGTTCATACATGTTTATTTTTCGTTTTTAACTTTTATCAAGTAGTAATTTGGTTATAATATTAGGATCCTATATATAGTTTGTTTAATTTATTTTTTTGTAAGCATATCTGCCACACTTTATTGCACAGAGTTAAGTTAATTTTTCCTGTAATTGGGTGATGTATTACCTGTTGGAAATAAATTTATTTATTTATTTATTTATTTATTTATTTATTTATTTATTTATTTATTTATTTATTTATTTATTTATTCTCACTTGTGTCAACTAGTTACTCAACCAACCAGATATAGAGTCAATCAACAGCCCTCAGTTTTAGATCTTATTATTTCTTCCGGCCCCGACCTGCTCTCTAATTTAGAGTTTACTAGTCCGATTGGTAAATCAGATCATGTAACGATTATGGCCAACCTACAAGTCAGCCTTCTTACTCAAAATAGGATAATTTCATTCACGCGGTCAATCACTAATTATCATTTGTTAGAAAATCATTTGGTCGAAACTAATTAGGAAGTATTATTAATGCACGACACCGTAGAGGAAAACTGGGAAGTCTTAAAATCGCATTTACTTGAGTTGTCTCGTCAAAATTCTGCATCTAGAACATTTACCCGATCGGCTAAAAAACCATGGATAAACCACCAGATATTACAGATGGTTCGATGCAAGAAAATTTTGTGGAAAACATACAAACGAACAGGTAACGAGATGGATTATGCAGCTCATAGGACGTTTTCTAATTTATTAGCATCGAAGGTTAAAGATTCCAAGGTGGCTTATGAAGCTCATCTTGCTAACAGTAAAAACCCAAAATATTTTTATATATATTCAAGATACTCTTGGTGAATCCGTAAGGACACCTCAAATTCAAAATTCTGTTAGCACTCTAATCACGGAAAATGAAGATATTGCAAACATTTTCGCTGACTCGTTTGCAAATTAGTACACCATAGAACCGTTAGATACTCCCCCAGATATCGCATTGCCTCAATGTGGTGTATCTTTATCTAGTGTTGATTTTATTGAGGATGAGATCCGTGTGAAGCTGCAGAAGTTAAAGAAAACCAAATCTCCCGGACCTGATGAGATATCCGCTGCCATTTTGAGCGAGTGTGCTTCTGCCTTAGCAAGTCCACTGAGTTTGCTTATGCGTCAATCTCTAAATAGCGGGAAGGTGCCTGATGACTGGAGAGTAGCTACAGTTAAACCAATTTTCAAGAAGGGTAATAAACTTGACGTCGGAAACTATCGTCCAATCAGTTTAACATCCACAATTGGTAAGGTTATGGAATCCATCATCAACGATCGTATGATGCAGTTCCTACTGACAATAAAGTTACTCCTTCTCAACAGCATGGATTTATTCCTGGCAGGTCCGTATCCAGTAACCTCCTTTGTAGCCTTAATGGTTGGAGTTAGACAACGGCAATCCCGTCGATGTTATCTACTTTGATTTTTCCAAGGCTTTTAACAAGGTTCCCACTCGCCGTTTGTTGCATAAATTGGAAAATGCTGGTATCAGGGTTCTTTGCTAAGGTGGATTTAAGGATTTCTATCCTACAGAACTTTTAGGGTAAAAATTGGCAGTTACTTTAGTTCTCAACAAGAAGTGTTAAGCGGAGTTCCACAAGGTTCTATTCTAGGGCCCCTTCTTTTTACTATTTACACAGCCGATCTTGCCCGAGTTATTTAGTGTCCATTTACATTATTTGCAGATGATCTGAAAGTGTATAATACAGGTTAACTGCGATCTTATAAATGCTGATGTTAATAATGTTTCAAAATGGGCGCATGAATGGCTTCTTCCTCTGAACAGAGACAAGTGTTGTATACTCCATCGTGGCAGCAATAGTCCTAAGCTTAACTATTACCTTGAATCGCATTTATTAAAGGATGTTGACTCGAAACTGCACAGCAATGTGTTTCTTCGTGCTGTCGCATGGTATTTGAAGGTGTGTTTTTGCAAATTTACGTTTTTTAGGCTCAAGTTACCTTATTTACATGAGTAGTGTATTTTATCCAACTAAAAAACAATATCCAATAGTTAATGATACTAAGGGGGTAATTTCAAGTTGGATTTGCGAAATCGCAGGTGCCGTTGCTATGGTAATTGCGTTGACAGTTGTTGCGATTCGCGATTTGATACGTTATTGCGACTGCTGTCATCGCATCTTCCATGGCAACGGGGACTTACGAAATTGTAAACCCAACTTGAAATTGGCCCGTTGTTAATGTATATCTGTCTTTTGAAAATGTATGCTCGTTTAGTATTATGAGTGAGGTAATTTTGTTTTGACTAGTGCACAGCGATATGACGTATTGTTATTAGGACACAATAAATTTATTATTATTATTATTATTATATTTTAAATATCACCATGTTTTCACATAAACGCAAATACCTTGAAAACTGTTAATTAAAAAGTTTTTGTATTGGACATATACAAGTGTTCCATTTCAAAAATACAACTTTGTAAATTCTCCTACCCGTCTGTTGGAATATTCGGTAGTTTCTAATAAGAACATAAGAATACGATCCAAAGGATATTAACAAATAATGATGTATTAATTGAAGTTTATTTAAAACATATTTTACCAAATTTGGAGTCGAACATTATGCT
Source organism: Zophobas atratus (assembly GCA_022388445.1). NCBI lineage: Eukaryota > Metazoa > Arthropoda > Insecta > Coleoptera > Tenebrionidae > Zophobas > Zophobas atratus. Next base: position 34,194,554 of record CM039449.1, read on the forward strand.
TGATTTTAAAGTTTTAATAAATATGTGCTGTTTTACGAAAAAATCAATATCAGCACAATGTAAATTTTTTATAATCTTATAGGCATATAATTTCTTGAAAATTACATCTCTTTCTCGGAAAGTTGAGTGTAATTTAAAGGAAATTCTGGAACAGCGCTTCTGTTACTTCCTACTTTATTTATGGTATTTGCTACGATAATCTGACTACATATTTAGATAAATGACCCTTCCTGAAACTAGCATCTAAGCATTAACTCATTACAATGGATCTTGAAATTCATATAAATTAGAGTTCAATACAAAGCAACAAGTAATCGGGAAATATACAAACAGTAATTTAACTAATTGATAATCGCATGTAATCACAAAAGAGATATACGGTAATAATCAATGAACCTGGTGCCCTAGGTAACAGAATGAATAATGACATTAGTAAACAGAACTCCGCTGCAACAAGTGTTTCCAGGTGAATTGTTTTAATCTTGGGTATATATTTTTTCAATAAAATTGGTGAGTTCAATTTTGTTTTGGGCAATTTATTAATCTATTAATGAGACAAAAAAATCACCAAATTGACAGCTACAATTAAATTCTCTCGACACATTTTATTCTACGTACTTTTAGCTACTAAGTATTTTACATAAATATTTGTATTAATTCGTTGTTACTCAATTCCTGTCAAAAAGTGTGTTTGAATTTACATTTCTCTACGGATATTCATTATTTTCATTCATAATCACATGAATAATTTTTGTTGTAAATATAAATTTCGATTATTAAATTATGTGTTAAAGCCAGTTTGAATGGACGTATCCTACTTTTTCTTTATGGTTCCTCACTACTGTTCTATTTTTTCTGATTTCTTATTTAATTTTTCCGTGATATTTATTTCTGAAATAAACCTACGACACCTGTCACTGAATTTCTAAAATTGTGCGCTACGCTTTAAAGAATATGTGAAATCCAAAACAAAAAATTGTGAGAATTTCATTCAAGAAACATAACACTATTTTCTATAACAACTAAGAAAAATAATTCTATACAATTTATTGTGAAATATCCACGGTAACAAACAGTTCCGCTAAATCTTATTTCCAAATTTTTTAGGTATCGTCATCCCATAATTTTTGTATAAACAAAATATTTATTTTAGGTTTACAACAATGTGCACCAGCAAAACTTCAAGAATCTTAATATGTAAAATAACTAGCAAAAGTCTGCAGTTTAGCATCATGTGGCCAAAATGTTCAGAAGAACTCAAACCGAGTTATTGGTATTATATCCGAGTAGCAACATTTTTAATGTTGTGTGGAGTGATAATTCTAACAATATTTATGCGAATGATTATCACACTTAAATGTAAGTTGGTATATACATTTGCTCTTCGAAATTTCTATAATATATAATTTTATATAAAATCTATCAAGATATTAGTGAAAATATTGCTGGCTTTACGTCCATTCTTGGCACTACATATTATATGAGTACAATTTACGTACATTATCAACCAAAAATCGCGGCGTTGTTGAGAAACTTATCTAATTTTGAAAAATTTGGGAAACCCGAAAATTTTGATAAGTTAAATAAAAAACTACACTTGTGGGCACCTGTAGCATTGCTATATCCGACGGTCGCTGTTCTTCATTACAGTTTTGTTAAATACAAACACGAAGACTTGTGCGATTTAACAAACGAGGAAAAATTGTTGAAAGATAAATGTGGACTTATGTATTCCTTTTGGATTCCGTTCGACATAAACTACTTTCCTGTTTTTCAAATAAGTGCTTTTTATGTAACCATAATGATAATGATGATAGCTAGGTTGCGTTTAGGAATTGCGTTTCAAGCAGTAGAGACAACTCAGAATATAATTTTAAGAACCAAACAATTAAACACGATGATTGAAGGAATTTTTCCCGACAGTGGTAATTTTCTAAATGGAAATAAAGAACTAGCGAAGTGTATTGTATATCATCAGGAAATAATCGAGTAAGTTAAAAAAAAAATGTTTGTCTACTATTAACAAAATGTTATTTTTAGTATGTCTGCAAAGTTGGATGAGTATTTTTTCGGTATAATGGTAACACATTTTGTAATGACATCTATTATTTGCGGCTGTATAGAGAAAGAAATTGTTCAAGTGATAAAAATCATGCAATTATATGAACGCCGATAATGTTTTTTTTTCAGGGAATGTATTATGGGGTAACTCATCTTCTCACTTGGATTATGACTTTATATCTCGTTAAATAAAATGAAAACTATTATAGAGTCGATCTATCACAGACACTATTTGGTCAACAAACTGGTATTTAGGCGAAGTCACTTTACAGAAGAATATGCTTTTTATGCTTGAAAGATCACAAAAAACTATGTTTATCCGAGTGGATTCGTTTGGATTATTATCTTTTGAATTTTTTCTGGAGATACAGGCAATTTTTAACAATTTGTAGTGGTATCAATGCAAACCTCTTCCATTTTTTCTGGTTTTAAAAATTTCTTATTCTATTTTGGCTATGTTAAAGTCTTAAATAGTTTGAGGAACCATGTATTTTGAAACATAGACTGCTATGAAACACAAGAGCTTGCAATATATCTGTCATTTTTTAATGCAAATTTTTACGTGTTCTGAGATATGTAGGTTTAAGTGGAACTGTATTCTACGTGACCACACTTACCTTATATATTTATCCTTCAGTTTCCGAAGAATGGAATTATAAATCCAAATCGAAATTTTTGAAATAGCTACGACACTCTTCTGCACGAAATACATATACAACACAGTAATAAATATTTTAGTTTGTTTCTTTTCCAAACAAATTATGGAAAATTGCATTAACGTCAAAAAAATATCTGAAGTTGTTACTCCAAGAAATGTGAATCAATGGGCCAAGAAAGCTACTGAACTGTTAGTTCCTAAGAAGTCAGAGCAATTGTACGTCAAAGAATGTGAAAGATTCCATTAGTGAATGCTAAAAAATAATATTACACTATTAAACGCAAAATTTTCAGTTATCAAAAGCACGTTACCCTTGAGAGATGAGATTAATATTTCCAGTTACCACAAATTATTAATGTCTCTAACAAAGGATTATGGACCTTAGAACTCTGTAGTCTTGAGGCGGGAGCAGAGTGCAAGATGCGTCGAATGACATTGATGTTGAAAATAACGACCTTAAAAGTTGTTATTCTGTAGAATTAATATACAGAGTTATATGTATTTGGTACTAATAATTTGTATATTTAGCTACTGTAAAACGGATGAACTGATAAAAATTGGTCGAAGGTTATTTCAACAGAACTTTCCTCACCCATGACGTACAAAACATATCCAGATACATATTTTGAAAAGTTAATAAGAATTAATTTCGTTAATTTTATTACTTTTTTATGAAAACCCATGTAAGTTAAATGTGATAGCAATGATTACAAATTTTTTTCGATCTTTTAATGTCCATCTGTTGTCTATACTTATAATAATAAGTTTATTTGATAATTATTTAACCCTAAATAAATAATAAAGTCATTATACTGTTACGAAATAAACCCATACGCCGCCCCGGCACGATACCTATGGGTTCCCGAGCTTTCTGGTATTTGCGGCGAACAATGATGCATCATCGATGACGTCACCCAGGCAGCATTCGCATAAAAACAAGCCTGGAGCAGTTTACCAGCAGTCTCGATTGGGGCGTCGAGAAAACGCTCGAAGCGGCGTTCGCTAAAGAAAGACCTGGAAGCGGGAGTCGCGATGAATTCCAGAAAGATCTCGGTTGGAAACATCAAGAAGGAAATATGCGTTTAAATGGAGGCCACCCTCGGGAACGGGATTATTCAGTCAAGAAGTCGAATGAGCGAATGCATTTAAGTTGCACCACGAAGTTATTTTGTACATAATCACTGTAATAGTTAGTCGTGTAATTCGAGTTATTAAGAAATAAATTGTTGAGTTTTATCCACACCGATTTCAATCACCCGTCCAACGTAACAATACCAAGTAAAAAATTTGTTTTATTAATGCATGGAAAATGTGCAACGTGCCACCGTCCGATGATTGGGACATCCTATACATGAAGGGTTCAGAGCAGAAGCGAACTAGGTCCACCCAAACTAAATTTAAAATAAACGTATTCTAATTATTGTAGAAGTAATTTATAATTGATTCGCATGTTTTTTTTTTGTTTGTTTTTTGCTGTGATAATCTTTTACAGGACTCAGCAGCCACCATAATTCTTCTTAAAGGATGATTAGCAGAGGAATTAGTTGTCGCCGAAGGAATCCTAAATATTCCAATTCCAAGTTGGGCGGCGCAAGTCGCCACCTTGCGCCACTTATTTGCGCCAAAAGTTTGGTGAATTTTTAAGTTCAAAATTTCCATTAATGCAAGGAGGGTGCAACAACGACATCTTAGCTATCTCGGTAATTTTCGAATAAATTAACAGCAACACCCGCTAATACTTGACAGACAACCGCCATTTTGCGAGATAAATTGCGCCAAATTGCGCTACCTACTAGAGGTGCCGCAACTCGATGGTGCAAATTGCAATGGAAAATTCGACACAAGTGCGTTCGTTTATTCCGTCACCCCTAGCAACCAGCATTTGATACCCAAATTAGCATTACAAAGTTGAGCTGCACCAGTGACTTGCGCTGGCGCAGCTGGGCAACTTGGAATTGGCCCCTTTGCTAACAAATTTGGATTGTCAATATAGCCATTAATAATTCTATGAAGAACGCAAGCATCAGCAATCTGTCTTCGAACACTCAGTGTTTGGATGTTAAATTTATTTATAATGTATCGATAATAATCTTTTTTCACTACTAGCCTCAGAAGACTTCATTATATATCGTGTTTGATGCTTGAGAAATTACTGTTCTCCACCTTACCCAATAATGGATTTTTCTCTCCTACTAGTAGATAATGAAAATAATTGACAGTATTGCCATGGTTACCTTAGAATGTCGTAGTTGAGGTGTTTACTTGACATTAAGCTGCCACATTTTATACATTGTTTATTAATGACAGATGATGTAGAACTGGGAAGCTGAAATTTCTTGCGAAATCTTAAATTTGCCGCCTGGACCACACTCCAGCAAGAATGCCACCAGAGCAATCATGAAAAATCTATTGCAGTTATTCTTACGAGCACGCGACATTTTTAACCTCTAATTTGTGTAATCTGTTAAGAAGTAGTATTTTTATAATAAATAATGAAAATGTTAATGTAGAAATAATATTGTGTTATTCGAAAGACAAATGTTTATTAAAAAATTGAGAATAATAAGTATTAACAACAAAGTAACTAAAGATTAACACCTCAACTATAATTATTTGAAATAATAGTTAATTGTGCAGTTGTGGCACGTCATATTGATTCCCGATGTATTGCGATTGGAGGTAAAGTTCTCCACCGGTATAGTTATTTCACTGTTTGTAGCAGCATGTGTGGAAGTAGATGGCATTTCACTACACACTTCTTCACTCCTCTCACATAAAATATTGGAAGAGCTAGGAGCAGGTAGGTTAATGTGATGAGGTGTTCCCTGAATTATATTTGCAATTCTTCTTTTGTCAGTGAGAGACTCCTCAACATACCCTTCAGCAACCATTGAGCTTTTCCAGCCCCCATGGCGTTTGAGTGATAATATGTCCCCACCCATATCAGCCAAAATAGTCGCTGATGTTCGCCTCAATGTATGGCCAGTAAATTCGTCGACATTTGGCAGTTGTAGGTATTAAGCTATTTTATAAGGTGTCTTGCTTATCGTATTATGTCCCATGTTTTGTCTAGTCGGTTTTCCACCTCTAAACCCAATGAAAAGCCTTGCCATATCAGGAGACGGCCTTTTTGTCAAGTATTTTTTAACCACATCAATCCAGGTGGGCTCCATAATGACAAATTTTCGAGAAGATTTTGTTTTTGTTTGAGGGATATTTATGACTATCATATCCTCTCGTGTATCTACATCTGTCATTTTCATGTTGCAGAGCTCATCTGCCCGACAAGCTCCTGCAATTCCTATAATGAGAATAACCTGGAAGCAAATGTAATTTGGCGTTTTTTAAAATCTCATTGTCAATTAACAGAATTACCTTAGACGAAAGAAAAATTTCATCAGGTGCTTCTAAAATAAATTTTGTGATTTGATGCTTCTCAAAAACAGCCGCCTTTTTGGGTGTGTAGGAATCATTTTTGCGTTTGAGAAAAGCAATTACTTTATAATATTTTGAAATATCCACATTTTCTTTTAATTTAAGAGTTTGTTTTAACATAGAAAATGTGGCCCATAGACTGGAAGCTTTTTTGTTTTTAGCTTTTTCTTCCATATAAACAAGAAGGACATTTTCTGACACTTTGGCCACTTTTTTAATTTTGCACCAATCTTTGAATTGTGCGTAAACTTTTAAGTAGAACTCTTTTGATTTTTGTGGCAGTAATTGATCACACTGCACGTTACTTGCTTCTTTTCGGATTTCTGGCGGGGTGCACACACTAGTATCTTCGTCGCTAGTCGACATTTTGCTCTTTATTAAGATTTTTGGTTTAATGTCATTTTTATTCATTTGTTTTCACAGGCTATTTGATTTTCATGGATATCTTAAATTCGTTCCGACTTTTATACATTGTCATTAAAGAAAAGTTAAACAAATGTGCTAGTAGTGAAAAAAATAATATATAAACCACGGGAGAGAACCATTTTATAGCCTCGCTTTCATTATTACCCTCGACGCTACGCGTCTCGGGTATAATTCAGCTCGGCTATAAAAATTGTTTTCTCTCCCTTGGTATATAATTACTATTATTATGCCTACGGTTCAGTTCTAAAGTACGGAGAAACTTTTTTGCACTTTTTCCAACAGTTCAGAATCAACATTGTAAATTGGAAGCCAAATGGAGGAGGGCAATTCCACCGTTACTTAGGCTAAAATCGTCTGCAAAGTTTTTTTATTTTAAACTGTCCTCATAAGTGCTTTACACTTTCATTTTTTAACATAATCATAGAGATTTGTTTTCTCTTTCTTCTTAATAATATGATTATTAAAGTCATATTTAATTTAGTCAAAATTTAATTAAAAGTTTGCGTTACTTACGCGAAACCTTTGAACCTGCCTTTTCTGGAATTGATAAATATTTTCCATATTTCTATGGAACTGTGAATTATCATACAAAAACAGTTATATGTATAAAAAATTTAATTTTCGGGTTTTATACAGAAGTATAAAATAGCTATTAAGATAACTAGGTGTTTTATAGGTGCTTTAAAGGACGCGGTCCCAGTTTAAATCCGAGCGACCGAAGGGAGCGAGGTTTTAATGGGACCGAGTCCTTTCTACTATAAAACACCGTGTTATCTTCAATATTTTTTCTAACACTGAAGCTTATTTGATCCGAAATCGTCTGTTATTAATATTTTATCGGGAGATTTTTAGTGAGGCAAAATGTTTCTTGAGGCTGCCGTGGGTAGTAGTCATGGTAATAGTATCAACAAATTTTGAAAAAAAATTTGTTCATCAAAATGTGTGAACGCCTTTCAATCGGAATATTAGAAAAAGCCAATGAATTACGCACCAAATTATTACCCGCAAAATCAAAAAACGCTTATGAGAAGGTGTACGTGGCTGTTAATCAGTGGATGTCAGAAAAAGGTGTAAAAGAAGTGACGGAAGACGTTATTCGGACTTTCCTTGATGCAAGCGTAAGTACCAGTTTTAGGCTGGGTTTATGCTCATCTATCATATATCACCTATACATTTAGCATTTTTAAATTTTTTAAACAGTTGTAGCGACGATTCCAATGTAGAGATCAGCAACCAGAATAGATGTACAAAGTTGGATTCCGCCTTCGAAAGTAGCAGAGACAACCAACATCAGCAACAAGAATTCACCCTTCAAGAGTAATGGAAATTTATATTTTAATAATTGTAGTTTTGTATTCAATAAATAAATGTTACGAAAAATGAAGCAGCGTACTTAAATAGTATAAATGACGTTACCATTGACGACGTACTTTATAAAGAACAGTGGATTTATAGATACCTTTGTGGTCGAGCTTAAATGAATCTTAGAAGCGATTTAAAATGTCAGTGTTAGAAAATAGTATATTATTAGCCAAGGTTGCAAAGCCAAGCATTCTAGACCGAGCGCAAATTAGAACCCGAGACGCGCAGCGTCGAGGGCTCTGAAGCGCGAGGTCTAGAAGTGGCTTTGCAACCGTGGTTAATATACTATTTTTTTCATTAGTAGAAACCATAAGACAATAAATTGAAAAAATAAACGTTCAATTTTTTGACGCAACATGATTTTGTTTTGATTTCTAATCAAACTTGATCCAAATCTTCAACACAAAGAAAACCGTTTACACTTGTCGCTGAATTAATCATTTGTCTTCCACCGTCTACCAACTACCATGCGTATACTCAACTAATGTTAGTAGCACAAATTTATTAGTTTTTTAAGAAATAATCACATCAAGTATTGCGTACATAACCTCAATTTTCTTTTTGAACCCGTGGTCGCAAAAGTTGAATTTGCTACCTGTAAATGAGTCGATAGTTGCATGCTTCATGGCTGCTAGTGAAAAAAATATTTAAAAGATTGTAATTACTTGTAGCAAAGTCAAAACATCAAGTCTCAGAGTGCACTGGAAAAAGAGAAGTAGATGGCATGCGTCTTCATATGGAAAATGATGAACTGACGCAGCAAGTATAGGGTCAATGGCAATAATAATATAATAATATTGGAAAAAACAAGATATAGAAAGACATTTCTACTGTTTTAGATTTTGTTCAGTTGCTCTAAGTTCATAAAAGCGGTAGTGTAAGAAATTACATTATAACAATCACGAGAACCAGAAAGTGCATTTTTTTAATGTTGCCTAAATCCCGCCTAAGCTGAGGTAAAGTAGATTCCAAATCACAACAATAACCTTTAAACACACCACAAACAATCAGGTTTAATTTGTTATGCGATATGTGAATGTAAATACTTTCAAACGCATTACCAGTTAACATAAGAGACGAATGAATATAAGTTTTCACAGCGGCTAGCACACTGGCAGTCCTAACTTTATTGCTAGTATTAACTCTCCGATCAGCACGGAAAATATTATAATCCCTTAAAATAATTCCTCATCAGCAGTATTACTGCAGAGCCAAGTTTCCGATATAATGCTCACATCATATACACCAGAATTAACACTTGACTAAAAATCATTTAACTTTGTCCTAATACCGCCTACATTCTGATAAAAAAAGTTCGCCTTTGGCTCGTTCCGGAAACTCTCGTCCTCGTGCAATGACCAACTTTCTCACTCGTTGAACAATATACTATTTTAAGGAAATAGTTTCCGAATTAAACTTTTTTAGTGATGTAAAGTATCTTATTCTTATGCTTTAAAATTATATTCGTTTCATCCCGAGAAACCAATGGGCTGATATGCATAAAAATAAGTATTTACTAAAAGTAAAAACTTTTAGTAAAAGCATCTACTTATTAGTAGTTACTACAAGTAAAAGTATTTACTGAAATTCATATGCATAACCTTTTACTTATACTTATAAGTAAATACTTGCAATTTTCCAGTAAATACTTAAAAACTGATTAACGTAACTGTCATAAAAATAATGTTGTGATTTGTGTCATACGTACGAATTTGGTTGCAACACGAGTTCCTCAGACTCCGAAACCGGTGCAAGTGTTGAAACTAGTCAAATAAACAACAAGCAGGAAAGATTTGTTTCCAATTTAAAGAAATGGCCGATATTATTAACCAAATCGTAAACACCAAATAGCCGAGAGAAGAAAAAGGCTGCTCTAAGTAAGCTCGCAAGCCAATACGCCATAGATTATGGAGAATCTATGCATTTTGCCTTGATTTTCTTAATGCAGGAGTTTTTGGTAAAGTTGATGGAAATTCGCTTTGTTAAAGTTGAAGTTCTTGTACAATCTGTTCATTTGAAAAGCTTATGAGGCGCAAAAAGAGATTTTGTTCAAATTTGTAGACAGTGAAGAATGATGTAGATCTTCCTCAAGTAATAAAGGGAAAGTCCTCATAAACCGAACAATAATTACAAGGAAAAAGGGGGACTAGTTTTTTTCACCAAAATATTGCCCCCAAGGAATGATTAAATTTTGCATCTATCTATCTAAATACTGCACGTTTTCTTCCTCGAATCTGTAATGCCTTGTACATATTCGGATAGGCTTGTCTCCGGGGTTTATATAATTTCTGTTGACGAAAAGGAAGAGCAAATAGCGCCATTCTAAACTGTTCTACACTTTAAATGTCAATCACCTTCTTAAGAACGTTGACTGAATTCAATTTAGTATAATCACTAGTCTACTAAAAAGTAGCTTGAAAAATTTTAAGTACTTACTTGCAAGTACAAGTAAGTACTTGTTATTATGCATGCAACTTGAAGTATTTACTGGAAAATTAAGTAAAACCTAGAAAATTTTTCAAGACCAAGTAATAAGTAAATACTTACAAGCTTATACTTATTATTATTCATACGAAAGTCAGTAATTACTTGTAAATTTCAGTATTTAGTATTTACTAAACTTTATGCATATCACTCCATGGCTGATATGCATAAAATTAAGTATTTACTGAAAAGTAAAAACTTTAAGTAAAAGTAAATACTAAAAGTAGAAGTTCTTACTAAAATTCGTATGCATAAACTTATACTTATACTATTAAGTAAATACTTTAAATTTTCCAGTAAATACTTAAAATAAAAAAAAAAAATAGGCGGTGTCACTCAATAATGACAAAATCTTCCCAACATTAAAGCCGTGTGTGCGTATTTTGTAAGCGAGACCTACATAAATCCCCCTATTCTATTAAAATGAGTTCTTCTGAATCTGAATCAGAAATTATAGAATCTGCCGAAAAGAGTAATAAGCAAGAACAATTTGTTTCAATGCTTAAAAAGTGGCCGATTTTATTAAGTAAGTCGCAAACTCCAGCGATAAGAGTACAAAAGAAGGAAGCTTTAAAAGAATTTTCAAATGCTTACCTAAATAATTGTGGGGAACAACTCACTCACGAAAAAATATTAAAAAAAATTATCAATATGAAGACGGAACTAAAGAAGAAATCAGATATGAATAGGACCGGAAATAAAAAAAACGTGCTTAAATCCTGGGAGGAAACCTTATTGAAATTAATAAATGGCACTAATGAAAAAAATCCCACGGTTTATCGAATTCCAGGTATGTTAACGTTTTAATGACGTTATTACTTCGATGATGTGTGCAAAAATTTATAGCAATACTGTTATCAGGTGCTGCAGCTGCCGGAACTTCGAAAGAAGTGGAGGCAGTAGAATTGAATTCCGCCCATATAACTACTTTGCCATTGCCACCAAAAAGAAAGTGTACATCTACAGAACTAGCAGCAGAAACGGATGAAACTAGAGTTCTATCGCTTAGCGAGTTGCAAAGGCTAGTGTTATTGGAACAGTTAAAATTAATAAAAATGCAACAAAAATAAATTGAAAATAAAAGAAAAAGGGAATCATTTTGTACGTCGTTAGAAGAGTTTTTTCTGTTGTTTTCTGTTTTATTAAAATAAATATGTTAGTAAAAAAGAATGAATTCCTTGAATTGGATTGTGGTTTTCGTGTTCTACAATTTCATCATCTTCTTCAAGAGGAATATCAGGAAAGTCGTTTACATCATTTACAAATTTAGAAACGTTATGCAGAACAAAACAAGAAACTATCAATTTTGGTATTCTAGACACACGAACCCTAATATCATTCATCAAAATTGGAAATCGTTTTTTCACTTGACCGAAACATCTTTCGATAATCACTCTGTTTCTTTTGTGCATGTTATTAAAGTGTATTTCAACCTGGTTTCTTGGGTTTCTGTAGGGAGTTATCAACCAAGGAGCAACGGCATAACCCGAGTCACCTAAGAGGATGGCTTGTCCTTGATATCTCGAAATAATGGGTAATATACTGAAGAATTTCTCCAAATTCTACTATCATGCACAGAACCTGGCCACGTGGCAACAGCACTTGTAAATCATTCTCTGCTATTATATGTAGCTTGTACGTCTATTGAAGCAAACTGCTTCCTGCATATGTATTCATCTCCATGTTCTAAAGGTTTTTTAATTTTAATCTGAGTGCAATCTAGAGCGCCAATAACAAAAGGAAAATTAAATGCTCCTTGCCATTGGTGTCTAGCTGCGTCGATTTCAGCCTGTTCTGCCGGAAATTGAATCCACTGATTTACCTTTTCGTAGATTTTTTCACTGACAAATTTTACGGTTCTGGAGACTGAACTTTGATGGGTACCACTGTCCTCACCAACACCAACTTGAAAACCAAGATCACCGACATACCTTAAAAATATTTCTATTTTTTGTTTTGGTGTCAAAGCACCTCCCCTTCGTACATTGTTTTCGCCCAAAAACACGTCGGCTAGGTACTCTACGTTGTCTTCTTCAAATCGGTACATAGCTTTATAAGTAGAAGCACCAGCAAATTTTTCGTCGCCGAATGGGCAGCATGAATTGAGCCATTTTGAACTTTATTCACGTCAATCAATTCACGACTCATGATAATTTGATTTAATTCCTCTTAGAACAAATAAAACAGTAACTGTTAAAATAAGATCGATTTTGGCAAATGGCGGGGCTGGTACCTGCTAAGATAAGAGTGATTTTGGCAAATGTGATACTCTCTAAGAAAAGAGAGAGAGGGTGGGCGGTACAAATACCCGCTAAAATAAAATTGACTTTGGCAAATGAGATACCTTCTAAGAAAAGAGAGGCCGAGTAGGTGGGGCTAGTACCTGTTAAGATATCACTGCTTTTCACAAATGACGTATTCTCTAAGATATTTAATTAAATTATTATAAGAAAAGACACTAGGGGCTCCAAAGCATTTTCAAATTCTTTCGAAACAGGAATACCTAGGACTTCAAGATTGTTTTAAATTTTTGAAAAAAAAAACAGACTCCCAAAATTTACTCAAAAACAGGTCAGGTCAGAATTTTCCAAAAATAGAACACCAAAGCCACCCAAAATTGTTTTCAAGCATCTCATACAGCAGCTTGAAAAAAAAATATGTTTTAACTTGTGAAATCAAGTAGATACTATTTATTATGCATATTGATCTGAGTATTTTCTGGAAAATTTAGTAAATACTGGAAAAATTTTAACCTAGCTAGCATGTAGTATATACTTTTTAGTTTAAACTAATTTTTATGCATATAAACACTAGTACATACTTAAAATTTTCAGTATTAAGTATTTACTAATTTTTATGCATATCACTCATCATGTCTCATATTATTAAATCTCGCTGCAATTTGTTTAAATTTGGACCAACATGTTGTTTTCGATCAGAATTATTTCTGTTGGAACGTAGAACATTGTTAACAGCAGCCTCAGAATCGTATGTAATTGTAAAAGGGTGCACAGCATTTAGTTTAGATTGTCCAATACTTGTATTTTTTTTTTTGTATAGGAAACGAACCTAATGGAAACAGAATTGGTGTAACATGTTTCAAATCGTCATCAATCTTTTGAGCGACCTCCGACGCAGAAGATTCCTGAATATTAAATAACAACACATTATTACTACGTAATTTGCGTTCTTCGATTTTAAATATTACATGTTCAAATCAGCTCTATCATCCCTAGTAGCATTAGATTTTTTCAATTCCACCCATTCCTCATGAATTGTGCGTACAGAATTTTCAACGGCATATCGTCTTTAATTAATACTCGTAAAAATAAAAGTCAATGGAGTCCTTGATTTCATTTTGAACAATAGATAGGTGAGATTTCATAACTGCCTCAACTTTTACGATAGTAATAATTGTATTATCGTTAGTAGTATCACATTTAGGGCACACCCATGTATATTTCTCGTTTATGATATTTGCAATCTCGGCATTGCTTAAGTTCGAACTTTTTAAATGCGAATACTTTTTACACGATCCCTGATCGATGTGCCGTCGGAGTAATAGCACCAGCACAGTTTATACAAAATGAACATGGAGACAAATGGTTCTTCACACCAGGCAGTCCTTCGAGGTAACTAACAATTTGATATACAAGCATAAAATACAAAGAATTATCACAATTTCGACTTGATTCATTTTTGTACTGAACGTTCTGAAAAATAATTCACCACATAAAGACAATGTTCCTATAACATGAGTTAATATTTTAATTGGTTAATTATACATTGAATTGAAAAGTATAGATCTCCGACAATTACTTGGTAAGTGTAACTCAAAAATCATTATTTTTGGAATTGGCCCACTTTAGCTTATGTAAGTGTAAAATTTAGACGTGATTTATCACATTCATGATAATAATAATCAGAGCTCTCCGGCTTAATTTTATGGCACATACTTTTGTCATAGATTATATGACAGACCCTTATCTCTACATTTTGTTGCTAGTGCAGGAAATAAATTGGATAAATTTACACTGGATTCTAGGTTTGTACCCTTCCTGAAAGAATTTTTTGTTTTTCTTCCCTATTAAATGTTAACAGACACCAAATGGATGGTTATTTTTGCTAATGTTTGGTAGTCCATTTTTCGTTGCTTTTATTCTTACCCCCTGTTGATATAAATATTCTCATAAAAATACCATTCGCGTAATTTTAAGTAAAGCTTATAGCTAAAGTATAAAAGCTCGGTTTTTAGAAGATTTTCTTAAAATCAAAATTTTATTTTCAAATGATTTTGAATACGAAGAATAACCATAGTATAGGTAACACTGTTGCTTCATTACATTATAATAATATTAATTAAATTTGAAAGTTTATTTGAACTTTAAAATTTAAATTGTAGAGTACTACATATTTCTTTCATCTCAATATACAGTTTGGGACACGGAATTTCAAACGACCTGTCAATCATAATGACAATAAGGTATACAAGACTACAATGTTTTTGAAATGTCAGAAAGTTGGTTGTCGTTTGAAATTCTGTGTCCCTAACCGTACGTAGAGTTTAAAGAAAGTTCATTTATACAGGAATCTTTTTTGATTTCTCGGTGTGCGATAATACTACAACATTTATTCTCTAAAACACCGAAAACACAAAAAACTATCCACGTGTTTCGTCATTCACGTTGGTATTATAAAGAAAACTAAATTGAAAAGTCTAGTTCCAAAGTTGCTGCCGGTTTCTCATATTCTAAATAGCATCTTAGTAAATTTAAACTTTATTTTCCCAATAACCCAGTGAGAAGAAACCCATAAAAAATTTTGGGGAGATCAATTTCCTGTCTTCTCAAACAACATGTAATAAAATCTAGAGGTTGCTATACCTATTGCTATTGTGGTAAAAATTGTGTATGTATTACAATAAAATAAAAATACTTAGGATCTTAATATCCACTTATACTTTAATATGCTACGTATATATTACGTTTTTAAAACGTGCAGTTATCTATTAAATAAAATATCCATGATGTCCCAATTTCGACTCGACTCGACTATTAAGCAAAAATGTGCAACATGAAGAAAGTTTTGTGTCATATTCGCTTATTTTTTGCCGACTTTGTTTTATTTTACACTATGTTTATTGCCCGAAATTTTAAAAAATAACAATTTCACAATAACACCACACCTTTGCAGAAACAATTTATTAGACCGAAAATTAACGACGTGGTAATTTGTTTTTTTGTAATATAAATTATCTAAAAAACACTTTCGGTACGAGTAATTACGATAACAGATGAATCATTAACTACATGATATTAACACACTTTGAAAGAAGTCAATATATTTCAAATATTGTGAAAAATTCTACGTACGGTTACACAAGTAATAGAAATATTTATTGGGGATGGATCTTGTCACCTTCTTATCTTTACGCCCAGTTTTCAGATAACGGATAAAAGTAGAATATATATTAACTTAGGACAACAGATATTTCACTAATCTTTATATCATCAATCACAACGAATCATAATTAATTGTAAGTAACGTAAGCCTGGTTATATATGTAGATACATGTTTTTTATTAGTTTCCTCTTTGCACAGTATTTGCATGTAACACCCAATAATTTTAAAGTTTTAGGCTGCAATGAAAATATTTCTGAAGACGCTATTCCCCATTTTGTTTTTACGTGGTGTTTCCAACAGCGAAATAATTAAATTCGAAAATGAAAACCATATTTTGTGTGTCACAGATGACACACAATCACTGGTCTATGTAAAACCACCATTAGTAACGAAAACGAGAAATACATCAATTTTAATTGAAAACGACGTAATATGGGATGACTGGTCTTTAAAATCGTCGACAGAAGTCGTAGTACCAGCTGTTCAGGATAAAAGATGGGAAGGTAGGTAATGTCATCCTACATCAGTTTTTGTGTGTCTAATTTTATCTACAATAATAAATTGTTTATTTTACAGATCTACAAACGAGCTACACTGATTCTTTCCATTACGAATCAGTGTCATCCATATCATACTCAGTACCTGGTGGGACTAAACTCACCGCAGTCGTTAGTGATCCTCCATCAGCTTTACCAAAAGGAACAAGGGATATTTCCATCGACTGGATTCACTACACCACCATGCCTAAAGTGAATGAAAATGCAACTGAATTTGCGCAATTTCAAATTAATGTTACTTCTTCGGAAAAAACTTACTTTAAAATACATGATTGCAAGTACTAAAAGGCATGTTTCGGATACCTTAATAAGTTTTTTTTCCTTTTCAGATAAACTGAGATGGGCCGACACTGTTTCAGAAACACCGACACGTATATTGATCTCTCAAAAAGAAACGTCTTGTTTTATGATCTACGGTTATGTTTGTTATTATTGTACGTTACAAGTTAATATAACAGGCCAACGTGTACAGTCCTTCTCTGGAAAAAGTCAAAAATCCCTCCAAAGTCGATGGCAACATCTTAAATATGAACCGAAAACTGATGTTGAGATAAAGTTCTGGAGGGAAACCACAAATGGAGATGAGTAGATAGTGCCTAGGATTAGTGGGGTAATAAATCATGTTGACAGGTGACGTTATCTTGACAGCTGTCAATCAAGATAACGATCTTAATGGATTTTTGACGTGTGCTGTCAATCAAGATAATGATCTTAATGGATTTTGATTACTCATAATTTAATTTTTATTCGCGAACGTAATTAAATTAATTATATCATTATTAAATTTAATTAGATCACTATGAATTTGATATCGGAATTAAATAATTTAAATTTAAATATATATTTTTAATTGTGTATTGCGGGTTGCATGCATATGTACATAAAGACGATAATGTTTTAAGATTACGCAATTGAATCAATGATTAAAATACTAATTACACCATCATTAATTCATTCTGAATATAATACGATTTGATGTGGGTTAATATCTGAAGCGTTTTGATAATTCTTTGATCGATTGCATTATTAACTAAAAATTAGATCGTAATGACCATTAGCCCGTGCCAATAGCTCAATAATGATGACGCACTCTATGCAAGCGACTCATCATCTACAAGCAGAGACTTGTTTCTGCATGTATTTTCTTGTTATACCCATTCTCCGAAGTCATTAATCACTAGCCCCACGGCAACATCTCATTATGATGTTTGTCCATTAGCTTTTTGTTATTAAAGACATACCGACGACGCACTTTTTGCAGACGAGTCATCATCTACAAGCACAGACTTGTTTCTGCATGTATTTTCTTGTTGTACTCCCTCTCCGAAGTCGTTAACCACTGTATATAAATAGAAGAAGGGTGATGAATACACATTTTACTCTTAGTTGTTGTGTCGCTTCAGCTGGTGTTTCGTTTTGCAATTCTACCAAGTGTCAGTTGTGTCTGATTGTTTGTTATTATTATTAGTTGTTGCAGTGCTAGTGTCTGTGTAAATAATAATAAGGTAAGTTATAATAACTCTGTTTTATTTATTAAAGGTTAGTAATTTTTTTTGTTTGTTTGTGTAGATAAACATGTACGGATTTAAACGTTCTGGTGATATTCCCGAAGAGTTGTCACAAGTCATCAAAAGGAGAAAGAAAAACACCAGTGCAGGTGTGGATCTTCACGCACAAGAAGAACGTTCCTTGGTTAACGTCGAAGACGCTGTACATACCAAACACCAAAACATGATGAAGAGCAATCCTCCTCTGAAAATGGAAACATCTGAAATCAGTCTCCCATCTTCTCCCGAGCCACCGCGTGCAATGGAGGGTGAATCTATGATAACTGTTGATGAATGGAACAATGTCGAGCAGTCAATCGATGCAGCGGCGAAAGCTTTGGAGAAAGAGAAGCTACGAAGAAAAGTAACAAATGAAAAGTATCGATTGGTTGATGAAACAATTTTACCATTGACTAGATCCGGTAGCAAATTTATAAGTATCGGTATGCAACCATTCAAGGATTACGAACCAGTAATCAAGATGTACAATCCGAGCCTCACAGCTGCAGCCGTTTTTAATCATCAAGAATTTATCGAATTTCTGGAGAAGCTGGAGCTCACAGAGGACAAAATTCGTGATATTCCGAAAGATGTGATGCTGTTCGAAACAAGAAAGTATGACGTTATTCTAAAGAAGGGGATGGTATTGCAGTTCAAATCAACAAGTGAAGAAGATGTATATCAATCTCTTTTTCTACAACACGCTACGATTGGAACTCTGTTGGCTCTAAAAGAATATTTCTTGGGGCATTTGAGACAGCGTGCATTTAAACAGAAGTTACTACCTGATTACGACCAATTTGTAACAAACGTTGCTTTACATCTGATGGAACATGGAAATAGTGATTCTGATAAAGGAGTGGACAAGGCTATCATCACAATCATCCAGGACACCTATGAACATGATCCGATGTTATACGACATGTGGATGAAGACACCTTATACTATAAAATCTCACATAGAAAAGAAGTTAAGCTATTTCACTCTACATAATGATTTTAATTGCCCCTCTGTTGTGTAAAATAAATAAATAAATAAATAAATAAATAAATAAAATGAGCAATCTAGTTTTTCTTATTATTATTGTTATATCACTTGTGCACAAAAGGTGTATCTCTATATGAAGTTGTACGTCTCAGTGAAATTCGCATTTTACTCTTTAACCTGTTGGAGAGAACAACTCTTTTACCTGATACAGAAAACAAGTTAAAATGGATTATCAATTCAAAGCACCTTTCACAGCAATAATAGCTGGTCCAACAAGTTGTGGTAAATCTCACTTTGTTCACAGATTTTTAAAGCACTTAAATTATTTGTGTGATACCGTTTTCAAAAAAGTGATTTGGTGTTACGACGAATGGCAGCCATTATATCAAGAATCGCAACTTTTTATCGAGTATCATCAAGGAATACCGGATATGTCCACATTTGATGGATCCGAACCGGTGCTTATGATATTAGACGACCTAATGCGTGAGACGAATGCAAGCATTGTGGATATTTTTACAAAAGGTAGTCATCATCGTCAAATTAGTGTATTTTACATAACGCAAAATTTATTTCACCAAGGCAGAGGCCAAAGAGATATATCTCTTAACGCCAATTACATAATATATTTCAAGAACCCAAGAGATCGCGCTCAGATCACTTATTTGGCTAGACAGATATTTCCCGAAAACGTAAAATTTATACAAGAGGTTTATAAAGATGCAACATCGAAACCTCATACGTATTTACTAATTGACTTAAAGCAGGACACACCAGATGATTACCGCATTCGGACGAATATTTTACCTGACGAAGAACCAACTTTTGTCTATTTGCAAAAAACACATAAAAATAGCAAGTTGCGATAAAAAAAATCATTTGGCTGTGAGATGTCGCGCACGTTACACAATAACGCTCCGCTTTTAAAATTTCTTCACAAAACAAAACCTCAATATAGAAAAGCAGTTTTAGCGTGTGCAGACAAGGAGTTAATACATTGCATATGTGAGTGTGCGCACAATACTTTATTAGGGAAAGTTCCTTTATCGAAAACGCAGAAAGCTAAGTTAGGGAAATATAAAAAAACTTTGCGTCAACTGGTTAAGCGACGAATTTCCAGAGGGGAAAAGAAAAAATTGTTAGTACAAAAAGGCGGAGCATTCCTACCATTGCTACTTGCTCCAATTATCTCTGGAGTTTTGGGAGGACTTTTGAATAAATAAACAGATAGATACATTCGTTTAACAATGGAACACGCTAAGAAAATGGTATTGGTAGATCCGTCGTTACTGGAGAAAATGAGCCAATTTCAAAAAAACGCACCCGATCCGATATCGCGCTTCGATCAAGAAATGCAATTAATATTAAATAAAAGAAACGACGACCGTGAGAAGTGGTTGTTGTACAATCAAATTCTTCAAAAATATTTAAATGTATTGAATCACACTCGAAGGCCTGTCGAACTACCCATGATAGAAGATTCGGTAAAACAAAAGAAAGAAATAGTTGACTCTGATGACGGTTTCCAAAATATTGTATCAGTTTTACCTAAATCGTGTTCAAGTAAAGCTTTGCTCTTACTTCATAAGTTAAAAGACGGCGGAGTGACGTGGAGTGACAACGGCGTCGTCAGTTTTGAAGGACGCAGTATAGAAGATTCGAATATAATCGATCTAGTGTATGACCTTGTACGGAGTAGTAGATCAACAACGGAACCCAAAGGTTGGGAGGAATTTGTAAACGTGCTCAAACAAGTAAACGTTCCACGTGTTTTAATTGCAAATCAGAAGCGATTACAACAACTTAATAAGATTTTATCAAGAGAACAGAGGTTAGACGCTGAAGAGCCAACGTCGACAGAAGTGGTCCCAGATGTTAAAAAAAAAAATAGCCGCATATCAGATGCTGTAACACCCGTATCAAGTTCAATTGGGAATAATACAACGAAATCTAAGAATCGACGAAAGATTAAGTGGTCACCTTATACGCCATGAGTATACCGGATATGCTTAATAGACGGTATTATACAACAACGGACCCTATCAGTTTTTCCGGAATAAATAAAATTCGTAAAGCCACAAACTTGCCGCATCAACGCATTCAGGATTGGCTCGAAAAACAAGACGCATACACCTTACATAAGCAAATTCGTCGCAAGTTTAAGAGAAATAGGTATTTAGTGACGAATATCAATGACTTATTTCAGGCTGATTTGATTGACATGAGAAAATTAGCATCGTATAATGATGGTGTGAAGTATCTATTGACTGTCATTGACGTGTTCTCTAAGTTCGCTTATGTCATACCGTTATACAGTAAATCTGGTTCTGATGTAGCTGCAGCTTTTGAAGAAATTTTTACCGAACAAATCCCGGGCAATGTACAGACCGATAAAGGAAAAGAGTTTTTAGCTAAAAATGTTCAAAAACTGTTTAAGAAGAACGATATAAACTTTTACGTTGCGAAAAATCCCGACGTAAAGGCAGCCGTTATTGAACGTTTTAACAGAACATTAAAATCAAAAATGTACAAATACTTTACTCATGCAAATACTTTTAAATACATAGATGTTTTACAAAATTTTGTCGTTTCTTACAACAATACCTTTCACCAAACTATAAAAATGGCTCCTGTTGACGTAAATTCCGATAATATCTTGGAAGTTTATCACAATATTAAAAATTCCACGTCGACTGTTAGCAAAAGAAGTCGTACGAAGAAATATAAAATTGGTGATTACGTTAGAATCGGTAAATATAAGCATGCGTTTGAGAAAGGTTATGAGACAAATTGGAGTGGGGAGATTTTTAAAATTACGGATGTAATAAATCGAGACCCTGTAGTATATAAAATCAGTGATATTATGAACGAGCCTATAGAGGGTGTTTTCTATCATCCCGAACTTCAAAGAATAAAGTACAACCCGGACGACGTGTTTCAAGTTGACAAGGTTTTGAAAAAGCGTTATAAAAACGGTCGCTGTGA
Organism: Zophobas atratus; assembly: GCA_022388445.1. Lineage (NCBI taxonomy): Eukaryota > Metazoa > Arthropoda > Insecta > Coleoptera > Tenebrionidae > Zophobas > Zophobas atratus. The sequence goes on from CM039449.1 coordinate 34,216,459, forward strand.
AGTATTCGTGCAGTGGAAAAATTACCCGAAAAAATTCAACAGCTGGATCCCGATTGAAACTCTAACGCAAATATGAATAATTCAGACGAGTTTTATCTTACGCTCTTGTCTAATAGTTCCCTGAACTATTTTCCAAAAAATACATCGGCCAATTTTTGTACGCAACTTCCAAAAACTATACATTTAGAAGGAGAGTGGTGTGTTGGTTTATCAGAAATACAGTTACCGTGTTCATTTTTCACTGTCAACGATGGTGAAAATGTTATATATTGTGAATATAAAATTATCATTAAAAAGAAATCAAACAAAGCTGTCTTGGCTGGTTATTTTAACGATGAGAGACTATCGGCCTGGATAGATAGTAACGTATCGCGAGGGTATACATTAGAAAAATTGTTATCAAAATTTGAAAATCTGAATAAACCAATTGAAATACACGCTCACTATAAGACTAAGATAGATGCGGGTAACTACGAGTCAGTAGAGGGAATCTTAAAGGCGCTAAATGAGGTTAATATTTTGCAAAAAGATTGTGTTGAATTTCGACTAAACAATGGTAGTAAACGTATACATGTAGCGAGCTCTAGCACTGAGATGACTTCTTTAAGGTTATCGTCGAAACTAAGTTTACAATTGGGGTTCGAGCCCGATGTTAACATTCTGAATAAAATCTCTACATACCCTAGTAATATATTATTGGGTTTACCATCGCAACTGTTTATATACAGTGATATTATAGAACCTCAACTGATTGGTGATGTTTTTGCAAAAGTTTTGCGGATTGTAGTAGTGGATAACAACAAGTATACGTATGGTACGCATCGAGTACAGTTCTTTTCGCAGCCTCATTATACTCCTGTGCTAAAAAGAGAATTTGAACATATCGAAATTGATATAAGGACAGCTACTGGAGAGCGCACGCCATTTCAGTTTGGGACTGTGTGCGTGAAACTTCATTTTAAAAGAATATTATAATGACCTGTCATTACCACGATTACTACATAGGTCAGGCCGGTTCAGGTGTAGGATCCATTTATAAAGGCGCTGTTTACCAAAAAGGTCGAGGTTTTGGTAGTTTTTTAAGAGGATTATTTCGAACAGTTTTCCCGTTAGTAAAAAGTGGTTTGAAAACTATTGGTAAAGAAGCACTTCGTTCTGGATCATACTTCATCAACGACGTTGTAAACAACGTACCACCGAAAGAGGCATTCAATTCACGTGTATCAGAGAGTGTGGGTAATTTGAAACGCAAAGCAGAAACAAAAATCGACGATCTCGTCGGTTCAGGTGTTACAAAAAGACGTCGCCGCAAACAATCACGTCAGATGCGTTTGCCAGTCCGCAGAGTAAAGAAGTCGTCGCGATCGTCAGATATTTTTGATTGATTAATTTTTTTAATATTACGAGCAATGGCTTTTCTACATCCGCGAAGTTGTGAGTGCATTAAAACAGAATTGGATTTATTTGCTTTACCTTCAACACAAACCAGTATCGAGAGTGGGCAATGGATCGAGTACAAAACATTGTCAAGTATTTCAGACGATGCACCTTTAGAATTTATGATCAGCAGCGGCGATGAATATATTGATTTATCCCAAACGTTGATATCGCTTACTGTGAAAATAACTAAAGAGGATGGTACAAATCTACCCGACGACGTTAACATTGCGCCCGTAAATAATATTTTACACTCTATGTTTAGTCAAGTCGATGTTTACCTAAATCAAAAACTAATTTCGCCGCCTAACAATACATATGCGTCATGTTAGCTCATGCCAGAGCTTTGGAGATGACAACTGCCAAATACCCTATAACGAGAACCGAAATAAAAGTTTTAACAATACCGCAAGGGGTCCAAAGTAAAACACTTGACAACATTTACTTGGGGCAGTTACCTAAACGATGTACTGTAGCGTTCGTTTCCAATAGAGCTTTTAATGGGGACTTTACACTAAACCCCTTTAACTTTCAACATTTTGATATGAATTATTTATCGTTATGTGTTGACGGTCAGCAAATACCCAGCAAACCTTTACAACCCACCTTTAACGGACATAGCAAGAAATTTATCAACATGTATCATACGTTATTTTCTGGTACCGGAATTCATTTTATGAACGAGGGCAACGGACTTCGCAGAGAAGACTACCCCAACGGTTATTGTATCACTGTGTACGACCTAACACCCGATCTATCTGGAGCGTCACCATTACATTGGAATCTGATTAAAACCGGTAGCTTACGTTTAGAAGTACGATTTAATACTGCTTTAACGGAGACAATCAACTGTTTAGTGTACGGCGAGTTTGATAGCGTTATAGAAATTGACAAAAAGCGTAACATCATAATCGACTACGGAAGTTAAAATGTGCCGTCGAAGGACTGTATGGTTATTTGTTGTGTAGCTGTTGACCTGTTAGCATCGAAAAATGTGTGTGTTGTTTCTTGATTACCAAGGCTTCTTGATTGAAAGAAAGAGTTTCTTCATTAAAGAATTGGCAATTCTTGATTTTCGTAAATCAGAACCAGAACATTACCTGTTTAAACCACCCGAAGACATTTCAACTTTACCGCATAGTTATCAGAAGCAAGCAGATTGGGTAACAAAACACTGCCACGGTATTTCATGGTGTGCGGGTGGCGTCGCATATGAAGAAATACCTAATATTTTAACAAAATTGTCGGAGATAGATTGTTGTGTTTATGTAAAAGGATTAGAGAAAAAACGGTATATTTCTAAACTGTTACCGAAGAATGTTATCGTAAACATAGAGGACGAACTTGACTGTATACCAACGGTGAAAAAGTTACCCGAACCAAAAGTTTGTGACTATCATCGTGATTTAACCAACTTTAACTGTGCTGTACAAAACGTACAAACCCTAAAAGAAATATACAATGAATACTATGCAAATCAAGTCTTGTCTATCGAAGATACAGAAGTTGAAGAGGTGTCATGTTCTTGTTTCTGCTAGCAATACGCTTCCATTTTATGTTAGCAAACCATCATTCATCGTTGTGAACGAAGATCCCGACTTCATGCCAGGCAGTCACTGGGTGGGTATTTATATAGATAAATACGGATATTCATATTTTTTTGATTCGTTTGGACGGAATCCTAAGGGGACTATTTTAAATTTTATACTGAGGAATAGTCTTATGTACACTTACAACACTAAACAAATTCAACATCTGATGTCGGATGTTTGTGGAAAGTATTGTATATTGTTCCTTTTAAATTACGCCCTTGGTAATAATGTAGATCAATTTATAGATATGTTTAGCAGTAGTTACAAAAAAAACGATGTTATTTGTGCAAAACTTTTTAAACAGTATTTTAAATAAATTTTAGCCTTTCTCTAAAATTGTCTTTTATTTTATTCACACACCAAACACAAAGAAAACACGGGCTGCGTGAGGCGCGGCGAGGAGGGCGGGCGGCGGGCGGCGGGGCGCGGGCGCGGGCGGGGCGCGGACGGCGGGGCGCGGGCGCGGGCGCGGGCGCGGGCGGGGCGCGGACGGCGGGCGCGGGCGCGGTCGGGGCGCGGACGGCGGGGGGCGCGGACGGCGGCGAAAAAAAAAGTGTATGAATGAAAAACAATATTTATTTCACAATTTTTAGTAAATACATCATTTCGCAAATAACTACGTACAAATAAACATCCAAACTTACATTTAACGGTACAAAAAAAAAAAAGAAAAATGTATACACATATAATTAAAAAAACATTATTCCAGGGATGTACATATTATTATTGCTAAAATACTAAAGCGCTCCTTTGTACCCGTACGGGAGCGTATCGTACGAATTGCTTAACCTACGACGTTTAGTATAGTTTACTCTATACTTTTTTGTTGCGTCTTTCGTTAATATATTAAAAAATTTATCTTTAAAAATTTGTTTATCGATTACTTCGACCACGTTTGGAGCCTCTTTATCCAGAATCATCGATTTTAATACGTTAAAATTAACTTTTTGATTATTGGAGTAGTGTAGAGTTATACCCTTCACCTTACACACTGGCTCAATTATCCCTTTGTTAGCATTCAAGAATTCATAGGCGTAATTTTTAGGTCCGCCGCTCACAAATTCCGTAATGTAACTACCTGGACCATAATCAGCTAATTCGTCGGTTAGCTGGCCTAAAAAGTCGCCGGTATCAGGTACCCATTCGTCTGGTTTGGCAGTGAAGAAAACACTGTCAGTGTCGTAATATAATACTCGTCGTCCCAACTTTTCCAAAAAATGATAAAGAACTAATCGTGCCGAAGCAGTAGTATAACTAGCGATAGCTACATTAGTGGTGCTAGAAGCCAATATATCCTCCTCCACGCGCTCCCAATTTACTAGGAGTACTTCAGGGTTGATAACGGTTAAGTTATTGACGCAACGACCGGGTGATGCAAACATTTCGAACAGCTTGTAAGGCTGATCAATGATAGCAGTCTGCTGCAGATTTTGTCTCTGCCCGAATTTGCCCCAAAATGAATTGAGCATTAATTTGGCCAAGAAACGTAACCCTGGATTCTTGCATATTTTGTTTTTTTCTAATTTAACCCCCTCACGATCGTAATACTCGCGAATGTAGTTGTCTTTCTCGTGTTCTGTATTACACCATGTAGGCCACCCGCTACACTCTTGCTTTATTTTTAAAAACGTGTTTACGTACTCCGAAAACAACCCACCTGTTTTAGTTTCTGGGTCGTATTTTACGGTGTCGTATTCCCATATTTCAAAAATTTCGATAATTCTGTACTTTAACTCCAAAGCCTTACGCAACTCGTCTGCAACGAAAGTACCCGTAAACTGACGCTGTCCGTCGTTGTGCGGGCAATCTTGTTCATACAGGGTTTCAACACACGTTTTGCAAAGAGGAAAAGTTAATTTACCATTACATTTGTACGGCAGAACAGGGTGATACAACGAAACAGGTGGTAAAACAATACATTTAATAAAACCATGGACTTTGTTTAGATCGACTTTTACGCATTCTGGATGGCCGACATGAATGGCTGTAGGATGACCGACAGGGTACCGACCGTACTTGTTTACGTACGGGTACAACGAGCAAACATCGAAATACAGTATTCTCTCGCCTGGTTGACATTTGTAATATAACTGTGACGCGTTCGTACGACCACCGTAAAAACTGTCGCGCGGATTGAGGGGTGTGTTTTTTGAAAATAAATGATTATCTACAAACTGCTTTAGTTCCCGGTTTTCCGTTATTTGTTTACGAAAATCACACTCCCATATTACATTCAAATTATAGCCGTTATTTTTGATGCGTTCGTTTTTAAATATAGTTCGTTCATACCGCGTAACCATCAGCTCATTTCTGTCGGCCAATTCAGAATCAAAATCGGGAAAGCATCTAGGGCACCCATGCCAGAAGCATCCGGAAAATTCAAAAACGGTGTTTGTTTCGCTGCAAAATCCGTCGACCACGATATTTTCTCGCAAACGAACCTCTGGACCATTTCCAGCGTGCTTAATTCGGCATTGCAATGTATACTCTTGCCATAGTAACCAAGCTATCGCTATCTTACTATGCCGATCCCTACCTCTATAACCCCCTGTAGGTATAATACCTATTGTGTTGGGTTTTAAAAAGTTTCTCCTAAATACGAGATTACATGATGACGCAATAGTTATACACTCTAACAAAGGGTCTACATTACAGCTCTCCGTAAAACATTCGCGAAATTTCAAACACCCTCTCCTCAAAATATCAACATCGGATACACAATATTTTATTATCTCATTTTTCATGGTGAATACATAATTATCGGCAACTTGCCGACGATGCCAGTCCATGAAATCTCTGCGTTCGTTCTTTTTCATGACATCACAACCGTAATACTCGACTGATGGTATGTCTCCGGTGTAATTTTGATTCTCTAACGTGTTGAAATAATGAGGAAAATATCCTTTACCACCTTCTAATTTAAAAGTTTTAGGAAATGACGCCAGTGGTAGCTGAATAAAATTCAAACTGTCTATGAACCGTATCGAACCACCGCATGTTATCGATAATATTTTCATACCTTGCTTTATAACTTTTGGCTGCCAGCGTGATATATTCGAAAAAATGTGTTGTAGTATAAAAGCTCCGTCGAAATTTTTCATGTTGTGTGCAATGGCTGTCACAGCGAAAATCTTTGACATTTTGGCAATGTGTTCCATGAGCTGTGATACAGGCTCATTATTAAAAATGTATTGGCGTTGACCACATACACCACAATTTTCGCTCATATCATCGTTCGACAAGCACTTTTTACATATTTGCTGCGTTACACATAGATTTGGTTCATGCAGAAACAATTTTTCACCAATTTTTTTCTCTTGTCTCGTTTCAAAATCAAAAAAGATGAAAAGAAAATTATTATTTCTACCAAAATGTGCTTCATTGTTGTTACGCGTAACTTTGCAAGGGTGCATGTAGCAATCGTGCCTAATATCCTTATCCTCTTTGCATGTGTTACAAAATTTTTTTCCACACTTGTGAGTACTCTTTTTTTTGTTTTTTGGTGTAATCTCGGCGTGACAAGTACTACAACGCTTTATACGATCGCAAGTCTTGGCTTTTTTATGTTTATTTAAACAAATCTCCCCTTTAAAAACCCTGTTACACATATTACAACTTATTACATTTGGGTCGTCGTTACATGGAGGCGACGTTAGGCAACACGGGCATTTAAACGGACAATTTTTATGGCGTTCTTGCTGGGAATACTTCGTCAGACAATATTCGCAGAAAAATCGCGTTGCGAATGCACCAGTCAAACTTAAAATTACATTATAATGTTGATCTTCCAATAAAAGGTTAATCCTCGGCTTGTTGATATTATAATCCCCTTTAAAATATACCGACGTTCCGTCGCGTTTATTATAAACAACTATTATATAATCTTCTTTAAAGTAATTTTGAAACCGCTGAATTTCAGCGTGTCCGCCCCCATGTGTTATATCAACATTTACTCTTTGACAAAGTGCCTGAGCTAGATTTAGCAAATCTATTTTACCCTTTTTTGTTTTAAATTTCTGTAGCACCTTTCTATTGCAACCGTTAGCCGTATACTCAATAGCAACAATTAGAGACGCCGCTAGGCAAAAATTGTTCACATCCACAACAAAAATGCTGTTTTTTGCGATACAAAATTCTTTAAAATTCACGCACTTACCATCCAGTGCGGAAAATCCTCTACCTAGTGGCATATCAATCACATCTATGCGGATAGTCATCTTATCGTTAGCGAAAAAGCTAGCGTTGCTTTGAATGATAGCGCTAATGATGTCCATCACCACGTCCGCGCTCAGCTGTGATAGTCTTCGAAAAGAAATTCCGGCAGGTTTGTCTGGAAATTCTTCATTTTCGATGACCACTCCAATCATGCTGGTGGGTTGAAATCCACGGGTAATATAATCAAGTAACTCTTGAAACGCATTCTGAAACAAACGTAAATTTTAATATTTATTTATTTATTTTTTTTGTATAAAATACCTTCAACCAATTTTGTGGTATCTCGTCATCGTTCACATCTTTAAACGAAAATTCCATCCGTCTTGCCGTTAGCCCAAATTTACGTATGAACGCCTCACACTCGCCTTTTTCATTGAAATATTTGTGATCTCCGTTTACTGCGAAATAATAATAGTTATTATTATTAATGATCACTTATTTATTAATGTTATTATATTCTATTACCTGTATCGCTTCTTTCCCCTGCACCTCTTTGAACATCTGATGTTTCACTTTCGTCACCTTCTGTAGCCCCTAAAACGTTCCGTATTATTAGCTGTTATGAATAAATGTTCATTTTCAACATACCTTTTGACCATGTCGATGTCGATACATTTACTACGCTAGCTTCTTCTTCATCGACATCAGTTGATTGCGTTTTGTATGAATTATTATTACTGGTGCTATTGTTCGAAAAAGTCGCATTCACGACAGCCTTATCGCTGGACCAACTAGCATCAGGTGAAGATTGATGGGCAGTAGCAATGCGAGATTCATGCTCTATAAATGAGCGAAATTGGTTTTCCAAGTTATTCTTCTGTTGAATCTCGACATTATTGATGCACCCGTCCTTCTCGGCTTCGAAAATTTCTGTTAAAAAATAATAATATTATTTAGAATTTTTTCTTAAATCAATTAATTAATTAATTTAGGATATCAGCTATTATCAACTTACCCAATTGTCTTATTCTTCCTAACAAAAGACCATATGACTTTCGATCGTTGTTGTCCAAAACCGCATCCTTATATATAATTCGATTATTTATATGATCCCGCACAGTTCGCAGAATTTTCAAATTTTCAAAAAAACCACTCGCGAACATCGTAAATATTTGAACAATCTGCAGGGTTTGCAAAAATTCTTCAAATCCTGTATTCATTTTGCGTTGACACAATCACAACTATCACAAATTAACGTTCACTATCACAAACCGTAGCGGCAGACACAATTTTGTCAAAACTAAAAAAATATAATTCTACAATAGGCAAACAAGGTAATATATAGAAAAAACCAATGAGGGTGGGGTAAAAAAAGTGGTAGGAATCAGATAAACCCTATTGGCATTTATCGAGAGCTAAATGGTACATGCGCCGTTTACCCATGACTCAATACACGGAAATCTGTATCCGAAATAACTGTCGAATTAGTTAAATCGTCTGAAAAACGAAGATGCCAAAAACCGTCGACTTGCCCTTCGCAGATTTGCGGTAATGCACTCCGGCGCCTATTTTCTATTACTCTAGACTGAAAGGTTTTCTTATCATTGCTTGACATCAAATATTTCCGTCTTTGCAAGTCGCGACAGGACTTACAGTGACTGTGTCATCTTAAATTGACGAAAAAATGAAAGATGCCATAAACGTCGACTTGTCCATCGCAGATACTTAAAACTATTTGCGGTAATGCACTCCGGCGCCTATTTTTCTATTACTCTAGACTGAAAGGTTGTCTTATCATTGTATGACAACAAATATACCCGTCTTTGCAAGTCGCGACAGGACTTACAGTCACTGTGCCATCATTTGGGGATCTGACTAAGTGGCTGGGTAGTGAAACATTTCTATGTAAAGTCATTTCTTCAAAAATATTTAAATGTACGGAACAATGTACATTGTCGGCTTAGTTAAATCATCTGGAAAAAGGTACTCACCGACGTCTCAGGCATTTAAAAGGGGTAATGCAATATTGGCGCCTTCTTTGTTAGTATAGACAGAAAACTTATCTTAACTTTACATCATCTACTTCTTTAAGTGCATAAGTAATTGTCTCTGCAAGACCTTAGAGGACTTAACATTCTCTGTGTGATTACCTGCGAGAAGGTATTAGCATAGTGGCGCCCAATGTTACTCACAAAGAAAATTTAACTTTCGGCAAAATTGTAAGACTCGTACCTACCTGTCGTTACCCTATCCCTCCCTTTGTCATCCCTCTGAAAAATTAGTTTTACTTTAAACTTTAGAAAATACAGACGCTCTTATTCATTCAGCTTCGTAGTACCGTGTGTTATTCCTGAGAACGATATGGCCAACAGTAAGTTTTTAAGAATGTAATTTATTCTCATTTCTTATAAGTTTTTTCTTTTTTTCTAGATCTGTGCATTATATTATTTTCCATCAGGCGGAAGGCCCCGTCTAGAAATGATCTTCGCAAAAGATTTATATGTCGGTTTTGTGCAAAAAACCATAAAGGACCAATGTGGATAGGCCACATCCATACGTTGGCGAAGGTATATTGCGCTAGGTGCAATGTACAAATTGTAACAAGTCGGAGATTCGTTTGCCAAGGTAGACAGCTTGGATTCACGGGCGGTAGATTCAACTACACCCACTTCGTCAGAGAGCGATATTATCCACTATCGGATGAAGAAGACGACGGCGACAGTGGTGTAGAATTGTGATGTGTGTAACTATATGTATGTATATAAATATAATTATTATTATTATTAATATGTAAACCGGCTGTTCGGTAATAAAAATATCTATTTAAATTTAAATTATTTAAATTCTATATCAAGTTAACACTGATCTAATTAAATTTTAATAATGGTATAATTAATTCAATTACGTTCGCGATTAAAAATTAAAGTGGTTAACGACTTCGGAGAGGGAGTACAACAAGAAAATACATGCAGAAACAAGTCTGTGCTTGTAGATGATGACTCGTCTGCAAAAAGTGCGTCGTCGGTATGTCTTTAATAACAAAAAGCTAATGGACAAACATCATAATGAGATGTTGCCGTGGGGCTAGTGATTAATGACTTCGGAGAATGGGTATAACAAGAAAATACATGCAGAAACAAGTCTCTGCTTGTAGATGATGAGTCGCTTGCATAGAGTGCGTCATCATTATTGAGCTATTGGCACGGGCTAATGGTCATTACGATCTAATTTTTAGTTAATAATGCAATCGATCAAAGAATTATCAAAACGCTTCAGATATTAACCCACATCAAATCGTATTATATTCAGAATGAATTAATGATGGTGTAATTAGTATTTTAATCATTGATTCAATTGCGTAATCTTAAAACATTATCGTCTTTATGTACATATGCATGCAACCCGCAATACACAATTAAAAATATATATTTAAATTTAAATTATTTAATTCCGATATCAAATTCATAGTGATCTAATTAAATTTAATAATGATATAATTAATTTAATTACGTTCGCGAATAAAAATTAAATTATGAGTAATCAAAATCCATTAAGATCATTATCTTGATTGACAGCACACGTCAAAAATCCATTAAGATCGTTATCTTGATTGACAGCTGTCAAGATAACGTCACCTGTCAACATGATTTATTACCCCACTAATCCTAGGCACTATCTACTGAGATGTTACAGGACAGTGGGCAGTGGATATTAGACAGTGTCCACCTACGATAAACAGCAAAAGTAAGTTTTTAGTGTATTTAAGATTTTAATTAAGATGGTATTTCAGTACATTTTTTCAAAATATGCAAACATTGTGAAACAAATCTAAATTGCGAAATAGAGATGAAAAATGCGTTTTCATTAAATCAGCTCTTTAATTTATTATATAAAAAAAAAATTAAGCTAGTTGCACAGAATTTATCTTTACCTTTTTAAAAATTGTAGCAATTTATGAGGTATCTTTGGAAGACGATGTGCAACAAGGAGAGGAACGTCGGTGCGTTGGTGCTAGAACAATAACGAAGCAAAACAATATTAGACAATTTCCAAGTGTCAAAATAAAGGACGATGCATTTAGTTGCAATCCTGGAACCGTAGGAAGGAACTGTGACATTAACTGCACAAATTTCTTGGGATCAGATAAAAGTTATTGTGAGCAACATCAAATCTGTGATGATACTTACTCAGTTTCTGAATGTTTTTGTTCTTGGGGTTACGAAGGAGGAACATGTAATAAAAGTAAGTAACCCAACAGAAAAGCCTTCTTCAACTTTCATAGTTTAACGAGAAGGAAGATACTTTTCTGTAGTTTGTAGTTTAACAAAACAATTACTTATTTTTAGCCTGCTCGAAAGGAAAATGGGGTTTATCTTGCCGTGATACATGTAAAAATTGTGATATGTGTAAGGCGATAACTGGACAGTGCACTAATGCCTCACTAAGCAATTTTAGGACAGGTATGTTTCAAATATTGCTAATTATAGTAAGTACATTTTTGTTTTTTAGCCGGCGGACTATTTCTTTTGGGAATGATATTTAAATTTTTGTAACAGTATGTCAAATTTGTATTTGTCAAACTAAATATGCATCCATGTGTTTTAGTAATACAACTCTGAATAAACTAATCAAATATTTGTGGTAATTTAGTGTTTCATATTATAAATAAGTAATAAAGACTGCGACTTTTTCTTCATCAAAAGAAAATTACTTCTTAGTATAAATATCCAAATATAAGTGAGTAATCAGATGAGTTTTCTTCTCTAGAACTGTGATTATGGTCCTCAAATGGAAATTTAGAAAATATGTAGTGAAATTTGGTTGAATTTTGGTTGTACTAGTCATCCTATGCTGTTGACGCACAAGCAAGCAAACAGGGATTCCATTATAATAACATTAACTGCAGTTTCGCAGTCATCGAATGATATTTTGACTACAAATCAAAAAGCCGCGGAGACAAGTTTAAGCAAAGTTTTAAAATACGAGTAAATATCCTGAAAATGTATTTATTTTTATTTTAATGAATTAATCAGGAACTGTAAAACCGATTGTTTTTAAATCTTGCAAACGTTTTAAGGTTATCGTAATCATGGTAGATAGTTAATCAAACTGTATTCATTTATCCCCTTCCAAAAAATTTATGACTTCATATCAAACTTTTGTCGAAAATATTCTCTCTGAATTATACAAAATACTGTTATCGGTGATTAAAATCGACGTTGGTAAACTCAACGATTTATTTCTTAGTAACTCAAATTTACTAGGCGATTATGTACATAATCATTCTTGCGCAACTTGACTGAATTCATTCACTGTACTGGACTTGATGACTGAATAATGAATCCGTTCTCGAAGGTAGCCTCTATTTAAAGCCATACACTCCTCTGGATGGATAGCGAACACCGCTTCGAGGTTTTTCTGGACGTTACAATCGAGATTTTCGGTAACCCACTCCAGGCTTGTCTTTATGCGAACGCCGCCCGCCCGTCGTCACCAACGAGGAGTCACCCATCATCGCTGCACCTACAGGGAAAGCCTCGACAAACCCATAGGCGTCGTACCAGGGCGGCGTATGGGTTTATTTGGTAACAATACTATCACTCTCTGCGTGTGATTTATCATTGTAACGATAAGTGTTTCCATAAAAATGCGTCTATTTCCATTATCTGAAGAGATATCATGAAAATAAGACACATTCCATTTTTTTCTACGCACGGATGGCAAGCTAAATATGATAAGTACTCGTCGGATCATCGCTGTCGGGCGACCACCCACCAAGGCCAAATTGTTGCTGGAGACGACTATTCAAAATTTAGTTAGGGTTTTGCCATATACACGATACTCCTACTACACGTTTAAAATTTGACAACAATCAGTCCAGTCGGAGATTAATTGTCTAATAAAAATTGGGACAGATGGCAGACAGACAGACAAACAGACAGGCGCAAATGGAATTCATCATTTTCATTTGATTCTGCTACCTTTTACTTACAAAATTTCTTATTTTTTCGACTATATTGGACACTAGTATGCAAACATAAAACAAAAATTCAAAGCATCTTTTTTTCTGGTAACTTAATTTATTGTGAAGAGTTTATCGATAGCGAATAGTAAAATATAGTTTAGAAAACACAGTTTTTGAAACTGAATAGTTTCGTACTAAAATGCTACTTGCTACAAAATTTGCCTTAAGTTTCTCTTAAAGGTAAGGAACAAATATTTCATTGTTATATCACATAATATTAAGTACAGAAAGCTTTTTAAAGAACTGTTTCTAGGTTAAGACTATATGTTCTTGATCAAAATAACTTTGTTGTGAATTGTCTTTATCCACTTTCATGCATTGTAAGGGATTAGTTTATTTTGTTAATAAACAAAGCATTGAATAAGATATTTTAACCACCTGAAAAACCGTAGTAAAATATTTATAAACCCTTCTTCGAAACCTCACCGAAACAAGTAGTGGAAAACAAAGAATGTTAAAGGGTCCAGCAGTAAGACAAATTTTTTTGAGGTTTTGCCAATACAAACAAAACATCACGTTGCAATCTAATATCTACTTTGTACCATTTTGAAAACCATATAGCCGAAGGAATTGACTCACTCTACAAAATAGGTGATAACACAATATTTATAAGAACTTTTAACTTACAGCATTAATTATTTGTTGACCAGAAAAGCAATCGAATGACAATGTAAAAATCCAACCCGAAAAGTGTATTATCGCACATAGATGATCACCCTAAAATTTTTAGATTATTTTTACTAAGTTTAGATGTATTACTTTATTTTTACCTACTTCAGTAAACTGTTTTCCTATGCAAGCGCAAATTATTGCCGTAATGGTAATATGAGTTAACATTCCATTCGAAAAGCATTCATCCAAAGTTTTAGCTAAACTAAAAAAAAATGTCGTAATGAATAACTAAACCAGGTGGTAAACTAATTTCGATACATAGGACTTTTATATGTGAATAAAACAGTTCATTTTCATTTTCCGTTCATTTTGTCGTTTTGCAAATTGGCGAAAAACTGAAACTTGAGAAAATACAATGTAAAACGATATAAAATTTTTGTAATATGAATTTACAGTTGTTCTTTCAAATAAATACAAATAATATTTACCATAACTATAATAAGAATGAACCGAAAGTAAATGTCGATTTTATTTTCGCGCATTTATGAACTAAATTAGGAACTATTTAAAAAATGTCCTTTAGTTCACTACAACCTTTTCCTTTGGTTTGGTGTAAACCACTCGTTCTTTCAGATTCACTTGACAAGGCACTATATTTCAAAATCAGTTCACCACCCGATATACCTACATCGTTAAGTCTCACTTAATTATATGTATATGATACACAATACAATTATAGGGGTAATGAAAGGTCGAGAAAACGTAAAAGTAGAGGGTCGGCCGACGGTCTCGATTACAATACTTCCTTTGCTCACGCTCGGAAAGTAACACATGACAAAGAAGTCAATGCGAAATAATGACAAAATTAAAAAAAATAATACTCATTTTATTTTAAAGTACCCCGCTACAAAAATGTAATACGAAAAAAATATAATGGGCAACCTGTCGTCACGTTTCCGACAAGGAGGGAAGTACCGTCGAAATTCTTTAGACCAATTTTTATGTTCTAAATATCCTGTAGGGGTACAGGACGAAGAAATAGGTCTCCCGTTTCCGTCTCTCTGTCTGTCCGTCTGTCCGTCTGTCCGTGTGTGAAAAAAAAATGTTGTGAATTTTTTTATTTATATTAGGAATATCATGTAGATGGTAAAACGCTAACCAAAATGTCTCTAATTATCTCAACCACGAATGCGATGACGTCACTTCAAAATTGTACATAGTAAATAGATTTTAAATTGTATAAAAAAAACATAGTCCTACACATGTAGTTTACGACTCCGAATTGAGTTTTTATCCGAAACGTCCAGATTTTTAGAAAAAAAAAATCAAAATTACAAAACAACATTTTGCAATTTAATTTTGAATCTGCTAACCGAATGCTCTGAAATGTTGCAGATGTTTTAAGGCTATAAAGAGCATCATAAATCTTTAGTCAAAATATATTTGGTTATCCCCTCCAAAAACTTGATGGCGTCTGCTCAAAAGTTTTGCCGAATAAATCCTATCTAAAATGTACAGAATATGATGAGTCTGTACTTGTGATCTTTCACACCATTAATGTTTTTTCGATTTGCATATACAGGGTGACTCAAAAAAATTAATGAATGCGTAAATTTATTTTATTACTCAGGAGCTACTTTGAACTCTTGAAGATGTTTTAAAGTTATCATAAGCATGGTAAGTTTTTGATCAAAATGTATTTGCTCATCCCCGCCAAAAAAATTGTGACGTCACCCCAAAATTTTGCTGAAAAAATCCTATCTAAAATGTACAAAATATGATAAGTCCCTTGTTGTAATTTATCATTCCAATAATTTTTTTTGGATTTGCATGTACAGGGTGACTCAAAAAATTAATGAATGAGTAAATTTATTTTATTGATTTACTGAGGAACTACAAAACCGAATTCTTTGAAATCTGGAAGGTGTTTTAAAGCTGTCATAAGCATAGTAAATTTTTTATCAAAATATATTTGCTCACCGCCCCCCCCCTAAAAAATGTATAACGTCACTCCAAAATTTTGCTGAATAAATCCTGTCTAAAATGCACAAAATATGATGAGTCTGTACTTATTATTTATCCTTCCATTCATATTTTTTGGATTTGCAGATACAGGGTGACTCAAAAAATTGATGAATGCGGGAATTTATTTTATTGATTTAATGAAGCACTAGAGAACTGAATGCTTTCAAATCCTGGAAATGGTTTAAAGTTGTCATAGCATGGTAAATGGTTAGTCAAAATGTATTTGTTCATCTTTCCTGAAAAATTTATGGCGTCACCTCAAAATTTCGCTGAATATACTCTATCTTAAATGATGAGATAATACTTGTGATTTATCACTACATTAAAATTTTTTGGATTTGCTTATAAGGGGTGTCTCAAAAAAGTTATGACTGAGTCAATTTATTTTATTGATTAAATCAAGAATTGCAAAACTGAATACTTTGAAATCTTGCAGACGTTGCAAAAATCTTAACTTTTTAATCAAAATGTATCTGTTTATCAACCCCAAAAGGTTGATTAGGTCATCTCAGAATTTTGCCGAAAAAATCCTTTCGAAAATGTGCAAAATATGATCAGACTATACTTATAATTTACCACTGTATTCATATTCCTTATACAAGGTGACTCAAAAAAATTAATGACTCAGCCAAGTTATTACTGATCAAATTACAAACGAGCCGCGACTTCCAGAGTGAAAGCGAATTTATTGAGATGTCCCGTCACAGAACTCTAATGAGAAGAATCTATGATAGATATAAAGACACGGTTCTGAAAGCGAAGGAAGTACTGTCTAAACTCTTTATGCCACTTTTTTTGTGATTGGTATGATTGATTATTAAAAAAAATGAAATTGAACGAAGTCGTCTAGAAAGGTGTATAATATGTTGCCTATGCAAAAATTGTCAGGCGTAAACAGATAAAACCCAGTAAACACAGTTACGTCGTAGCGATGTTAATGCCACTTAACTCTGTCTACGATCTTGTTAGCTGTTACATCCCATACTGCGTACATTTGCTTTGCCTGTGCTATGTAATGTAATCAACAGTGACCCATGCTTGTAACATACTGGTGACATCCACATTGTTTCAGACTAGAGACGTGCTCGCTGGTACATCGTCATAACGTTGCGTTAGTACGTCGCTAGATTCTATATATTTTAATGTATCAGTTACGTTTTATTTTAAAAGTCAATATAACGTATTAAATGGACATAAACATATGACTCTCAGTATATCTTATTAACATCGACATTATAACGGTTCGATGATGAGTACGGCACGTGATAAACAGATCTGCGCTATATGTACAAGACCGGCTGTAAAAAAGCGAATGAATTGTGTAAACTGTAAGCAATATGTTCACAACAGTTGTGCACTTAAAAAGAAGTGTTGTGAAAATCAAAAACTCTTATCGGAGGCTGTGTATGATTCTGAAGAAGAACCGGAACCCGAACAAACCAAAGATGTGGAAGAAGTCATAACAAAAAATGAGGCAACGCTACTTAAAATGGAAAATCGGGAACTAAGAGAACAGAATAAAATACTACGGAAGAGAGTACTGTACTTACAGGATGAGGTTGATGCATATCAGGATGGAAAGTTCACAAATGACGAAAAAAATGCCTCGTTTCAGGCTCATGTGGTGGCGGCATGTCAGTCTACATTTATTTCAGCCTTTGGTAATTTCAGTAATGAATGGAGAGAGAAATTAGAACAATTGTCACTAGAGATGCAGAATATTAAGGTCTCATTAACTGAAATGAATGCCGTAAAAACTGATCAGTACTCGTCGTATCAGCTTAATGAAAAAGTAAATAAAGAAGATCCATCGATCTCGGTGGTGCCAAAAAAACAACCGGCGATCCACCAAATTAATTCTAATCTGGAAAAAATGAGAGACCGACAACGCCAAATTATGAACGATGTTATTAATCTAGCGGAAAAAGATGTTGTCCAAAAACCATCTTACTCAACAGTTTCAACAAAGAATAACAAAAAAATACAATCGAAAGGTGTAAGCGCTCCCATCATAAATAACAAAGTTAGTGACCCGTCTTACAAACCTGACCAAATAGAGGAAGAGGAATCTTTCCAGAAAATACACCACAAAAAGAAGAAGCCGAGAAAGTATCAATATGAAGTTGGAGAAGAAACGAGTGATGGGAATTCTTTCATCGGTACAAGTAGAAAAGAAAGAAAAATATGGCTATTTACTTCGGGAGCGAAGGAACATGTAACAACAGACATTGTTTCAGACTATGTTTCAAAGAAAATAAATGAAGACAAGACAGACGTACATGTAAAAGAGATTATCCCATATCACAAAAAACAGGACAACAAATGTTTTCTCATTGGTGTCCAACCTAAGCATCTTGAAGCGGTCTATAGCAAAAAGTTCTGGCCTCAAGGAATCCGATACTCCCGTTTCAATTTTAAAAAAGGAGAACATTTTTTAAAGAAAAAGTAAACGAAAATAAACATAAAACTGAAAGGTCCAAATTCCGTCTGAACAGCCTTAGGATCATTCACCAAAATGTTCAATCTATAGGTAACTGTGTACCACAACTAGAACATTTACTAAATAAGGAGGTATGTGATTTTCTGTGTGTAACTGAACACTGGCAGGATCAACATCAGTTAAAAACTCGAAAAATATACGGTTATGAACTGGTATCTTTCTTTTGTAGAGACAAGGGACAACACGGTGGTTGTGCCATATATTCAAGACATACAATGAGTTCTTATTGTACAGAAATAGATCTTTTAACAATTTCAAATAACTTTGAATGCTGCGGCGTTGAATTTAAAACCGAAACAGATGCTATAGTTCTTGTTAGTATTTACAGACCTCCAGATGGCGATATTAATTTATTTATAGATCGCATGGACACCCTTTTGGAAATATTAGACAAAGGCAAAAAATTATATGTTATATCAGGTGATTTTAACATTGACTTTAAGTCAAATAGCAAAGTCAAAACTGAGTTAGTCAATTTATTAACATGTTATAATGCACATCCTACAATAAACGAGTACACGAGGGTTACACCTTCAAGCAAATCATGCGTAGATAATATTATCACAACGATAAATATTGATTACAAGACTGAGATTCTAAAATCTGGACTATCAGATCACTTTGGACAATTAATAATACTTACTTTTCCTCATATACTCGTACAGTCAGTAACTAAAGAAACTATTTCTTTCAGATCGCATTCTGAAACAAACATTACAAAATTTCGATCTGAGCTTCAACACGTCTGTTGGAACATCTTATACAATACGTTGGGCGCGAACGAGAAATGGACTGTCTTCTTCAAATTATTTAAAGAACTATATGAAAAACACTTTCCCATAATAACAAAAAAAACTTACCTTAAAAAAAAGATGCCATGGATAACACCTCAATTAAATTTCTTACGTGACAAGCTACAAATATTGAGCTTACTATCCACAGTTAACTCAAACCACAAAATGGAATACACTAAATATAAAAAACTTTATGATCAATTATTGCGTAGCAGTAAAAATGTGTATTACACTAATAGATTAAAAAATGCTGCAAACACAAGCAAGGAAACATGGAAAATTGTAAATGAGCTAGTTACAAATCCTAAATCACAGAACATCAACAAAATTGTGTTTCCAAGAAAATACCTAAACAAAAATAATTTAGTGAACGATTTCAACGACTATTTTATGCATGCGGCTGCTAATCTAGTATGTAATGCAAAACATCAGTGCCAGGGTAAATGTAATGTCTCCAATTTAATTCCTGTAAACTCTGATTCTATGTTTTTAAATCCAACAACTGAAGAAGAGATATACGCCATTGTATTAGCCTTAAAAAATAAAAATAGTAAAGGAATTGATGAAATACCGTTGAAAATAATCTTAAAGGTAATTGACTGCTTAAGCCCTGTATTAACTCACGTAATAAACTCTTCATTACATGAAGGAATCTTCCCCGATCAGTTAAAGAAGGCCCTAGTAATTCCAATTTATAAAGGTGGAGATCAAGAATGCTTACAGAATTACAGACCAATAAGTATATTACCCGCATTTGCCAAAATTTTCGAAAAAGTTATTTATAGACGTTTATTTGAATCCTTTATAAAATGTAATCTGTTCAAAAACTTTCAACATGGATACTTGCCTACAAAAAGTACTTCTACAGCATTGGTAAAATTTTATCAACATATCATTAAATTACTGGAGAACAAATTATCTGCTTGTGCCGTCCTAATAGACTTGTCAAAGGCGTTTGACAGTGTAAATCATTCCATATTATTTGACAAACTAAATCGTTATGGTGTACGGGGTATAGCACTTGATTTAATAAAATCCTACTTAACCAAAAGGGAACAAAAAGTGATAATCAGAACAGATGAACAAAATTTTGAATCTAGCTCTACATATATTACTATGGGAATTCCACAGGGTAGCATCCTGGGCCCTCTCCTTTTTATTATTTACATCAATGATCTGGAAAGGGCCACGGAAAATTATAGTTCCAAAGTCTCAGTAACAGGCTATGCGGATGATACTCCGCACACGATCGCACTCACTAAAACAATGGAAACACAACCTGTAGTGACTTCAATTCTTCAAAATATAAATAACTGGCTTCAGTGCAATCAATTAATCCTAAATTTACAAAAAAGTGAGTGTATTGGATTTAAAACTAAAAACAATAATTTTATATTTCCTCCAAATATAAATTTTAATCAGGTTTCTATTAACTTTACAGAATCATGTAAGTTTCTTGGAATCCACTTCGACACTCAGCTAAACTTTAAGGGGCACATTGACCAATTAGTTTCGAGATTATCAAGAGCAGCTTATGCCATCAAAATACTAAGCAAAAATGTATCGGTACAAACAACACTAAGTGCCTATTATGGTTATGTTTATTCCCTGATGAATTATGGCATAATAATATGGGGAAATAGTCCATTCTTACAAAGTGTTTTCGTAATGCAAAAAAGAATAATACGTAACATCTTCCATATGAGGATGAGCGAATCATGTAGAACTATATTCAGGGATAATAAGTTACTGACAGTCTGTGGAATATTTATATATAATTTACTGATTTATGTAAAAAACAATCCTAAAGAATTTCAGTCTTGCTCTTTTCGCCATACTTACGAGACCAGAAATAAAAGTAACTTCTGCTTACCGGAACATAGACTCACGCTGTTTGAGAAGGGTGTGCATTATTCAGCTATGAGGTGTTATAATCACTTACCGTCAGCAATTAAAGAAATTGCCTCGGTGAAAATATTTAAAAGAGAGGTGTTCAAATATATTTGTGAAACTGAACCGTATAATCTATCTGAATTTCTTGTTTAATTGTAGTTTGTTTATTTTGTTATGTTATTTTGTTATGTCATTTACAATGTAAATTTCATCTTTTGACGTGTCTCGTGTTCTAATGTATTTGATCATTGTAGACAAATAAAACTTACTTACTTACTTACTTACTTACTTACTTACTTACTTACATACATAATCTATGCGATATGAATAGGCATTTCAAAAAGTCTAGCTACCATTTATATGTATCATTTAGGGAT
The DNA here is from genome assembly GCA_022388445.1 of Zophobas atratus. NCBI lineage: Eukaryota > Metazoa > Arthropoda > Insecta > Coleoptera > Tenebrionidae > Zophobas > Zophobas atratus. The sequence goes on from CM039449.1 coordinate 34,237,869, forward strand.
ATGGATATGGAGGGTAAAATTTAGAGCTACAGAATTTAATTCAAGTAAATTATTATTTTATTCAATGTTTGAAAAAATATACTCCTAATATGTAATAAGTAATAAAATACAAAAAGTAAAATAAATTCATAATATAAATAAATATATATATGATTTCCTAATTTGAAAATTATACAATATAATTAACACTTAAAAAAAACACAGAAACTATCAACCGTCGTTGTTTTTTCTTTCTTCAGGCGTTGACTAGAATGACGTAGCCACTCTGAGCAGCGTTGTTCTACTTCTTTTTCTATTGCGGAATGGGTCTTCATTGTAATTTCTTCAAAAATAAAAATTGTAATAATTATATTTATTGCGAAAAGAAATACCTTTCATGATATTAATTGTTTTTGTCCCAGCCATTCTGTAATTTTCCTATTGAACGAACAAGCTACAGCAAACTCGCTGAAAAAAGAAATTTAATACACGCCCTACATTGTTCTTTTTCCCATTACCACCTATCTGAGACAATAGCAATTCCTGAAGTAAGAAAAGAAGAAAATATTTTTATGTGTATATACCGAGTGACTCTGAAATAAGTTCGGAAAATAAAACCACAACATCAGAAAAAATTTAGTCACAATGGAAACTGAATACTTAAATCATTGCCGCATCATTGACATTTAACTAGATGTTCCGTATTTGTTTCGTTAAACTGGAGCAGCAATTTAATTACTTACTTTGAATCCGTGTGACAATGAAAGGATTTTTTTCCGAATCTATTTGGAAGTCACCGCGTATGTATAACATATAAGACTTTTCTGCAACCCACTATATATGTAACGTGTTAAACGAAATGTGTCATGTTTAGTAGGTTCCTAAAAAGTGTTATAGTATTACAGGCATCTACCTGTATATAATATCCAATATTATGTTATATGTAAGTACATAAAATTTTATTGTATTTTTGTAACTTACAAAGAAACCTGCTTGTAGTAGGCAAAGATAATCTTCGAATTCCTCAAAATTTGTTTACCTGTGGTCTTGGCGGCATATTTTCTATTACTGTTTTCTTTTTGATTTGTCAGATTTGATGACGTTTACAGGTTGGAGATTTGTTCACTCGTTTCGTTTAGAATTTCTTTTGTTTCGCACATATTTTTTGTATCTGTTTCAAGTCTAGAGTAAAATTATGTTCATTAGCACCTAGTCCATAAAAAATTGCAGTAACATACCTTTGCAACATTTTATGGCAAAGCGCCTGACTTTCAAAAACAATCACTGTAAGTTCTTCAAAATCAGCGGAAGTATCTTCAGCGATTAATGGTGGAATTTCCAGCTTATCTGAAAAAACTGTTTTTGTTATTTACGTATTGATTACGTAGTTATCAAAAACAATAGAAGCACGTAAAAATTAAAATGATTACTTCATTAGAATTATATTCACTTACCTAGTGTAAATTCAACCCACACTGAATGGCAGAAATTTTCACAAAACTGCATTAAAAATGAAGTGAGTTACGGATCCACGAGAAAGGTTCGGTGGTTGTGAACTAAATGGCCAAATGGAATTCAAAAGCTTCACTGTGAGTGTGAAGTGCAATAAACATAAATACTGAAAAAAGGGATCGCACCCCCCAAACATCTGGTGGATAGTAAATGCAAAAGTTGAGCGTTATTTTTTCATTAGATGAAATAAATTTAATAAAATTAAAAATTGAACACTCTCTAATTTTTTTGGTACACATCATCGCTTTATAAACGTCTTTATAAAATCAAAATTCGACGAATGAACTCTTCAAAACCTTGTTCCGTTTCAGGGACAATCGACAAAGAATTTTTATGACTGTTTGTGTTGTTGGGTCTTTCCTATATCAACCCCAGATATTCTATTTATAATTTTCCAAGCAGGTACAAAATAACACTTCAAGAGTGAACAAATTTACAGAAATAATTATTAGAAATTATTAGAATGAAAAAACTTGTCTTTGGTGTATTTCTCATTAAGCCGTTGTATTTTTCGCTCTGAATATAATTATTAATTAAGCTTTACGAACTCACTGACGAAGGCCACTTTTTAAGGAATACGACGACCCACATCTAATTAACGATATAATCTTTAACAATAAATTTCAAATAATACTAATAGTGTTTTTTTTTTATTTTGATAAAGTGTTGTAAAACTATATGTGAATCGCCACATCTGATATGTTTCTGTTTCTGTCTTCATTCCAGCCATTGTGTTTACGTGGGCAAAGGATGCCGTACGTGGGATTTTAGGGGCGGAAACGTATACCTGCGTAAATACTGTAAATACAGTGGTGTCGAACAAAGATAAAAACAGAAACATACCCAATGTATTGGTATAATACTTACACTCTATTACCGACATTAAAAAAAGTGTACACTATTTTGTCATATCTACTGCTTTATTATCAGTTTTCAGTTATGGTTCAGTTATTATATTGGATATGAAATGAAGTGAATTTTTTGAGAAAATAATAATTTAAAGATCAGCCACGAAAATACTCAATTATAATTATACATTATACATTACCAGTTTATTTTAGAGCCCAAGACTACATTGGAAAAATCTGAACTTTTGAAAATTTAATGTTAAAGAGATATACCTATAACTGAGTACGAAAGTCAATACACAAAACTCCATGACCAATTATTGTTTCGTATTCAAATTATTATTTATTTTTCTTACGATCAAACTGAAGAAATTATTTAATTCATTTTTATTTAAGAACGATATCGCTGACCTTGAAATAGATTCGTTTTTTAATTTCGATTTTTTTTTTGTGTTGCTTTTGTTGCCGATCAACATATTTTGCATTAGAATTAATAAAATGATGAAATATATGATTTTATTTTTCGAGCTCATTTCAAAATTCTGTATATGTATAATTGTTCCTTTTTGGCAGTGACGCATTGACAGAGGTTAACAAATAATGTCTCATTACTAGTCTTAATTCGTGTTACCTGTTGGACGAAACATTTTTTAATTCTGATCATAAACTATATACATTAAGTCTCTTGTTCTGTTTTATAAAGCGCAGGTCGTTATGGACGTATAAAAATAAAATTATAAATAAATATAATTACATGGAAAGATAATATGAAAAAAAAATTAAGAGCAACGCACTATTGACTTCATCTCACTTGTGCAAGATTTAAGACAGGGAAGAAATTTCTTTTTTTAAATCTCAGCATCTTTTGTTTATGAATATACCTACTATTTACTTGCATCACAAACATAAATAATAAATATAAAATAGAGCTATGTAATACTCGATATGTATGTTTTAAATTTTTTTTGGTGTTGCCCTGTTAGAAACGTTAATTTTCGATTTGACATGCCATTTTGTAAAATGAACTAAAAGCACTTTATTTACATAATTAACGAATAAAAATAAAACATTCCCAAGCATGTATATACATATATTAATCAGATATCTAGTAACTACAGTTAACATTACTTATTGGTTACATAACCGTAGTACTCCATTGTGATGTTACAAGGCTTCCCTCCCAACTATATCGCTGCGACACAATAATGAGATATCTAGTAAATGCAGTTAACATTAGGTGTTAGTTACATAACAGGAGTACCACAGTGTGATGTTTAAACGCTTATATGCAAGCTATATCGCTGCGACATAATAGTAAGATATCTAGTAAATGTAGTCAATATAACGTGCTTGTTACATAGCATGAGTACTCCATTGCGATGTTATATAGCTTACGTTCCAGGTATATCGTTAAGACATAATCATGCGATGTACTCATTGTTCTCTTGTGAGCACATACCTGTCACAACTGTGTTTACTGGGAAGGAACATCCTGTATAGTACTTGTAATTTAAGACAAACACGTCTGCAAGATTTCAAAGTATTCAGTTTTGAAATTCTTGATTTAATAAATAAAACTAATTAACTCAGTCATTAATTTTTTTCAGACACCGCGTATAAGCAAATCTAAAAAACATTAATGCAGTGATAAATCACAAGTATAGACTCATCATTTTTTACACATTTAAGATAGCATTTTTTAGCAAAATTTTGCGGCGGCGTCATCAAATTTTTAGGGGGGATGAGCAAATACATTTTAAACAAAATTTGTCCAAAACTTCAAAGCATTAGGTTGTGCAGTTCCTGATTAAATCAATAAAATAAATTCATTCATTCATTACTTTTTTTGAGTCACCCTATGTATGCAAATCCAAAAAATGTGAATGGATAAATTACAAGTACAGACTTATCATATTTTGTACATTTTAGATAGGATTTATTCGGCAAACTTTTGAGCTGACGTCATCAATTTTTTGGAGGGGATAAGTAAATATATTTTGAATACAAATTTATTATGATTATCATACATATGTTTAAAACATCTGCAAGAATTTTAAGCATACGGATTTGCAGATTTAAAGTTAAATTGCCAAATATTGTTTCATAATTTTAATTTTTTTTCCAAAAATCTGGAAGTTTCGAGTAAAAACTCAATTCGGAGTCATAAACTACATGTTTAGGACTGTTATTTTACACAATTTAAAACCCATTTAGTATGTACAATTTTGAAGTGACGTCATCGCGTTAGTGGTGGGGTTGATTAGACAAATTTTGGTTATAGTTTTACCATCTACATGATATTCTTAATATAACTACAAAATTTCATAACAAACGGGGCAGTACTTTCGGAGATTATGTGTCTAAAAAAAATCCGGGACTGCAGACAGACGGACAGACGGACGGAAACGGAAGACCTATTTCTTCGTGCTCTAGGGATCATGATAGATCGAGAAAATGCAAAAGTAGAGAGTGGGCCGACGGACTCGATTACAATACTTCCCTTGCTTACGCTCGTATTTTAGGGAATAATGGTTGGCAAAAAAGCAGTGAAATTCGCAAAATGCAATCTTTTAATTTTTCGAAAGAGCTGGATTTAACAAGCTGTTCTTTATCGGCGAGGGATGTTCTGTCGAAGTAATTTTTGACCAATTTTTTAGATTTTCAGCATGATTAAAAAAAATTAATGAATGAGTTAATGTATTTTACTGGTTTAAATTAAATTAATTTCAAAGTTATTGTAGATATGGTAAATTTTGATCCAAAAGGCGTCTGTTTATCTTACTAGAAAATTGATAACGTCATCTCAAAATTTTGCCGAATAAATCCAATCTAAAATGTGCAATACATGATGAGTCTATACTTGTGATTTATGATAGTTTTAATATTTTTTAAATTGGCGTATACAGGTTTCTTCGTTTTTTTCACGAATTTATTCCTCCTTTTGCAGTAGGTATATTCAGATTTCGTTTAGTGTGTGTCGACTCCGTTTTTTCACTTAAATGTAGGTACAATAGTTTTTTTGTTTTATCACATTGAGTTGGGTTAGCTTTAAATAAATTCTATGTCGTTTTAAAATATACCTTAGTCGATTTATCTTTTAAAACCCTAGACAATTTGGCAATTTTATCTTTCAAATAAGTCAATTTTTCCAGTAAATTGTTAACCAATCTCATGAACACATACTTTTCTTCAACGGTAATTTTCGCCATTTTAGGAGTTTCGTTTAAAGCTAAGAGAGATTATCACAAAAGAATTTGCAAAATTAGATTTTATGAATTATTTTAGAAAATGGATTGGTTTGATTCAATTTCATGGCCAAGCAAAGTTCTGTTTAAATTACTTTGAACCATTGTTTTTATTAAAACAAACCAAATACGGGTTTACGTCTTTTGAGGGTGAGTTCTTTAAACCTGTGACATGTTTTCAATCTTCGGCAAGAATAAATCAGAAAAGTGTGAGCAATTGTTGCAACACTTTGAATGGTATAATTGCAAGTTCTGTTAATTTTTGTACTTTCGAGTTGCTTACTAAATTCTAAATAGACCCCGGTGGTAACTGTTACTTGAAATGAATTTATCGTACGTTTACTTTTTACGACGCCTATGGGTCTTTTAGTAGGTATGCGTTGGAAGTAGCGATGGATTCCATAAAGACCTGGATCATGAAACTTCTAGAGGAGAGTCTGGCTTTAAATAGAGGTCGCCGTCGGAAACGGGATTGATTCAATCGAATTCAGTCAGCGAGTGTCGAGAAAATCCAGATAAGAAGCGCTGGAATTATTTTGTGCATAATCGTTGTAACAGTTGGTCGTGTATATTCGAGTTATTAAGAAATAAATTGTTGAGTTTTACCTCCGCCGAATTTATTCGCCCCTTCAGCCTAAGAGTACATTAACTGTTTTAAAGGGTCCGTGATAAAATTTAATTCAATGGGTTCACTCTCCGCAGTATTGTAAAGTCCGAACACAAATGATCATGAATATTTAAATAAGAAAAAAACTCAGTAGAACGTATCGTTTCTCAAATAAAATGATAAGAGTAAAGTACGAGCATGCATCAAACAAGTGGGTGTTCTCGAACTCGAATATGTATTTCGTTTCATTCATGAAATAAATAATTCATTTACCTCAAGTCCACGGAAAATATATATAAGCCACAAGAGCAGGAAATTTATCACAGATTTTAGATACTGATTAAGTTATTAGTAACAGTCAGAATAACTAAAAAGTGAGAAAGATATTATTAAAAACATTTACAACAATAATAACTAGTGGTTAATTGCTTGGTACAACACACCTCAAACTCACAGATCATCAAATTGATTTCAGGTACGTTTAAATACATTTATTAAACACATTAATAAAATATCAGGAAACATGCTCTTACTGTAATTTAGTTCTTCTACACCCGTTGAATTAGAACATTGATACATACATTTAAAAGAGCTGAAGATTGAGATAACGTTTTAAAAATAAATTTCTGTTAATTCATCTAAAGGACACATCATTGTAGAGCAAATTTTCTATTTTAATATATATTTTTAAAATTTGAAACCCTAATTACTATTATAAATTTTGAAGATGTCAGATATCCCGTTGGTGGTGTATGTCCAAAACACGTGTTCGTGGAAATTTTAATAATATTTCAGAGATTAGAGTTTAAATACATGTGTACCAATAAAGAAATATTTAGCTGTATCCATACTTTTCAGCAGCAACCGTGTATATTTAGTTATTTAGACTACAGATCCATATAAAGTATCATTTATGCGGCATTTTACATAGCGATTTAATTTTTGTATATTTTTCAGCAAAGGTCAACCCTGATCATGACAACTAAAGAAAACAACATTAGGGTTGGCTACATCAGCAGAAGAAACTTACGATGGGTTCTAATTTGGCCAAATATTGGAGAAGAACTTAATCCTGGAATATCATACTACATTAGAATTGCTATATTCTGCTTTACGACTGGAATAATATTTGGTTCTGTATTAATGCATCTTATTCTCTCTTTAAGAAGTAATTAATGTCTTCTTGTATAAAAGCATTAACCTGTAAAATCATTTCTAGATCAGAGGGAGATTTCCCTCAGTGAAGATATTGCAGTTGTGATTTCGTTGTCTGGTATTTATTATATAACATTTACTTTTATATACAAGAGACCCAGTTTCGTAAAACTTTTAGAAGACTTATCAGATTTTGAAAATTTTGGCAAACCTCCGAATTTTGAAAGAGAAGAAAGATGGTTAAGTATGCTTTCTAACGCAGTTTTTATTTATTCGGTGTTTGGTACAACAGTATACACAGTGGTTAAATACTTGAAGAAACCAGAATGTGAAAGAATAAACAAGGAAAAAAGCTTAAACGAAAATTGTGGATTTATAGTCTCACTTTGGATTCCTTTTAATATACAGCACCCCATTACTTATCAGACAGTTTTTCTTTACGTATTTATTACCAGTCAGTTATGTCTTAAACCTGTGTTGTTAATTTCGTCGTGTGTGTTTGAATTCACCCGGCATATAATTCTAAGAATTAAGCATTTAAATGCCATGATACAGAACTGTTTTGAGGTTGAGAACTACAACAACTGCAAAGCGAAACTAAAACACTGTATACAGTATCACGCCGATATTTTGAAGTAAGTAAATGGATTAGACGCTTTTTCAACTAGGTACATTTCCTTTACGGTGTGTGTTAAATTTACACAATCTGAATGTATTTAGTTATTTCCATGCTGACAACTTGCCGTATATTCAAGTACATTACCATCATTCATTTCAGTTTAGCAGAGCAACTTGACGCCTCTTTTTCTAACACCATGTTTGCTCATCTGACCATGACATCAATAATCTGTGCTTCTTTAGAAAAACAATTTATTGAGGTAGTTGAGGAAATCGCACCGAAATTTGAAATTCTTAAATTTTGTGTTTTAGGATGACAAACTGTGCGCTGGTTTACACATGTTAGCTTGGATTGCCGATTTATTTTTGGCTTGTGTTGCAGGTCAGCTGCTTTTTAATGCAGTGAGTTGATTTACAATATAATCGTTGTTAAACTGATTGTACTACTCTAAGTAATCTTGTGTATTATTTTAGAGTGAGTCGATTCCTCACGCTGTGTGGATTTCTAAATGGTATCAGACAGACGTCAGATTACGAAAAGATATCCAGTTTTTATTATTAAGAAGCCAAAAGAATCTCTACATTACTGCTGGACCTTTTGGAATTTTGTCGTACCCTTTGTTCGTTTCGGTTAGGCTTCGTTTTTGGTTGACTTAAATTATAACAATTTGTTTTAGGTTATGAAAATGTCTTATTCAGTATTATGTTTACTTACAACGTAAATAAACTGTGCAGTATTTATTTTCAGATTGTACATTTTTTCATTCATTTATCAATTAAATAGGACAAACCTTGCTTTAAGACTGACGTGCAGTAAGTTTAATAGAACCAATAAAATTTGGCAGTCAATGAGGAGAAGATTCGGTGCATGGGTCCAACTGGAGGTAATCATTTTCAGTAGTTTTTTTTAATTAAGAATCTTTACATGTAGTATGAATTAATAAAGTACTATTTTTTTGTTTTGTTAAACATCCGTTATTTGGTATGTTTAGTTATTTTATGTTTAGTTTGAATTAATAATTGTGAAGAACTCTCTTTCAACTGGAAAGGAACACCAGAAAAAAAACACTTTAAAGAACGATTTAGATTTTGATTCTTCTGTCGATAATATAGTAAGTAGCTTATCAAGAAGGAACTGTATATTAAATAATAGAATTTGGACTCTATTGCGCCACACTTTATCAACGATTCAAGCAAAGAGTTTACATTATGTTAAATTAAAAAAAAAAACAATTTAGTTTGAGAGTTTAGAATACCGCGAACTGGTTACCCCAACAAAACACATAATAAATAAACACAAAAATATCCAGTCATCGTTGCGAGGAAAAAGCGTCTCGGTGATGTAATTTTTATCGTCGCGAGGAAATGCCTCGATGAAGTAATCCATCTTTAGCGTTGTGAGGACATGCCTAGATGATGTACTCATAATAACGATGATAACCGCCTAAGGGAAGAAATTATTTTAACCTTCTGTCAGTTCGCGGTATGAATTTGTTAATTTAACTGCCGGAAATGAACTATTAGCAATCTTGTGTGAAGAATTAAGAAGTGTTATAGAGTAACACTTACGTATGTGCATCCGAAAACTTATTCGTAATTTGTTAAACAAAGAATTATTATATTAACTAAGTGAATTTCATGAAATCTTCTAGCAAGTGGTTTATTCAAATAACCCTGATTGTTAAATTGTGTTAGCACTAGCTAACGATTAAAAAAAAAACTAACTTGATTGGTGAATTTACAAACAATAAAACAAATTTAGATCACGTGGTCCGCGTTGAACGAAAGTCCGCACTTTTCGATTAAAAGGCCGCAAGAATTGGCTACACGTGTTGGGGGAAAACTGTGTGGTCATTGGAGTTGCGATTGATTGTCATTAAACAAAGGCTTCCACCATTTTATTAACTACCAAACCAACTAAACTAACCAAAACTACCTTACCACGTGATTACACTCACAAAAACACATCCAGACTGACGCTTCGCCATGCCACCCTCTGTCTACCAACCAACCCTCTAACTAAAATCCCCTAGCGGTACTAACTGTCCAACTATCCAACAAGCGTTACCGTGCATCTGGTTGCCTATGTTTAACGATTTTTGATTTGAATTTTTTTTTTCTCAAATTCAAATTATTCAAATGTGACTTCGCGCTGTTGTTAATTAATTTCAGCGCGAAAATTTTGATTTAATTTCGGTCACCAGAATAATAAAAATAAAAATTTTATTCCAACAGGAACACCCAATAATAGGAATAAATAAACAGAATATAATGTGTGCATAACAACTAATTGTATAACAATTTACCGTACCTAAAAATAACTAATTGTAGAAACAGATTTAATTAATGTAATTAAATGTTTTGATAAGTTAAAAATTTCCTTATACAAAAGATTTTCAAATACTTAGCGAAGTTACTTATTAACGAAACTGGCCTATAGTTCTTTAGGTCATTCTTATTCCCATTTTTAATATTGGGCAAATATATGCTAGCTTACAAATTGAGGAAAATTTTGAGTATTTAAGAATGAGATTAAAGAGAAAACATAAAGGTTTAGCAAATACAGTTGCACAATCTTGTAAGATAAAACTAGGGATATTGTCAACACGTACAGTAATGGAGTCTTTAGCTTCTCGTAATTGTTTTAAAGCCTCATTTTCATTTAATCCAGCTACGGAAATAGAGTGACAAGAGTTTTGAAAAGCTGATATATTTTTGTCGTGACATGGGGATGATGCAATGAAAACTCTATTAAAGTATTCAGCGAACGCATTAACTATTTCGAGGGGACAAGCCAGTTCAATATTTTTAAAGATCATAAGAGCTGGTATGGGTGTGGTGCATTTTTTGCTTTGTACAAAGGCCCAAAATTTTTTTGTATCTTTGGAACATGTAAGTACCATGTTCGCCATATATTGCTTATAGGCTTCATGAATAATTGTTAAAATAAAATAAAAAAATAAATAAATAAATGAATTAGTTTTTTACTAGTAGAACGATATACCTTAAAAAGATCTAGCGATGGAGAAGTTTTGTGTTTCTTAAATTGTCCCTTTTATACACTAGTAACTTCAGTATTTTTTTATCCTCTACCACATTGCAAATGGAGATGGGGATGGATGACGCACAATAATGAATCATTGTAAACCAACTTTCTTTACATAACAAAAAACCCTAAAAGTTTTATTCACGCTCAGACCAATACTAGATGGCACTGATCTTAGCGCAGTGAAATACCTTGGCATTTACCTAAACCTAAACTGGAATGAGCATACCAATGCCTTGCCAAATAAATTAGCAAGAAGTATCTTTGCGATAAGGAATTTACGTGGGTTAGTGATTCGATTTGTCCTCCTAACTACTTACTACGCTCTGTTTGGGTCTTATTTAGGATATGGTCTTTTAGTATGGGGACAAACACCAACTGCCAAAAGAATGTTTGAACTTCAAAGAAAAGTAGTTCGGATAATTAGTGGTCCAGGGTTTAGGAATGAAGTGAGACAGGAATTCATTGAATTGTGGATCGTCTGACTCTCCCTTGTCGCTATATTTTCTGTTAATCTATATTAATAAAAATGAATCGCCGAAATGTATGTACGCCCATAACTTCAGAACGGCTGCACCGAATTGGACGATTCTTTTTTTTACGTGTTCCTTATCGTCAGGAGAAGGTTTATATGTAAGAATATTTATAAAAAATAAGACGGGTAAAAGATAAAAAAAAAAAATTAAAATTTTGCACGGGAATCGCCACTTCGAATGAATTTTGAATAGTTGGCCATTCCTGACGGACCTGTCGCCTGACTGACGTGTCACACAAAACTATTTCTTCCGTGCGATTGTGAAAAGTATTATTGCATTTCAAGTCGTTGTTTGTTTTTTCGTAACAAAAAACGTCGTTTATTTCAAGAAAAGTGTTCGTTAAAGTGAATTCAGTTACGCATTGCGAAAGTTTCTTATTAATTTTGATTTGCCATTCTGTTTACCTATGTTCACTTTGTTAGTTTCGACAAAACCTCAAACTTTACCGTTATTCGAGGATTTGATTTGAAGTTTTCAGTGTTTTAAAATTCTCAAGACAAAATTTACAGATTTGATTGACCGTGAAAATAATTCTGTGTCGTTTTATGAAGTTCATTATAATGCCGAGAAGACGACAAGCTGACAAAGGTTCACGAAGTCAATCAAATGTGCGACGAACTACCTCAGGTGCAAATCGCAATGATTTATTTCATGGGTAATTCGGATACGGAAGTTGATCAGCGTTGTGCTCATAATCAACATCATAATCAAACATTGAAGCGAGACATTGGACGGTATGAATAAAACTGAGTAGATACTCATATTCGAAGTACGAAATACCTACTTCATTATTACTCTTATATACCTGAGCATCTACCCGATGTACTGTGTATCTACTTGCAAACATTGTATCTCCCCGGACATAAATTGAACATTTACGCGTTTTGTGAGCATTTAATCTAAAAATGAGCATCGGCGTGGCAAATGACTATTTGTCCTTATAACTGATAAATTAAATGTAATATATTTTTTTTTCCTTAAGAATATAGAGTTAACAAAGTTAGTTGAGTTACAAAAGTCTCTTTTGCTCCACGTTGGCCACCAACGAGCGATTTTCATGATTTTTGTGAAACTTTGCTGGTTTTGAATTTGAATTTTCTGTCCTCGATAACTGATGCTCAGCAAGAACCACGGGAAGGTCTGGAGCAGATCTCGCTAGGAAAGGAGAGGGCTAGGAATTGTTAATGAGGGATAGAACGTTATACAGTACAATACAACGGAAATACAATACAGGTACCTACAATCTAGCAACAATACAGAATACACTACAGATACAGATACAATTCAGATACAATACAAATGCAAAGTTAGTACTCAATACACCACCGGAAGAAATTGCACCAAAAATTGAGAATGTTGCAAAATGAAAACCCAAGCAAGCACACCGATGGAACTCGGAACGAAATCTATAGGTCGCAGCGCTCACACGCCCAAGGGAGAACGCAGCCGCATAAATACAGGGCCGACTGACCTCATCCATTTAGGATGATGAACCTCATCCGTTTGGGATGATGACCCAGCGTCTAAGGGCCAACAGAACCCCCCCAAGCCAGAGCGTCTGACGACATGGAGAATTCAGTCCCGGAACCAAAGAATGCACTGTTGCAAAATTAAAACCCAAGCAAATGCACCATGAAAACAAAGCATTTGTACCACTGGAGCTAAATTGGCAAAACCCAAGTTAAGTTAGTAACACATACAATATACAGTACAAAATGTTTCAATTACAAAAGTTACAATATACAAATTTCTCCACGTTTGCCACCAAAGAGCGATGACTTTGCTCGCTCGTTGCTGCTGCCCAGCAAGAACCTAACAATACGAGGAGGTCTGGAGTGCGTCTTGCCATTAAAAGAGAGGACTAGGGTTTGATAGCATGGGTGAAGGACACCGTATTTTGTAAACTTGGACCCCGTACTTTAAAAATGATGAATACGGTATTTTGTGAATTATGAACGCAGTACTTTGTATATTCTAAAGGCGTACTTTATCAGTCCTGAATGCATGTTATTAACAACATATTTAAAAAAAGTCGGGCATTTTTGGAAAAATATCCACTTTCCTTCGTGTTCACAGCACTTAACACAAAACATTTTCGCTAATATTTATTGACAATAAATTAGAAATTCGCGAACACGTGCTACTTTTAATCCAAAACGAAGCTCCAATGTTGCTGCTACCAGACCGGAATCAAAACTGAACAGAAAGGATCGAAAATGTGACCTTTTATCAGGTAGCTCACGTGACAGTGACATCATCGTACGTCACGATGAGATTGCAAAAATTATTTTTCATATTTTAGATCAAAAATTGTACATTTTCGGGGTTAATTTAACAACGTTTAAACAAACTAATTTGTTTTTACTAACCTCGTGTTCTTAGGAAAACGAATTTCGGTTTAATTATCATATATTGATAGTTATCATATTTGAACATTATGAATTGTATTAATTATGTTTAAATTTTATTTAATTATATCGCGAAAATGTATAGCTTTGACCCACCAACTTCAATCGTTTCGAAAATTTATCCAAAATGTAAACATTGTCGACCAAACGAATCACGGAATCCGATAAATTAAAACTGAAGTCGTACTTACCCTGTTTTCGGTCTTTTTCGGAAAAAATATCCATTTTCGTTCATGTTCACAGCACTAACACAACATATTTTCCGTAATATGTATTAATAATAAACTAGAAATTCGCTAAAACGCTCCACTTTTACGCCGAAATGAAGCGACGATCTTGCCGCCATCAAACAGAAATTAAAATTGAACACAAAGGACCGAAACACGTGACCTTTATACAAGTAGCTCAGGTGACATTGACGTCATCGTACGTCACGATGAGATTGCAAAATTTATTTTTCATATTTTGGCCGGGAAAATGCATATTTTCGGGGATAATTTAACATTGTTTAAACAAATTGATTTGTTTTTAATAATTTCGGGCTTGTAGGACAACGGGTTTCGGTTTAATTATCATACATTGATGCTTATCATATTTAAACATTAAAAATGATATTAATTATGTTTAAAATTTATTTATTTATGTCGTGAAAATGTATAGCTTTGATCAACCGATTTCAATCGTTTCGAAAATTTTCCCAAAATTTAAATATTCTCGAGTGAACGAATCACGGAATCCGATAAATTATAACTGAACTTGAACTTAACCTGTTTTCGGTCCTTTTCGAAAAAATATCCATGTTCGTTCGTGTTCACAGTACTAATACAACACATTTTCACTAATATTTAAATATATAAATTAGAAATTCGTGAAAAGAGCCCTACTTTTAAGCCAAAACGGACTCTGATGTTGCTGCCACCAAACCGAAATCAAAACTAAACGCAGAGGACCGAAAAATGTGACCTTTTATCAGGTGGCTCACGTGACAGTGGCGCCATCGTACGTCACGATGAGATTGCAAAAATTATTTTTCATATTTTCGCCAGAAACTGTACATGTTCGGGGTTAATTTAACAATGTTTAAACAAACTAATTTGTTTTTGCTAACCTCGTGTTCTTAGGAAAATGGTTTTCGGTTTAATTATCACATATTAATAGTTATCATATTTAAACATTATGAATTATATTAATTATGTCATTTCTGCAACTCTTGAGTTATTTTCTAAAATAAATTGACTGATCCATACATTTTTTTGTCACTGTAAAAGCAAATCTAAAAAATATGAATGCAATGATAAATTTACAAAAATATACTGATGATATTTTGCACATTTTAGATAGGATTTATTCGGCAAAATCTTGAGATGACCTCATCAAGTTTTTGGGCTTGATAAACAGATATATTTTAATTAAAAATGTACCATGTCAAACAGTAACTTCAAAACGTCTACAATAAATCTAAAAATTTAGTTTTGCAATTCTTGATTCAATCAATAAAATAAACTGACTCAGTGATTAATTTTTTTTTGAGACACCCCCTATAAGCAAAACTAAAAAATATGAATGGAATGATAAATCACAAGTATAGTCTGATCTTATTTTGGATATTTTAAAAAGGATTCATTTGGCAAAATTTTGGACTGACGTCATCAATTTTTTGGAGGGGATAAGTAAATATATTTTAAATAAAAGTTTATTATGCTTATCATATGTTTAAAACATCTGCAAGATTTCAAAGCATTCAGTTTTGGTGATTCAAAATTAAATTTTAGGTGAAACGAAGTTCACGGGGTCAGCTAGTCTATATTAATAAAAATGAATCGCCGAAATGTATGTACGCCCATAACTTCAGAACGACTGCACCGAATTGGATGATTCTTTTTTTTACGTGTTCCTTATCGTCAGGACAAGGTTTATATGTAAGAAAATTTATAAAAAATAAGACGGCTAAAAGATAAAAAAAAATTAAAAATTTTGCATGGGAATCGCTACTTCGAATGAATTTGAATAGTTGGCGTTCCCGACGGACCTGTCGTCTGACTGACGTGTCATACAAAACTATTTCTTCCGTGCGATTGTGAAAAGTATATTGCATAACCATAAATTACAGATACGTATCCGTAATCTGTGATTACAGCTTACCGCCTCAGCTAATATTCTGGGTTGCCTAACTTACTAAAATTTGCCCCAAATGCATTGCACTTTTTTTACAATAACTAAAAGAAATAAAATTTTAGAAGAGAATGAAAAATCTCTATCGCCTCGATATTTTTTAAAAGCATACCGACTTATAGTTTTCACTTAAAATTAGCTCGGGTTTTACGCACTTTACTTTTTATTTTAAAAACTGCTACGTTTTCTAAAAAATACAAAACTCTTCCTTAAATATTTTTATGTCATGAGCTCGTACATGCATCGCCTAGCTCTTCAACTGTTAAAATGAAGGCGCAAAATGTGTCAGCATTTTGTCTTATTTTGGCATCTTTTAATGACTGTGTGGAGCAGCTTATTGTCAAAAATATGGCAAAAATGTTAGTTACATTTGATAAGAAACGCAAAGCAACACCAAACTTTTTTTTTTTAATACAGTGTTCGATTTTTGAAAATGGGTATTGTGGTGACCGAATTTATATCAAAGTTTTCGCGCTGAAATTAATTAACAGCGGCGCGAAATCACATTTGAATAATTTGAATAAAAAAAAAAATTCAATCACGAAAAGGGAATCGTTAAACATAGGCAACCAAATACACATGTCTGGTTTTAATGCATGATCATTGAGTTAGATGGCAGCACGTAGCGCTAGGGTGATTTCAGTTAGAGGGTTGGTACAGAGAGAAACTGCATGGCGTAGATTCATTCTGAATGTGCTGGTGTGAGTGTAACCACGTGGTAAGCGCTAGGTTTAAATTAGTTGGTTTGGTAGTTAATGAAATGAGAGGAAGCCTTTGTTTAACGACAATCAATCGTAACTGACGTCACTCTTGTTGTCCCCAACCCACTCGGCTAATTTTTGCGACCTTTCTGATCGGAGAAATGCGGACTTCCGGTTAACACGAATACTTGCTGTAAATTTGTTTCATTGTTTGTAAATTCACCAATCAAGTTAGTTTTCTTAATAGTCAGCTAGTGCAATCACAATTTAACAATCAGAATTATTTAAATAAACCACTTGCTAGAAGATTTCATGAAATTCACTTAGTCAGGAAAAACACCTTATGTTTTATTACGAATAGATCTCTGGATGCATATACGTAAGTGTTACATGATAACACTTCTAAATTCTTCACACAAGGTTGCTAATAGTTCATTTACGGCAGTTAAACAAGTTCATTATACTGCGAACTGGCGGGGGTTATGACATTTCCTTCCCTTAGGTGGTTATCATCGTTATCATGATTAATTCATCGGGGCATGCCGCACAACGCCACAGATTGATTAATTAATCAAGGCATGCCCTCACAACGCTACAGATTGATTACATCACCGAGACGCTTTTTCCTCGCAACGATTTTAAAATTTGCATCACCGAGACACTTTTTCCCTCGGAGCGATGATTTGTATTTTTAAAGTAACCAATCATAAAGTGTGGCAAATATTAATCTCCTGTAAATTTTGTTAACTCTGCAATTTTCCACCTCAAACAATATTTCTTAAATCTCACAATTTTAACCTCAGTAATTTTATTTGTTGTATAATTTTAATTGAACGTAAATTTCATGTTCTACAGTTTTATCCTCACATAATATTTTAATTTGTACAAGTTCATTTCACACCAGATCTCTTGTTTCATAAATCCTTGCTAAGTTTTGTTTTGTAAATACTTTGTCGATGAATATTTCTATCATATAAATTATTTGGTGTCCAAATTTAATCTCACATAAAAACTATTTGTTGGTTAAATTTTCACAAGATTGTATGGCGAATCTAAATGTTGTTTATTGCTCTTTGAAACTTTAACACTCGATCAGTTGTTGTTAATATCAAAGTTATAAGAGATTGAATATTTGAAAATGCTGTATTTTCAAATATTATTATTATTATTGATAAACCCAGGCTATAGCCCATTTACGGAAGACATACTAACAAAAAAAGAACAAGTAGAAGAAGACAAGCATATAGACTGTTTATAGTAAAGCATAATAATTTTTTATATCTCTGACTGTGCAGCAGAATATGTCAAGATGATTTTCAACGTTAGCGTAGCTGTGTACCATCTGAAATAGTGGTGAAGATTTCATTATATTAGTCTTAGGAAAGGGTGCTTTTATTAAAGAGTTAAATCTTAGGCTAGTTGTCGGTGCGCTAAAATATAAAAGGTTTAATATATCTTTACAGTTTACTATTGAATGCAAAATGTTTCTTAGCATAATAATAAAGGCAACATCCTACGACAAGAAAGACTCTGCAAGTTGAAGCGTCTGAGGAGTATATCATTTGGAATTCCTCTAATTGGGTAAGTACCATCCTCAAGAAAACCCAAAAATTTCAGAAACCTACGTTGGATTTTCTCTAAAGCAGAAATGTGAACTTGATATATGGGACTAAATATAATGGAAGAATACTCAAGTCGTGATCGGACATACGCAAAATAAAGTGGTTTTAAGATATCTTTACTCTGAAAGGCACCGGAGTTTCGGATGACGAGACCAAGTGACTTGTAAGCAGATGACGCGATTTTTTCAATATGTTTATCAAATTTTATCTTTGTATCATAAGTGACACCCAGATCATAAATATAGTCAGGCCTTTCTAGTATTGAATTATCAATTGCATAGTCATAAATTATTGGGTCAAGTTTTCTATAGAAAGATTTTACAAAGCATTTGTCCTTGTTTAGCAAAAGCTGATTGTCAATTGACCAATTCCACAATTTACTGAGATTTTCCTGAAGATGTAAGCAGTCCTCAACTGTTTTAATTTCACAGAAAATTTTTAAATCATCGGCATACAGTAAATGCCTTACATCAAATTCGTCAACGACATTATTTATATATATATATTAAAGAGCAAAGGACCCAGCACAGAACCCTGTGGTACGCCTGACGATTGCAGAAATTTGTTGGAACGGTATCCACGATAGCAAACATATTGATGTCTTTGATGCAAATAGGATGTAAGAAGGTTAAGTAAGTTGTTTGAAAAACCAAATATTTGTAACTTATGCAACAAGATTTTGTGATCAATGCGATCAAACGCCTTAGAAAAATCAGTGTATATACAGTCAACTTGACTTCGAGCATCTAGACGTTCTGAAATAAACTGAGTTTTGAAGAATAAATTAGTGACTGTGGATTTTCCCTTAACAAACCCATGTTGAGATGGAGATAGGTAAGTGGAGACGTGATTAGAGATACGAGAATGAAGTACGATTTCGAATATTTTTGCAAAATTATTTATAATTGTAATCGGACGGTAATTAGCAATGTTGCTTCTACTATTTTTCTTGTGGACTGGTGCGACCCGAGATACTTTCCACTTCATTGGGAAATAAGATTTTTTTATTATTAAATTAAAAATAATGTTTAACATTTACAGAAAATGGAGGCACAATCTCTAATAAGAAATGACGGTATACAATCTGGACCAGCTGTCAACGTAGGTTTGAGTTGTTTAATGGTATTACGAATTGCATCTTCATTAATCTCTGTCAAATAGATAATATTTTTATATAAGCTGTCTAAACTGTTCTCACACATTGAAGTACTGGAAACCGACAAGCTATTAAATGATTTACCAAAGAAATGTTCAAAAAAAACTACTATATTTTGTGGTGATGTTAGCTCCGTACCATCATATTGCATTATGTTTGGTATACCAAAATTTTTTGTTTTATGTTTAACAAATGTCCAGAACTGTTTAGGGTTTACTTTGATCTCATCAGCAACACATTTTAAATATCTGTCATAAGCATCTCGAATTAGTTTTTTTATTTCTCTTCGGTACAATTTGAATGTTTCTAGAGATAGAAGCGACTTATCTTTTTTGTATTTCAGCCATGCTTTATGCTTTAGTTTGAGACTTTTAATAATTTCCTTGTCAAACCATTCAGGGTAGGTACCGAGAGGCTGTCTTTTCGTTGGCACAAAAGAATTAAAAATATTTAAGAGTTTGTCGTAAAATAACTCAATAACCCTATCGACATCTTTTGCAGAATCTAAAAACGAAAAATCAACTTCGGATAAGTGATAGTATAGGGATGGAAACTCTGCTTTTTTAAAATTAAATTCACCATGAGTTTTGATTGGAATACAAGTTGTTTTCTCCTTCAAGAGACATACACTGACTTCCAAGGCAGGATGAGGGCCATCCTCTAGGGTTAACACTTCCTCTGCATGAATTACGTGACACTCTGTATTGCTAAACACAAGATCTAAAAGACGTTCATTAGAATTGAGAACAAAATTTTTTTGGGAAAGACCAAGAAACTTGCTGACATTGTCACAGTCATAGTAGATGTTGGATGATGTAACACTGGACGAATAACAGCTAATATACCTACTCAGGGATATTGAAATCACCTAACACGATTATATTTGACTTATAAAGAACATTTACAGACATTAAGGACTCAAAAAGAATTGAATAATCATCAACTCCACAAGAATAATATGTAGACATTGATGAAGATCTTCTGCTTTAATTTTAACCCACATGATGTCAGTGTGTTTTAATTCAGGAAATCTATAGTAAAACTGTTCAAGCTCTAACATTATGACTTTTATCTCCTTCCTAACTGCAACAAAAACACCACCACCTCTACGCATTGCTGTTGTAGAAAAATCTCGATCTTTTCTTAATACATTAAAGAGTTTTACATCAAAATATTCACCATCAAAACAGCTTGAATTTAACCAGGTTTCAGTTAATATTATTAAGTCATACTGGGACATCAAAGTAGAGTTAAGAAGAATTTTACAGGTTTTGGTGTTAACACCTCTTACATTTTGGTAATATATACAGGGTCATTATAAAATATTGTAGTCAACTCACCTATGAAAAACAAATGAAATTTTTCTCGTGCCGCTAATCACCAAAATGATTTGAACTGTTTGGAAATGTCACGAACGTCCAAACAAATCTGTCAGATGTGTCAAAAATTGAAATGCCCGGTTCGCGGTTTAATTTCATTTTAAATAGACACGAAAAGACGCCAGGCCAGAGCATTAAGGGTTGCAGTGTTATCGAGCATTTGTGAACGCCACTGCAATACATTTCAGTTTCAAAAATTGTAAATTGTCAGAAAAACGTTTAAGGGCTTTGTCATGAATTACACCTTGGAAAGTCGATTGGAGTTGAACAGAATAAATCATCTGGTCTGTTTTGCAAAGAAGCAATAATTTTTCAAATAATGAAATCCAAAAAGTGAGGTTAAGTTTGTCGAAACCAATGAACACGGTAATTATTTAAAAAATTACATATTTATAGGTACCCTGAAGGTAAAAATTGTGAAAAATCACGTAATGGACAATGGCAGAGCAAGTCTTATCACAGTTAACGAACACTATGAGTACCTAATGAGTTTTTGCAGTAAATAATTTTGCCAAAGTTGTGATCCCGCGAAAGTTCTGTTTGTAAATTGTAAGGAATCGTCAAAATATTGGTGCAGACATGGTTTGTGACCGGTGCTTTTCTCTTGAAAAAACACAACTGAAATCCTTGATCTTCATCCCTACAATAGGTGAAAATTGCTATGTCCAAACATTACCTTCAGCTTTGCAGTTTCTAGATATCTGAAACATGCCAGATCTGCATAACAGGAATGTCAAAGAGGTTCTACCCAAAACACGCCCACATGGCCATCCTAATATCAAGATTTTTCAAAATTTCTATAAGAAAAAAGATGAAAAAACCAATAAAATTTCAGGAGCATAGTGTTAAGAGTTCTGTAGCTGATTATGAGATCTCTTGAAACAACAGAATGTTTAATAAAGATTTTTAACTTTCCTAATAGTAAAATTACAATTATTACTAAACAGTAAGTTGAAGTAAGTTTTAAATTAAGAGAATGCAACTAACACCGAAAGAAAAATGAAAGTTACTGAAAATAAAAAACTTTATTGCAGTACCTACATACACTTTCTATATCTAATTTTGTTTATTGATCACATTCATTTACTTGAAAAAGTATCAGGCCTATGAATCGTCGTCTGGAAACAGCTAACCACACACCAACCTTCATTGCGTGTGATGGTGTTTCTTCAAAAGCGTGAGTATTTTCTATACACCAAATTCTGAAGTTCTGTCAGTTGACATAATAGCCTAACAGATGAAACCAGGCTTCATCAGAAAAGAACGACAAATCGAGAATCCCGTTATCGTCCATATCAGCTTGAAGCCAACTACACTACCCAACGCGGTAAGGAAAATCAGCTGGTTGCAGCTCCTGAACCAACAAAATCTTGTATGGATGCATATGTAACTTCTCTTTTACGATTTTCTGACATGGGCTGTATGGTACTCCGGACAGTAAAGATTTTTGACAAAGCTTTATTCGGACTTTGTTCCATTCTCATCCTTAAATCTTCAACAACGTCTTCACTAACTTGAGGTCTCCCCGTCGGTTTTCACTTAGAAATGCTACCAGTGTCGTTAAATCTGGCCATAATTCGCCATATAGCGTCTTCAAAGATTCTTCATCAATGACAACAGAACATTTCAGTAGATACTCGTTTTTAGACGCCTCCACAGAGTACACTCCATCCCCATCCTCATTTAACACCCCATTACGGTAATAGGCATGATGATTGCGCCAAAGAACTAAAAAAATAATTTGTAACACTGACCATAGTTATTCCTCTGTGTTCTTTACCTGAGATTATTCCACAATGATCTGTAGTTTTGATAAAAACTGTTTTTTGAGACACTTATTAAAGTTCTAACAAAGGGGAAAACAGCAAAAATGAAAACAAGACAAGTCAATTAACGCACAAAGTGAGGGAAAACGTACCAGTACAAACGAAAAAATTATTGACATCTGACAGAATTTGATGAAGCGTTGAAACAGTGCAGCCGCTAATGTCAACTAATGTGGCGCTAAAAATAAAAATTCCAATATTAGTGTAATCCTTTCCACAAAACTGAAAAAGGCGGCACAAAATGTCACCAAAATCATGGCCTTCTTCGACTACAATATTTTATAATGACCCTGTATTTAAATATTTACTAGTATTCACTATGCGCTTAGGACATTTAGAAACTGGAGATGAGGTCCTTAATTGCTATTTAATTGAAAGAATGCTAGTTTTAAATTCCGATTTTGCTTTATGGTAAGTATGACACTTGTTAAAGTCCCAAACTGCATGACCTATCGATAGATTGCTACTTTGTTTAGTGTTCAGTAATGTGCAATTAACGCATTGTAAGGTTTCGGATTTGCAATTTTTAACATCATGGGATCCAGAACATCTAGGACATCTAGGTAGCTTTTGAGAGCGTTGTTTCTGATAATGGTGATAACCACAACACTGGTAGCATATTTTAATATCTATACAAGACAGTCATCATACCCAACGATTAGGTAACCTTTTTTAATCATGCTAACATAAGTACCCGGATTTACTTCTACGATAGCTTGAAACCTTTTTTTGTCTTTTCGTAACGGTACTATTTTAAGTAAACTTTTTTTGCAGGTTTGTTGGGATTTATTTTAATAATAACGTAAAAAAATGTACAGGTAAATTTTAATAATATTTTGTCAGTTATATAATATAAAAACATTGATAAGTTTCAAATTGAATCACTCTCTGTATCTGTAAACAACTTAAAGTACCTTTCAATTTTTACACGTTTATCACGTCAGGGGAATGACTATGTTTTGTGTTAAATTTTGTGTAGAGTTGAGAATATTTAATTATGACAATTTTTTACATCAAAACTGTTATCCAAAAACCCTTTGTGTTTATATATCATTGTTCTCATTTTTAATGAGGAACTTAAAACTGTAAAAATATACAATTTTAGTTTATGTTAAAAAATAAATATCTATGGTGTGTAATTTTCCAACGAAACACCAAGTTAATTTGAAAACAATTTTAACCATAAATGAGTTTAAGTCATTATTAGAGAGCGCATTTATAAGCACAAAAAAATTAAGAATAAGCGCTTAAATAAGCAGAACATTTTCAATAAAAAAGTTTTATTTTAAGCAAAAAAGCAATGAAAACATAATCATATTACAAATCAAAGAACACTTCTTAGAACTTTGGATAAAATATTATTACAATAATCCTAGACTTTATATTTTACACGCGTAGGTATTTCAGTTTTCTTTAAAACAATTTATGATTGTAATATGTTCCAAGTTGTTGACTGTAAAATTTTTTCGCCGATCATTTAAAATGTGTTTAAAATTGGAGAATGTGCGTTCAACATCCACACTCGTCGTTGGCGCAAATTTGAATTTTGCAACTAATGTTGAATCTAACTCCAAATTTTCCACCTTCTGGCCTTGTAAAACACGAGCGACGGCGGAAAGAACACCGAAACCTGCATTTTTATTTAACACTTCGTCAAGTTTTTGAGATACTCTAGTACCAATATCACCCCTTACTGCGTTTGCTTGTTGTTTAAATTCTTTCACTAAGTTTATGCCATCTACCAACAACATGTTGGGTTTTTCTAACTTTTCTATTACCTCACAAACGAATTGATAATTGTTTCTTAGAAAAGCTAGATCTTGTCGCAAATCTTTGTTTTCCAAAATATTTATGCAATCTTTAATCGATTGAGAAGAATCTTCGCTAAACTCCGTAACTACTTCCTCAAATTCTTTGATATATTTGTCATAATAAAATGTGGCCTGTAACCATGTTCCCCACCTCGTTATAATCGGCCCTGGTATGTTTGGAAATTTTTCCTTAAAATGTTGCACTCTTAGTGGGGCTTTAACAAAAATCTTTTTACCATTTGCAACTAATTTATTAACAGTAGGAAACTGCAAACGTATTCCTTCAGCCACTCTGTTTAAACCGTGGGCAATGCAAGTAGAGTGAATTAAATTGGGGTACAATATTTTTAGATTATTCCCTGCTTTCAACATATAACGAGCTGCATCCGACATCATCAATAAAATTTTATTCGCCGGTACGGCATTTGGCAAAAATAGTGACGTAAGACTGTCATTTACAAATCTGGTAATCGTATTGCCATTTGTTTTATCTAACATTTTCAAACTTACTACATAGTCTCGACTAGGGAAATTTTCATTTAAGATTCCAACAATTAAACTTACCACGTATCTTCCACAACTATCGGTTGTTTCATCGACAGCGAACCATAAATAATTATCTCCAATGCGATGTTTAATTTCGTTGTAAACTTGCTAAAACACTGGGCCTACATATTTTTTTCGGAGAGTACTTTCAACCGGAATATGTCGATTGCAGTGTTTTTCAAGGAATTCTTGAAGAGGGGCTTTCTCCAATTTTTTTAAAGGTATATTGGACTGGATCATCATTTTACATAAATCGAAATTAAACTGAAACTGCTCATCTTTTGTGGAAGTAGATGCAACAGATTCATGTATGGTCTGCTGTTTAATTTTAGAAACTTCAAACATTGTCTTCCTTTCTACATGAAGAGTCGTTCTGACATGTTGCGTCACGTTATATTTTTTATCACTTTGAATCTAAAACAAGGTACATATACAGGATTAACAAAGGAAAATAGATAAAAAACTTAGTGGGCTTACGGTTTTCACACAAGCTCTGCAGAATATTTTGTTGTTTTCTAATTTTAATTCTGGAAAATCCCTTATCCTCTCATCCGGCGTCGATTTTACTTTCGGCATTTTTTTCAAATATTAGTAATATTACCTAAAAGAACTCAACATGTAACAAGGGAGAACCACGTATAACACTGTACTACGACAGATGCGATAGACTGGTGGTTGTGAAATAAACGATTCATTTACTTAAAAGTTTCCATTAGAAAAATTTTAAGGTAGGTTATTGGGTACAATAATCCTTTTTTCTAGAAAATCTTCAACGGTCTTGCCGCAAAATGCCGAAAAAGAACATCTGGTTAAAAGCTTTAATTCATTATCAACCGAAGTAAGGATTTAAAGTCATAAAACCTATGGACTATTTTTCCAATCCTATAATAAAATTTTATTACCCTAACGACCGGAAGCTATTCACAGAAAGGGTCTTGAGTAAGTGTACTTCAATGGTCAAGTCCAGGTAAAATGCATACGATACGATACGCCTAACTAACAAGTCTTTGTCATCCCGACAAGGCCGGCTTTTCAACAAAATATGCATTAAAACTCATATTCGTCGAAAAAAGCATTAAATAAGCATATAAGTTTTAATATGCATAAAATTGAAAAAAAAGCAAATAAGCATAAAAAAATGTGTCAAATGACTCCAAATTATATCATAGTTACAGATATAAAAAAGTTTTGAAGTGCTTACATTTTTCACAAAAAGCATTAAACCTAGAAATCCGCTGTCTACGTGATTAAGTTTGAAAACACAAGCCACATTTTATGTGTTACAGATGATGCCAATTCATTGATCTATTTAAATCCAGCGCTAGTGCAGAAATCAAGAAATACATCTATTTTGGTAGAAAACGACGAAATTTGGGACGATTGGTCTTTAAAGCCATCAACAGACGTACCTGTTTCACGAGTTGTGGATAAAAGGTGGGAAGGTGAATAAGTTTTATAGATTGATTATACTTAATCATTAAATTAGGGTACCTGATACGTTCTTTGTGTTACAGAATTCGGAACGATTTATAGCGATTTTCTGTATTATGAATCGGCTGCCTCCGTGTCAGTCTCAGTACGTTCAGGAAATAACATCACTTTTATAGCAGGCGATCCTTTGGCATTGTCAAAAGAAACACTGGATTCTACTATTGACTGGATTCATTACACTTCTTATCCGCCACAAAATCACGATGCTACGGATTTTGTGAAGTTTCAGCTTAATGTTACCTCTTCGACCCCGACTTACTGGAAGTTACATGACTGTATATACAGGGTGACTGCGAAATATATGCAAATATTTTAACCACGGCATCCCCCACCCTAGTAGAGCCGAAATATCTAAAAAACAAATTAAAAATCGAATGGGGCAAAACCCCCATGAACCACCCTCGATACGAAGGCACTGAGCCACCTTGTAAATAGAGTTGGAAAAACGTTCGAATAAAAACGACCTAAACACTTTCAATTTCAATTAAAAGTAAAACCGACTTTTTGCTGCTTATCATTCGTTCATTCATTTACTCATTCATCGTTAAAGATCAGTGTGAAAGTTTTTTGGTAATTTTGATTCTGACGGATGTTTGGTCCTTATCACAACGATTTTATATTGTTTATTGGAACAGAAATAACAGCAACTTAGAATACTTAGAATGAGGTGTTGATTTGTGTTTTTTTTACTTAAACTTTGCAGCAATTTACGAAGCATCTTTGGACGACAATGTCGAACAAAGAGTAAACTGGACATGCGCTCTTGGAACACCAGGAGTTAAGCAAACAAATTTGGGACGTTACACAAATGTCAGAACAAATGATGACATCTTTGGTTGTAATCCTGGAACATTGGGCAGAGAATGTGATATTCAGTGCATAGAAATATTGGGAGAAGAAAACAAGTATTGTGAACAACATGAAATATGTGACAACAGTAACTCAGAATCGGAATGTTTATGTTCTTGGGGTTATCAAGAACCCACATGCGAACAATGTAATTATAATACATATTCTTAATTTTTTCAGTATGAATGAAACACACATCTTATATGTCAAAATTTTAGTATGTTCTGGCGGAGACTGGGGTCTATCTTGTTAAAATAAATGCAGTAACTGTGAATTATGTAATGCGACAACAAGAGAGTGCACATAGTTTTCGTGAGTTGGATAGGTATGTTGTTTGTAATAAGGATTTAAAAACATTAGTCTATTATTATCATTTTTAGTGAGCCTAATGCCGACATATAAAAAATTGCGATAAAATTTCTGTTGATTGTTCTGTTTCCTATTATTAGAATTTAATAAATCATTAGTGATAAGATAGTTAATAAACACTCACTCATCTAAATGAGTGTTATGTTATCACACTTGAAGATATTACTATTACGGGAACTTCAAACTCCTAATTAATGTCAAAAATATGGCAAGAAGATTACTCATATTTAATAAGAAACGCAAAGCAACACCAAACTTGTTTTAATACAGTGTTCGATTTTTGAAAATGGGCATTTTGAATTTTAGCATAAGACTCGTAGGTGCATCGAGGAATCAGGAAGGTAATCTGTAAGTGTTTAGAGGGCTGATTTTTTGTTTGCAATTTGATTGCTTAGATTGGATGAAAGTTGTTGTAGTATTCGTTTCCAAAGTTCAAATTGCTTCTTACTCAATTTTTTTTAAGTAAAATAAAGTTCTTGAATAATTGATGACGTTAATTTAGAATTTAAGGTTCATGTAATAATTGTTTATAATCCTATACTAATTGTTTTTTCCAGACACGGTTGTCATAAATTATTTTGGTTATGCGGTATTAAATATCACCAACAGCTCTACGTTTTAATTGTGGAAGATTATACAATTATCGTAGAGTAGAAAGGAAATTCTTGGAAGCAATCTAACAAAAATAATTTGCTACAATTTACAGTCATTTTCAAATATGAGAAGGATGTGTAAATTTACAAATTGAAAACAGTTTCTCAAACTTGTAAATGACACATTCTCTATTTTATAATAAGTTAGAACTTGTATTTAAGTAAACTTTTTTTGCAGATTTGTTCTGATTTATTTTAATAATAATGCAAAAAAATGTACAGGTAAATTTTAATAATATTTGTGTCAGTTATATAATATAAAAACATTGATAAGATTCAAATTGAATCACTCTCAGTAAATAACTTGAAGTACCTTTCAATTTTTACAGATTTATCACGTCAGGGGAATTACTATGTTTTGTGATTGGTGCACATTATTTTATACAAAAAATTGAATGTAGAAATCACATACTTCGTAATTATTCTTCCAAAATTAGAGAAATAGTTAAAACAACGAAAGCAGATATCACTATTAAAAATGTTCTTAAAAATAGTATTCTAAAAGCTGTGCTATCAAATTTCGCTAAAATGACCCTATTCCTTTAGGTACATAAAAAAATTGAAAGTCTTAAAAATGATATTTTGAATGGACCGCAACATATATTTGGCAATCACGAACAATGTGCAAGGTATTTTTGTTATAAAAGTGGATAGTCAAATGATATTTTATTTCCTACTTTCTCAAATGGTCTCTTATACGAACCTTGCAAACAAGTTTTAAATAGAGTTGCAAATTTGTCGTCTAGTTTACTTTTTGATACTGACAACAATGTTGTGGAATGCTATAATTCTATCGTCAATAAATTTGTGGGAGGAAAAAGAATAAGTTTTTCTGCACGAGGATCTATCACGGGCGATACTCTGCTGCGGCAATAAGTTAATAATAAGGGTACGTTTCTAATTCCGTTATTCAAAAAAATTTTGGAGGAGGTATTTTTGGTATATATACCTTTGCGGAAAAAAAATTGAAAAAATAAAAACGATTAATAAAACTAAAACCTCTATTAAAAAGCTGCGTATCCAAAGTGCGAATTGCGGCAAAAATAATATCGTCGACGATGAACAAACTAAAACTACAGATACCTATATTACCTGAAGTGTATGAAAGAAAAAAATCGGATTTATTAATAAAGCTGTCACAAAGTAACGTAAACGCTATTGAACAAGCTACTTGTGGTCAGCGAATGTGTAGTGAATGGAGTAAAGAAAGAGCAAAATGAGAGACGGAATTAACACTGCAACAACTGTCGTGTATTCCGATAAAACTTTAATGAAAAAATTGCCAAAGTCGATGCAATTTGGTATTGACAATGAAGAAAAGGCCAAAGAAAAATTTGAAGCTCTAACAAATTTGAAGGTTATCTCATCTGATTTATTTATAGATAACGAAAAGAAATTTTTAGGAGCTTCTCCAGATGGGTTAATAAATTCTGATTCAATAACCACAACTATATGTATCAGGTATAACAGGGTCCACTGCATATAACTAGAAGAAAATGCTGTTATTTTATCATCTACACTAACGTAGATTTAGAATATTTTCTGATTGAAAGAGATGATGACTCCTGTAATAAATATATGGCAAATGCATTAGAAAATTTTTATTTAAATGCAATGCTACCAGAAATTATTGACTCGTGATGGAGTCGAAATCAGCAACTCCGAAATATATTGAAAAAACATTTATAATGTTGTTTTCCTTTTTAGCAATAAGTATAAAATGATGAATTTTCTGCGTAGCAGGGGTCTTTGCTTTTCTCTTTTTTTTTTTAAGACCCACCACTGACCCGGAAATGACCGGCATTCAGGCAAGACTTCTCTATCATTACGGGTACTAAGACTAAGTAATGATATGCATTGATTAGATTAACAAAACAACTTTCGAGATTCTAGAATTACAGCATACAAATTAGTCTGCTATTATTCTCTAATCTCACCCCAGCCCAAAAGTCTAGCGTAACTACCGATCATTTATCCGCGCATCACTTGGAAAGTGACCTACACTATTCTGACCTACTGGTGCTAATCTAATCTGACTGACATGATCAGACTGTTCGAGAAACTTACGAACAATATGACATGTTCCTAACAAAACAGCTTTTTGAATTTTGACAATTATTGAATCATTCAAATGCGAAGACTTTAAATTCTCAACTAAGCTATTTGGGACTACACCTACATTAGAGATAACTAGGGGTAGAATTGAAATTTTTTTAAGATTCAACATGGATTTCATTTCTGTCGATAATTGTAGATATTTTGAAATCTTGGTGTGGTATGTTTCAATAATGTTGTTTGTGTTAGGAATAGCAATGTCAATGAGAATGGCTTCGTTCGTGTGTTTTTTGATAAGTATGATGTCTAGTCTGTTAGCTGTAATGTTTAAGTCCGTAAGTATTGTGCGATCCCAGTATAATTTGTATTTGTTATTTTCAAGGAACGGAGATGGAATGTAAGTGTAATAGGGTGTCGTATCTTCGAATAAGTTCATAAGTGTTGCTAATTCTGTGTGAATGATTTTGGCTGCGTTGTCGTGTCTAGCTTTGTAGTCAGTTTGTGCCAGGATGCTGCAGGAGGAGATTATGTGTTGGATCGTTTCAGGTTTTGCTTTGCAGAGGCGACAGCAGTCGTTTCTTATATTCGGATCTTTGATGATGTATTTTCTGTAATTCTTGGTATTGATTACTTGGTCTTGAATAGCAAACACAAATCCTTCTGTTTCGGCATAGAAACTTGATTTTTTTAACCAAATCAATGACATCTTCTTGTTGACATGAGTTTCTTCTAAGTCTTTGTAGAATTTTCCATGTAGTTGTTTTTGTTTTAGCCCACTTATTATTTTGTCTATTGTGTGGGGGGTGTGGATTTCTTCGGTGTTCGACAGATTTGAGGGTGTGTGGTTCAAATCTGCCCTTCTGATGGTGCGAAACATTTCATTTCTTTCTGCTCGTTTCAAGAAATACTTCTTCAGATCTGAGATTATTCTCTGATATAAGTTTTCTAGGTTCTGGAAACCCCTTCCTCCATTCTGTCTTGGTAATGAGAATCTTTCAATCGACGATTTTAGATGATGCGTTCTATACTGTGTGAAGATTTTCCTTGTTGCGATGTTTAAATTTTCAAGATCAGTTTTGGACCATTTAATGACTCCAAAAGAATATGTTAGCAGTGGAACGCAGAATGTATTTACTGCTTTCATTAAATTTTTTTCCATTTAACTGTGTCTTCAATATTAATTTTAATCTCGCTAGGTATTGATCTTTCAACTGTGTTTTCGTTTTGGTATGATTGATGTGGGAGGATTGAAAGAAACCCAGATATTTGTATGTATCGTTTCGTTCTTGGGCTTCGATTATTTCGTTATTCTGGGTTATATGTGGTACTTGGTGTTGGACGCCTTTTCTGATTGCTTGGGTCTTACATTTCTCAATACCAAAACACATACCAATATCACCGGAAAATTGTTCAGTCAGATTTAATAGGTTTGTTAACTGTTTTTGTGTACTTGCATATATTTTTATGTCATCCATAAAAGTAACTTAAGCAGAACCATAACGGGCTAAGAGAATCGCCTTGAAAAATTCCTTTTCGGATCATTATCGGATCTGACTGAATTATTTGTTCATTTAAGGTTATTAATATAATTTTATTGATTGTTTCGTTTTTATTATCCATACTATTGATTATTATTATTTACATATTCCAGTATTTAGATTTATAAATTCTTTCCATCTGTGCCTTGTAAGCGCTCCTCTCTTAGGAATTGTAGTAATTTATAGTTGCACTGTTATTTGGTTTACTGCACATATTGTTATAGACACATCCTATATCCCTAATTCCCTAATATGGCTTGAATAAATGTATTCCAATAATAAAATTACATTTAATCAATATCATTCATTTAATTAAAAGGGGGAATCAAATTAAAACTAGAACATAGAAATGTCATCATTAAGGTATTTAAACGGGCTCTATTTTGTGGGTCATAAATTACAGCTTACAGCCTCAACTAATATTTTGGGTTGCGTAACTTACTAAAATTTGCCCCAAATGCATTTCAGTTTTTTTTCAAAAACTAAAAGAAGTACAATTTTAGAAGATAACGATGATGGCTCGTAAAATTCTCTATCAGCTCGATATTTTTTAAAACCACACCGGCTTATAGTTTTCGCTGAAAATCAGCTCTGGTTTTACGCACTTTATTTTTTATTTTAAAAACTGCTCGCCTTGCTCTTCAACTAGTTAAAATGAAGGCGCAAAATATGTCGGCGTTTTGCCTTATTTCGGCATCATGACTGTTTGGACGAGCCGTAATGTCAAAAATATGGCAAGAAGATTAGTCACATTTGAAAAGAAACGCAAAGCAACACCAAGCTTTTTTTTAAAAGTGTTCGATTTTTGAAAATGGGTATTTTGAATTTTAGCATAAGATTGATAGGTGCATCAAGGAATGAAGAAGGTAATCTGTAAGTGTATAAGTGTTTTGTTTACAATTTAGTTGCTTAGATTAAATGAAGGTTGTAGCATTGGATTCCAAAGTTCAAATTGTTCCTTACTCTAATTTTTTTTAAGTAAAATAAAGTTTTTGAAGCGTTGATGTTACTAATTTAGAATATAAGGTTCATGTAATAATTGTTTTCAATCCTATTGTAATTTCAGACACTGTTGTCATAAATTATCTTGGTTATGCGTTGTTAAATATCACCAACGACTCTACTTGTGGAAAATTACACAATTATCGTCGAGTAGAAAGGAAATTCTTGGAAGCAATCTAACAAAAATAATTTTGAAGGCTACAATTTACAGTAATTTACAAATATGAGAAGACCTTCTTTACACAGGATGTGTAAATTTATAGTTTGAACATTTTCTCAAACTTGTAAATAACACATTCTCTATTTTATAATAATTTAGAACTTATGTTTAAGTAAACTTTTTTTGCAGATTTGTTGGGATTTATTTTAATTATATGTCTCCCATCCACAGAATGCAAAATTGTTGTAACAAATTGCTTAGAGAGATAGAATTTGACATTCATACAGATACCAGTACTAAGATAAAAAATATAATAAAACAAAATATTGAATCAGGTAATTTGACAGTGACTGATCTTTAGATAATAATGACTGATTAGGTCGAGGTTGTTAGACTTTTCTCCTTCTTTTGTTTTACCTTAATAGTAATTTTTGTTAGTTAAATTATGTTAGTCTAGTTAAGGTTATATTAGTGTTAAAAGACTCCATAATTGGGCTAAATGCCTGTCGGAGGTTTCCTAATAATAATAATAATAATAATGTACAAAAAATGTACAGGTAAATTTTAATAATATTTGTCTCAGTTAGATAATATGAAAACATTGATAAGTTTCAAATTAAATCACTATGGGTAAATAACTTGAAGTACCTTTCAATTGTTACACGTTTATCAATCACGTCAGGGGAATTACTATGTTTTGTGTGAAATTTTGTGTAGAGTTGAGAATATTTAACTATGACAATTTTTTACATCCAAACTGTTATTGAAAAACCCTTTGTGTTTATAAATCATTGTTCTCATTTTTAATGAGGAACTTAAAACTGTAAAAATATACATTTTGGTTTATTATGTTAAAAAATAAATATCTATGGTGTGTAATTTTCCAAAGAAACACCAAGTTTATTTGACAACAATTTTAACCATAAATGAGTTCAAGTCATTCATTACACTGAGTCAAAATTTGTTTTATTGATTCATGAGAGATGAGTAACATGCCACCGTCCGATGGTTGTAAAATTTATACATGATTTATCACATATGATAATAGTCACAGCTTCCCGGCTTAATTTTATGACACAGATTTTTATGATCGATTTTTATTATCACAGATCCTTATCTCTATATTTTGTTGCAATGAACTGGATACATTTGCATGTCGAACTACTTTAGGTTTGTACCATTCCTAAAAGAAATTTTTGTTTTTCTTCGCTGTTCAAAGTTAACAGACACCAAATAGGTAGTTATTTTTGCTAATTAATATTATTATTATTAATATTAAGACCCACCACTGACCCGGAAATGACCGGCATTCATTAATTATTAATAATATTATTATTATTAATA
This sequence comes from Zophobas atratus, assembly GCA_022388445.1. Lineage (NCBI taxonomy): Eukaryota > Metazoa > Arthropoda > Insecta > Coleoptera > Tenebrionidae > Zophobas > Zophobas atratus. The sequence continues at coordinate 34,272,497 of CM039449.1, forward strand.
TTATTATTAGTATACTGCCGTCCCTACAGACGAATCCAATTACAGGGACAGAAATATTTGCACTATGTACAGTTGTCACAAAAATTTGATATTTCACCTTAATATGGTCATCTTAATGTCACGGTTGCTGCAGTTAAACAAATCTATATTATTTTGATATAAGTTGTAATTACGACACATGGTGAAAATAGGAGAGAACTTTTGTAAATTAATACGCTAATATTTGTTAGTCTCTTTGGCAACTTGACCAAATTATTTATGAACAAAGTAAAATCCAAAATGAAGAAGAGAAATAAAAATCTGATGTGTCCTGGCCATTTAAGGAAAGTAAAAGTCTATGAAACTAACTGATAATATGAGTAATTTTTATTAAGTCGCTTTTTAAACAATAGTCATCGTATTGTGTTTGTTCTCATGTCTAACACACCTCTGAAAAATTAGTTCTCTAAGCATTTTTCCTAAAGTCTATTATGTTACTTTTTTTTCGTTTTCAGTACATAACTGGGTTCAAATTATGTTAAATAGAGTTTTGTTACGTTTTAAAAACGTGTAGGCAAAATTGTTCAAAATGAACAACATTTTGTGTCAGATATTCTCGCTTATTTTTTATGGACTTTTGGAGAAATAATCATTGCAGAATAACAATGCAGCTTTGGAGAAACAATTTGTTACACCAAAAATTAATGACGTGATAATTAGTTCTTTCGTAATACAAATTTTCTAAAAAACACTTTCAAATAGATGTAATTCCGATATCAGATGAATCATCAAGTACATGATATTAACGCACTTTGAAAGATGTTTAAAATATTACGAAAAATTCTACGTACGGTTACACACGTAGCAGAAATATTTATTGGAGATGGATCTTGTCAGATTCTTATCATTACCCCCAGTTTTCAGATAACGGATAAAAGTAGAATATATATTAATTTCAGAGAGCAGGTATTTTACTAATCTTTATATCATCAATCACAACGAAACATAATTAACTCTAGGTAACGTAAGCCTGATTATATAGATAAATGTATTAACTAGTTCATCTCTGCACATTATTTGCAGACCAATAATTTTAAAGTTTTAGGCTAAAATGAAAATGTTTCTGAAGACGCTATTTCCCATTTTGCTGTTACTTGGTGTTTCCAGCAGCGAAATAATTAAATTTGAAAATGAAAATCATATTTTGTGTGTCACAGATGACACAGAATCACTAATCTACTTAAAACCACCATTAGTAACTAAAACGAGAAACACATCAATTTTAATTGAAAACGACGTAATATGGGATGACTGGTCTTTAAAATCGTCGACAGAAGTCGTAGTACCAGCTGTTTTGGATAAAAGATGGGAAGGTAGGTAATTTCATCTTACATCAGTATTTGTGTGTTTAATTTGGCTACAATGATAAACTGTTTATTTTACAGATCTAGAAACGAGTTACACTGATTCTTTCCACTACGAATCAGTGTCATCCATATCATACTCAGTACCTGGTGAGACTAATCTCACCGTAGTCACTACCGATCCTCCATCAGCTTTAACAAAAAAAGCAAGGGATATTTCTATCGACTGGATTACCTACACCAACATGCCTAAAATGAATGAAAATGCAACTGAATTTGTACAATTTCAAATTAATGTTACTTCTTCGGAAAAAACTTACTTTAAAATACATGATTGCAAGTACTAAAAGGCATATTTCGGATACCTTAACAAGTTTTTTTTCCTTTTCAGATAAACTGAGATGGGCCAACACTGTTTCAAAAACACCGACACGTATATCGATCTCTCAAAAAGAAACGTCTTGTTTTATAGTGTACGGTTATGTTTGTTTTTATTGTATTTTACAAGTTAATATAACAGGCCAATCTGTACAGTCCTTCTCTGGAAAAAGTCAAAAATCCCTAGGTCGATGGCAATATCTTAAATATGAACCGAAAACTGATGTTGAAATAACATTCTGGAGGAAGCCGCAAATGGACGTACTGGAGGACAGTGGGCAGTGGATATTAGACAGTGTCCACCCACAGTAGACAACAAAAGTAAGTTTTCTAGTGTATTAAGATTTTAGCTAAGATGGTAAAAATGCTTTTTGCATTAAATCATCTCTTTAATTTATTATAAGAAAAGAGTTAAGCTAGTTGCACGAAAATTATCCTTACCTTTTTGTAGCAATTTATGAGGTATCTTTGGAAGACGATGTGCAACAAGGGGAGGAACGTCGGTGCGTTGCTGGTACGATAATAACGAAGCAAAACAATATTAGACAATCTCCAAGTGTCAAAATAAATGACGATGCATTTAGTTGCAATCCTGGAACCGTAGGACGGAATTGTGACATTAACTGCACAAATTTCTTGGGATCAGATAAAAGTTATTGTGAGCAACATAAAATCTGTGACGATACTCACTCAGATGCTAACTGTTTTTGTTCCTGGGGCTACGAAGGAGAAACGTGTAATAAAAGTAAGTACACACACCAACAAAAATCCTATGTCCTATTGTAGAACGTTATTGTCTTCAACATTCATGGTTTAACGAGAAGGACGACACTTGTTTGTAGTTTGTTGTTTAACTAAATAATTTACTTATTTTTAGCATGTTCGAACGGAAAATGGGATTTATCTTGCCGTGCCACATGTAAAAATTGTGGTCTGTGTAATGGGAAAACTGGACAGTGCACTAGCTCCTCGCTAAGCAATTTTAGGACAGGTATAATATTTGAAATATCAAATATTCCTAATCATAGTAAATTCATTTTTGCTTTTTAGCCGGAGGACTACTTTTTTTGGGAATAATATTTAAATTTTTGTAAACTTGTATTTGTCGAACTAAATATGCGTTCAATGTAGTTTAGTATTATAACCCTGAATGAACGAAATAAATATTTGTAGTAATTTAGTGTTTCATATTATATACTACCCATGATAAAACCATTCGGCTACTTTTTCTTAAAAAAAAAAATTAGCACAAATGCCCAAACATAACGGCGTGGCGTTAAGTGAGTAATCAGATGAAAATTTAGAAACTCTGTAGTGGCATTTCGTTGAATTTTGGTTGAATTAGTTATCCTATGCTGTTGATGCACAAGCAAGCAAACAGAGATTCCGTTATAATAACTTTTACTGCAGTTTCGCAGTCATCGAATAATATTTTGACTAATGATTATTATTAAACTACGTGGTTACAGTATTGTGAGGGTCTGTGAATATTCATGAATATAGAAACAAAAATTGAGACAAACTTAATAGATTATGTAATTGAAATAAATCAAAAAGCCGCGGAGACATTTATAAGCAAACTTTTTGTTTGACCAAGTTGATTAAGAGGAAAAAAAGACTAATAAATACTTGCAAATTAACAAAATTTTAAAATCGAGAATCTGTAAGACGTAACAATAAAGAAGATGTCTGAGAAAAGGGCGAAACATTAGCAAGGGGGGTGAGAAGATTAAAAATAATGTAGCGCGTTGTTATAACCCAAACATCCCACCTTAAGTTGACATGTGAACAAAATTTTAAAAAGCCCGCGAAAGTTTGAAAAAAAAAAAAATTTGGCCGTGGTTGTGATCGTCTAACAAAATGGAACCCTACGCAGAAAAAAAAGCTGCGACTAAGTTGTGCCGGCTGAAGACACTTCTTAATGCTCACCTACAAAAAAAAACTTGCCTAACTTTGAATGAAATCAAATTAGTGGATACAAATACACAAATCATTACGCACGTGTGGCGTCAAATTTAGAATCACGAGCGGAGTTTGGGGCTCCTGGTTGTGGCTGTTTTCCTACCCACGACGGTGATTCTACCCTATCGGCAAGCACATGTCGCCTAGTACCCCTCAATCACGAAGAAACATGCCGCGCTAACAAACCGTTACGGTCGCAAACTCGTGGTTCGAAATCTCGGCTATTGAAAAGAAGCCGCGAGCGTCACCTCATCCCAACCGCTCCCCTGACTTCTATTCAAGATGTGCGTGTTTTGTGTAGATAACGCGATCGCCAGCTCGACAAGGAACCGCGCACTCCGCTTCCGACATGTGTTTCTGTGTTATTTACCTCAATTCTATTTAAATGTTCAATTGCTATGACTTTGATATTATACTACAACCGAACAAGTGTTAAAGTTTCAAAAAGAACAATAAACAACATTTAAATTCGCGACACAGTCTCGTGAAATTTGAAACAACAAAGATTAAGTTTGGACATCAGACAATTTATAACATTAATCAACAAAATATTTACATGTAAAAAGAAACTAGCAAACATTTATAAAAACACAAAACATCTGGTGATGTGAAGTAAAACTTGTGTAAACAAAAAAATTACATGAGGTCAGGAACTGCAGAGCATGAAAATTTACGTTCAATTTAAATTATACATCAAAGAAAATTACCGAGGCTAAAATTGTGAGATAGGGAAAAATTGCTTTAGGTCAAAAATTGCAAAGCTAACAAAATCACATGAGATTAATATTTGCCACACTTTATCAACGATTCAAAGAAAGAATTTACATGTTGTTAAATTATGTCTTGATTCAAGTGAGTAGGTAGTTGATTAAAACAATTAGCTTTGAGAGTTTACATCGTGGACTATTCCCAACTTATCCCAAACAAACACATGATAAATAAACGCAAAATGCGTCCCTCGTCGCGAGAAATATCTATCGATGATGTCCAGATGATAACTGCCTAAGGGGAAAAAAAATTAATCCCCCCATCCGTCGGTTTACGAAATTATGGATTCTTACCTCACTTTCCACGGTCTCATTTCCTAAAATGGAACAACGTTAGGTTAATTAAACTACTGTAAATAAACTGTTAATAATCTTGGGTAAGGAATTAAGAAGTGTTATAATGTAACACTTAAGTATAAGCATCCAGAACACTTATATATAACTTGATAAACAAAGGAAGGGTCCTGACTAAGAGAGGCTTGACCTTCTAAGCCGATATAATATGAAAATCACCACTGGAAATTTTTTTGTTAACAACTAAAATCAACAAATGGTGGTTTTTTAAATTGGGAAAAAATTATATTTTACACTATGTTCATGTCGTTACAAAAACAGATGACAATGTTTTACTTTTTTAAGTGATATGAAATATCAAAGAGGGCTTTGAAATTGTATATCTGGGTGCGTCTTGAATATTTTAGGGGTGGTGTTTCTCATGAACTTTGTATATTATATCCAACTAAGCTTTAAATATTAAGAATGACATATATATGTAGTCGTAGAATAATACTAGGCTCTACATTAAAACACACTGTTTGCTTGTTTCAAGAATTTGTTAGATGTGTGTAAAAGCGTCTGATATTGTGTAATCAGAGTCACTAATATAATCAACGTACACTCAACAAAATACATCTAATGCCACTAATGAATCTCTTTGCTCAGCAGCGTATACTGTCGTTACGAAAATTACTGAAACATATATTTTCTTTTTTGTCTCACTAGATAATGGATAATATTATATATTTCACGTAAAGTAGGGTCTAGTGGTAAGCAATAAAAACAATAGCTGATAGAGACATAATAATTTCGTAAGCTAATCACATGCAATAATAAAATAAAATGCAGTAGTGGGTAACTATGAGTTAACTCCCGTTTCAATGAAAATTATTTCGTAGAAAAGTGTAAGAATCAATAAACCTAAACAAAATGCTTCACATTAGTACGTAAACAGAACTTCAATGCTGCAAGTTATGCCACTAGTCGAGAGATAACCGCAATAAAAAGTGTTTATTATAAATAAAAATTAAATCTTTTATAGTTTAAGGATAAAAGAAGTTCAGCATATTTTATTCTTTTTAATCTCACTGTACATAACTGCAAATAAATGTTTATTTAAAATTTCTTACAATGGAAAAAAATTTAATATGTAAAGTAACTCGAAGAAATCTGCAATTTAGTTTGATGTGGCCAAAATTTTCAGAAGAACTTAATCCCAGTTACTGGCATTACATTAGAGTTTCAATATTTTTATCCTCATGTGGTGCTCTACTTCTAGCAATAATGATACACATTATTATGGCCATAAAATGTAAGTATTTGCTTCTTTTTTGAAACTTTTAAATATCTGAAAATTTTAGATAAAATTTATCAGCATATAAGCGGAAATAATGCCGGATTTACCTCCATGCTTGGCATGATATACATGAGTATAATTTATGTGCATCATCAACCAAAAATCGCTCTTTTGCTTAAAGATTTATCTGATTTCGGAAAATATGGGAAACCTTCAGGTTTTGATAAAGTAAACAAAAGGCTAAATTTCTGGGCACCCGTGCCATTTATGTACCCAACAGTAGGTGTACTTTTTTACAGCTTTACTAAATTCAAGAACAAGTCCATTTGTGAATTAGCAAATGAAGGGAAAGCAGTAAAGGATATGTGTGGAGTTATGTATTCATTTTGGATTCCATTCGACATAAACTATTTTCCAGTGATTCAAATAACTGCCTTGTGTGTGGCCACATTGGTAATAATGCTAGTAAGGCTACGTACAGGAATTGCGTTTCAAGCACTGGAAATCATCCAGCATGTAATTTTAAGAATCAGGCAACTAAACGTCATGATCGAAGACATTTTTAATGGTAATGATAATCTCGTAACAAAAAGAAAAAAATTAACGAAGTGTATTTTATATCATCAGGAAATAATAGAGTAAGTTTTGCATAAACGTAAAGCGTGTTTTTAGAAAATATGTTTTCAGTATGTCTGAAAAGTTAAACAAGTATTTTTCTGGCATTATGGTAACACATTTTGTAATGACCTCCATAATTTGTGGATGTATAGAAAAGGAAATCATTGATGTGAGAAAAATAAAATATATTGTCATAACATTTGTGTATATATTATATTTTCAGGGAACATATTACGCCGCAACTCATCTTATTTCTTGGATTATTACTCTTTTTCTCGTATCGTTCGGAGGTCAAAAACTTATGGATGCAGTAATTGACCCACTTGTCATGTTTAAATTTTAATTTAATAAATTCTATTTTAGAGCCAATCTGTAACAGATACTCTTGTGGCAACCGACTGGTATTCCGGAGACATTTATTTACAGAAAGACATTCTCTTCATGCTTCAAAGATCACAAAAATATATGTGCGTTCATGTAGGTTCATTTGGGCCATTGTCTTATGAATTCTTTCTCGGAGTATGTGGAAAAGTTAACATTTCTGTGTAAGATAAATGTTTTTTTCATTTTTAGGTTATAAAAATGTCTTATTCCATCCTGGCTATGTTAAAGTCTTAATTTATTTCTAAGCTGAATAAAAGAAGATGCACTTTTTGTACGATCTTCTAACTATTATAATCTTATAAATTACAACTTCAAATTTCCAAGGTTTTTTTTTACATGCACAGTGTTTTAGAAAACGGTGCTCTGAAGTATGTATTTGAAAGTTGAGAGTACCTCACGAGAATAGCTTATCATTACCCGAAGAGGCTTCAGAAGTAAAATAAAAATTAGTAGAAAACTTGGAACATTTTTTCACAAAATTTGTAGTATCTTAAGGTGAATTCACAAGCCATAATGTAAAAGCATGTTATTTTATTAAATTTATAAATAGCATTTGCCGTGCAAAATTTTGATGTGGTGGAATCCAATTGTTGGTGGGGTCGGTCAGAAAAATTTTGGGTAATTTCACCTACACGATATTCCTAACGTACATATAAAATTTCCCAAGAATCTGTCCTGTAGTTTTGGAGACTCCCTAATAAAATATCGACACAGATGGCAGACAGGCGGAAATCGGAGACCTAATTTTTCATATTTTATGGTTAATAAAACATTGAGAATATTGTCTTAAATGGGGGGACACGATTGATTGATGAGTTAAATATGAAGAAATAAAACAAGTTGTTATTACGAATTAATAGACGAAATTGCGTGATGGAAATAAATACAAAAATACATTTAATCAAAATAAAAAGGATTTCTCCACATACCTTTTTGCCTTCGGTCAAAATTTTACGTTCATGGCATCTAAAATTCCATTTTGGACAATTTTAGACGTTCCTTTAAAAACCGTTGCTTCTTTCAGATGATCTGATAAAGCAAGTCCAATTCAGCCATAAAATCAATCAAACCTCGAAATATACCTGGATTTTGTGATTCCGTACTTTCGTCATGTCGCCTAAAGCAAATTCAAATACTCCACAACATTGTATACACATTATCAATCGGCGTAATATATGGCGATTTTTATCGAACCTTGCGTTATGTGCCCGAATATTATTAATATAAGTGGTGTCTGGTAAGTTGTTTCCGAATGTCTGTATTACCGGGAAGATTATCCAAGAATATTTATCATACGCGATAGTAACTCAATCTTGCCGAGCACGATCGGAAAGGGACCGCAGTCCAGGTGAATAAGGCGGCTAGGACGTGAGGTTTCTATGACAGCGGTGTAAACAAAACGTCTAAATCAGCCATGAAGTAAATGTAACAAATGCTTATACACTTAAAGAAAGTCCATAAAATGTGAAGATGTATATCATAAAAGTTGTCTGCAAAAATCTGGATGACTAAGGTGAAAACGCAGCACGGAGTCATATATTTCAAGTGCAGAAGTATCGTATTTTATAAAATTAAAAAAAAAATACAATTGCGAATTTTGGAATCAAGTCATCCCATTGATGATGGGAACGATTATCCAACTTTTGGTTAGCGTTTTACCATCTACACGCTATTCTTAATACACGTATAAAATTTGACAACTGTTGGGAGGGTTACACCGTCTAAGAAAAACTGTCACAGATGATAAGACGGAAAAGGGGAAAACTGTCGCTATCCTCTCTTCATCTAGTCGAGTGATTCCCTACAGCCGCCTCCGCACGTCCTACTTCCATACGATTGTTGTGTCTATGAGTTTGTTTACGTACCAAGTCGCGAGTAAACAAATGAATTGATAAAAATTTATTTTGGTTATTATTCTGGAGATTTTTTTCTGCATTGATTGATATGTTGGATGAGTAGGGGAACGAGGGGCTTGTTGTAACAGTTTTTAGGAAAACGAATATAATTTGGTATCTATTAGCTGTTTGACCATTATAAAAGTATCTATCGGTAGTCTAACTATTCCCCTATTGGACTGAACAGGCAAAAGGTCAAAATTTTTCATCTTCACTGCACACCAGGCATTTTCTTAAAAAAAGTGCAGTGTTACAACTTGCCCCGTGGTTGGGGCTAGTTGTAACAGCCATGAGACAGGTAGTACCAGTAAAAATAAAGCTGATGTTGATACATATTTAGACTTTATTTTTCAAAAATCAACACAACACTTCATTATATACAATTTTTTTTCAGTAAAACTGAACTAAACTTTTAGAAGAAGAGTCAACATTAAAGATTTGAGTTTTGTCTTCTTTTTTCTTAATATATCTGGAAAGCAATATATGGCATAGGTCAAAATTTTGGCTCGCTTTTCGTATGCTAGGTAAGAAATTTGTAGAAGTGAATTTGGGATAAGTTGTAACATGTTACAACTTGCCCCAAGCGTATTGTTACAACATGCCCCGTAGTACAATTTTCTACATTTAATTACATTTCGACAAAATTATGTGGCTTAGCGTCAAAATGTGTAAGGAATATTAAAGTTGAGTAATTTTTGAGCTACATGCAAAACTAAACGTTTTAAATTAATTAATAACTGATACGAAAAACCAAATTTTACTAAAGCAATATTTTACATTACTTGGCCAAAACGAAGCACGTGCACACATCCACTCACTGCGTTGGGTGAAGGAACAGTGGTTGTGATGACATGATGTCTTATGGTGCAAAAATTAAAATCAGTAAAAAACCTGACGTTAAAGAGTTTAAATTCTGGGAAAAAATTTAGTGTTACAACTTACCCCTGTTACAACAAGCCCCTCGTTCCCCTACTTTAGTTTTGGCTACATTAATCACTGCAGTGATTGATGTAACATACCAATAACAATGGAAATCTATGAATTGTTGTAAAGCACACGGATAAGTGCAGTGTGATAAGTACGACTGATAAATTTTTGTTGTGCAGTTTTTGGAAATAACTAAGTGTTATTGTTAAGTACGTGACAAATTGTAAATGGCACATCTGAGGTTCTTGAAGGCCGAAATAGACAAACAAATTCATAAAAATTCCTCGATTCTTTTCGGTGAACGGATGAATTCTGTGATGACGCGATTAAAATAGGTAATACTAGTTAAGTTTATTGGCTTAATAAACTTGTTTTTAAAAAGAACTTTTCTTTTATTCACAAATATTATTATTACACTTGAATATTAATTATTGGATTATTTTTATATTGATTGATTATTCACAATTATTTGATTATTCACTTAATTCTACTTCACAATTATTCACTTAAATAATTACAACTTATTGGGAGAGCGCGATTATGACGGGCTTATAAACTACGCGGCGGCGGCTTCTGATCTGAACTTAGTTACGCGGATGGCGGATGCTTCTGAACTGAAAAATGAATTATTCCAATGCCTTTTATAAGGAGGAAAACTGCACAATTGAAGTTCTTATGTTGATATTGATGCAAGTGTGGAAGCGCATCTTGCACGTGGCAGGATATGGGTCTGCAGAATGATTGTCCATTGTGGACTTATGCTGTAACTGGCTAGTAACAGGCCATTACCAGTGCAACGCAAAAAAGTGGCCATTCGTCCGATGGACCCAATTACCATATTTCCTTAGCTTACGCTTGGGAAGTAAAAAAAAATGTTTTCATTTGAATGTGTTTGTCGCCTCAAAACAGGGGAGTAAAATTATTGTAACAGGATGTCCTGAATATTATTATTTTAATTTTTATTCAATAAAGATGGGCGTATTCTCACGTTTTCGAAAAAGTGGGGTAATTTCATCCAAATAAAAATTGTTATGACGTCATAAACATTGATAATACACAATGCGAGAGAAAAGGAGAAAAAAAAATAAAGAAAAAAAAAATAACAGCCAGGTTTGGAATCGAATGCGCAACGTCCGATCCGAATTCTTTGCGCTCAACCACTAGGCCACGGCCCGTATGTCTTGGGTTTGTGCTAAACTACTACTATAAGAGAGCTTATGTTTTTGCAAATATTTTAACGGTTAGGCAAAAATTCAAAGCGGATTCGTAAACCGCACTTCTATGAGTATATTTTTATATCAGAGATATATCAAATAAACATAGAATTCTTTGAAATGCCGTCATCAAATTGTTGGTGTGGATGATTAACAAAATTTTAATGATATTTCTAATATACATAGAAAATTTGACTACAATCTATCCAGTATGTTCGGAAATTATCTGTCTAATAAAAATCTGGGACGGCAGATAGACGGACAGACAGACGGAAACGGAAGACCTGTTTCTTCGTACCGTTGAGGTCATGAAAGGTCAAGAAAACGTAAAAATAGAGAGTCGGTCGACGGACTCGATTACAATACTTCCTTAGTTTACGCTCGGGAAGTAAAAAGAAAGATGACAGTTACTTTTGAAAATAACTTTAATTTAACATGTAAGGTGTTTCTTGTAAAAATGGTACATCTAAGTGAATCTGAGCGAATAGAATTATTAATGATTATCGGCTACGGTGACAAAAGACGAAGTTTTGCTCAAGAAGCAAGTAGATTTTTCAATGAAATTCAGCCTGAGTTAAGTCGACGGTTTCAAAAACCGTATGAAGATTTAATGAAATTGGAAGGATTAAAGAACGTCCAAAACTTGACAGGCCAAAATCTACTACAAAAATTTGAACGTGTCTTTAATATCATCTAATTAGATGCAACAGAAAAATTTCACCCATACAAAATCCATTTGGTACTAGGGGTAAACGAAAATGATTTTGATCGTAGAGTTGAATTTACAGAAACTATAATAATATTAATATGATTATCGCAAACTTAAATCTAATACTAAGGTCTAAATATAAAATAAATCAAATCTAATTGATTAGAAATATCGCCAAAGTTGTGTTAGGCTCATCTGGCAACGTTCTAAACTATCTTAATGCCTACTGTGAGATTCTTCTTTCCGTCGCCTTCTATCGACTGGTAGATTTAAGAACTGATTTGTTGCTGTTGTGTAGGTAGTCTATGCGCGCAATTGGGGTCTAGGCTATTCGACGGCGTTTGACGGCCAAATGTTGGTTCGCCATCTCTTATTCGCCGGCCTTAGGCATCTTCGGTCCAAACAATAGGATGGGTCTATCTGTATGTACTTAATCAATGGACGCCATTAGTCATTACCAGACTGTAGGATTTCGGGACAAGTTAACGATTCTTCAACATTAATTTTCGTGTGCAAGCAAACAACTCACTTCTCACTTGAAACTGACATTACTTTGCACTTCCTGTAAATTTATCGTTAATGATACACACCCAACCAACAACCAACCGTACAATTTCATAGCAGTCTTTGATATTTATCTTAATTTCTATTTTAAAATATACATAGCTAGTTAGCCGTTCAGATTTGACAATTTAGAAATAAATATTCCTTGTTATAGTGGTTCCGGCGAGAGATTGGGATATTTTGACAGTTGACATGTAAGTTGGCAGCAACCTAACACTATAAAATACACTGAAATTCCTACGCTGTCACTCACAGCTGGCTGTCACTGTCTCTGTTACAAATGTAAAACTACTGAAAGTTCCATTACTAAGGTTAGGCCACTTTTCTGACTCTCATCTCCAGTGCTTCTTTAAGATACGTGTCCATTTGAGAGGGCGCTTGCGAAAAATAATTCCAAGATCAGTAAGGCCATGCTCGGGCCCGCCCTCAACTGGGTAAGCGTATCGCTTGCCCAGCGTTTTTACTTGGTTTCTCCGAGTTTGTGAGCGACTCTCACAATACGAACACGTTTCGTAGTACGACAATGATCTCCGATAAGTCTGTTTTACGTATATTTTTTTGGTAATAACTTAATTTATTGCAATAATAGACAACTTAAGACACCATCTTTAGTCTTAAGTTGAAATCAAAACCAGAAATCTCGTGAGAGTTGCTCTCCAGTGGACACGTACTTACACTTATGTTTTGTAGCGCTTAAGATTAGAATGATTTTGAAATTTCAAATTTCGCGCGGATGGTACACTTTTCTTCGTGTAGATTTAGTGACTTTTCTGTCACTCAATCTCTCGCCGTACGCAGTATTATATTATCCATTCACGATCTTTATATAGTATAGTAGGCTTTGATATTTTTTCTTTAAGTTCGAGTTGGATTGCCACTTTTCCACTTCATTTATTAGATCACAATTAGGTATTAGACGCAATTTATTTAATCAAGCAAACAAATGTTTTAATTTTGTCAGCATAGATAATTTGTCATTGTGACAGATTCACAGATCATTGCGACATTATTTTAAAAGAAAATGCCTAAAATAATTTTACTGTAACAAAAAATTGCCATAAAAAGATGTTTTTTGCAGTTTCGAAAAGACAGGCCCAATCTTTCTTTCGAAGAAGTAAATGTGAGGGTCTTGAACATATTTTCTGTAATGTAAAAATACGATGTAAAGTATATTTTAATTCTTTTCTTATATGTGGGAACATCAACCGGGGTGAAAATTTTATCTACAGGGGACCAAAATTTAAAAACATCACTATCTGGCAAGCGAAAACCAACGGATTTACAAATTATACGTTTCGGAAAGACCTGCAACGACAAATTTGGCAACTTAATAAAAAAACGAATATTTCACTGTAGATACTCTTTTGGCATATTCTAGAGAACAGTTGGAATTTCAAGGGAGGCGAACCACATTATACAAAATTCTTTAGTCAATGGGTTTATAAACACACTTTATTTTGGCAGATTGGGAAAAAAATATGGGAAATCTTTCGTACGAATCTATACTTCCTTTCATTATTTCGCTAGGTGAATCTGATTCAGAATCTGAATTTGAAAATGACGGAGATGATACAGATTTTCATGGCGAAATAATGGAAATGGAGTGAATTGTAGCTTGTCGGGGGGATGATATTTTTACGCATCTTTCGTTCTAAATTTACCGAGGTAGTATGTGAAAAACTACCTGACCTACAACAAAATAAGTATAATTTTAGTTAGATCATCCACATCGTTACTTTGCACCAAATTTTAAGCATTTTCATTTTTTTTTTTGTAACTCTGTAGAAGGCGTACCTATAGTAACGTTCTTATTAATAAGCATTTGGAAGAACTTAGTAAAAGCAAATAAAAAGCATTTTCGTAAGCATTAGTAATAGCTATATAGATAAATCATTCAACTTAAGGCCGGAAAAATGTTTCAGAAGAACTAAACCCATCAAAGCACTAGAGCAAGGTTGTTGTCTTTTACCAACCCTTTTAGTAATCTCAGAAAAGTGAGAAAAGAAGTTGGAAGATATGGACATAGGCTGTACACAAAGGTCAAAATTTCCATTTCGAAGAAGAGTGAGCGAGCAGAATGAACTAATGATTGAGAATTAAAGATGAGATGCTAAATGTGGCATGCGACAATAGTCGTATGTAAAACCCCCATTCATATAAAAACAATGTTTAAGTGAAATTTTAGTGTTTGTTCCTTACATATGAAATAAGCACTTACAAAAAGCCGAATAACTGTTTTAAATAGCGTAAAGTTTTATGCTTTCTAAGAAATAGATACCGTTAACTTGGTCATTGCTACAGAAAACTGAAAGTATCAGCAACAATGTCTATACTTCTGGCATATTTTTTAACCTTTAATTTCATAAAACATAACCTAACGAATAAAGTTCAGGGATTTTTTATTCTTCTGCATCGAATAACAACAAACTCACTAGATTTTCATGGCCAACCCTACTATATAAAGATCTTGAACGGATAATAGGTTAATATCAAAAACAAACAAATTCAAAAAAGAGCTCGGTAGGGCATCTCTTCTTTGGATAATATTCTTTATAGAACCGTAAACCAGTCACCATATATCAAAATCATACCAGTCCTTTCGCCGTTTGAACACGTATTGATGCAGAGTATCAATTCTGAATAAATGTGAGTTTTAACATGACAGTATCTTACACTATGACCACGTTAATACACAAAGCAGATAACTATGTTTTACTTAAAAAAAAATGGTACGAAATATCAAAGATGGGTTTGAAATTGTATTTCTGGTTGCGTTTTGAATATTTTAAGGGTGGAGCTTCTCGTTACTAATTTTGTATACCTATTATGTCCAACTAATCTTTAAATAATAAGTGTGACATATATAGTCGTGGAATAGTACGTGTAATGATGCTAATGAAGCTCTTTGTTCCCTCACCAGCGTAAACTGTCATAATTCGAAATAAACTGACAGTTATATTTTCCTTTTCATCAATGAATAATGTTATATATTTCATGCAAAGAGTCTAGCTGTAAGCAATAAATACAAAAGAGGATAGAGGAATAATAATTTCGTAGACTAATCACATGTAATAATAAAATAAAATGCAGTAGTGGGTAACGATGAGTTAACTCTATTTTCTATGAAAATTATTTCGTAGAGAAATATAAGAATCAATAAACCTAAATAAAATACTCCACATCAGTACGTAAACTGAACTTCATTGCTGCTCAAGACATGCCACTAAGCGACAGAGACCCGCAACAAAAAGTGTTTTAAACAGAAGCTGACTGATTTTTCTATGATTTTGATCACACCAATTTAAACTATAGCTGGTGAGTTTTATTTTAATCTTTTATGGTTTCATAACTATTAGACTTGTTTCTTCTCTTTAACTCAACATCTGTACATAATTGAACAAAAATGTTTATTTTAGATTTTTTTAAAATGGAAAAAAAATAATATGCAAAGTAACTCGAAGAAATCTGCAATTTAGTTTGATGTGGCCAAAATTTTCAGAAGAACTTAATCCCAGTTACTGGCATTACATTAGAGTTTCAATATTTTTGTCCTCATGTGGAGCGCTAGTTTTATCAATAATGATACACATTATTATGACCATAAAATGTAAGTACATACTTGCTTTTTAGAAACCTTTAAATATCTGAAAATTTTAGATAAAATTTATCAGCATATAAGCGGAAATATTGCCGGATTTACCTCCTTGCTTGGCATGACATACATGAGTATAATTTATGCACACCATCAACCAAAAATTGCCCTTTTGCTTAAAGATTTATCTAATTTCGGAAAATATGGGAAACCTTCCGGTTTTAATAAAGTAAACAAAAGGCTAAATTTCTGGGCACCCGTGCCATTTATGTACCCAACAGTAGGTGTACTTTTTTACAGCTTTACTAAATTCAAAAACAAGTCCATTTGTGAAATGGCAAATGAAGGGAAAGCAGTGAAGGATATGTGTGGACTTATGTATTCATTTTGGATTCCATTCGACATAAACTATTTTCCAGTAATTCAAATAACTGCCTTGTGTGTGACGACGGTGGTAATAATGATAGTAAGGCTACGTACAGAAATTGCGTTTCAAGCACTGGAAATAACCCAGAATGTAATTTTAAGAATCAGGCAACTAAACGACATGATCGAAGACATTTTTAGTGGTAATGATAACCTCGTAATAAAAAGAAAGAAATTAACCAAGTGTATTTTATATCATCAGGAAATAATAGAGTAAGTTTTGCATAAACGTGAAGCGTGGTTTCAGAAAATATGTTTTCAGTATGTCTGAAAAGTTAAACAAATATTTTTCTGGCATTATGGTAACACATTTTGTAATGACCTCCATAATTTGTGGATGTATAGAAAAGGAAATAATTGATGTGAGAAAAATAAAACATATTGTGATAACATTTGTGGATATATATTTTCAGGGAACATATTACGCCGCAACTCATCTTATTTCTTGGATTATTACTCTTTTTCTCGTATCGTTCGGAGGTCAAAAACTTATGGATGCAGTAATTGACCCATATTTCATGTTTAAATTTTATTTTAATACATTTTATTTTAGAGCCAATCTGTAACAGATACTCTTGTGGCAACAAACTGGTATTCGGGAGACATTAATTTACAGAAAGATATCCTCTTCATGCTTCAAAGGTCACAGAAATTTATGTGTGTTCATGTAGGTTCATTTGGGCTATTGTCTTATGAATTCTTTCTCGGAGTATGTGGAAAAGTTAACATTTCTGTGTAAATTAAATGTTTTCTTCATTTTTAGATTTTAAAAATGTCTTATTCCATCCTGGCTATGTTAAAGTCTTAATTTATTTCTAAGCTGAATAAGAGAAGATGCGCTTTTTGTACGATCCTCTAACTATTATAATCTTATCAATTAGAGTTTCAAATTTCCCAGGTTGTTTTTTTACATGCACGGTGTTTTAGAAAACGGTGCTATGTAGTAGGAGTACGTATTTGAACGGTGAGAGTACCTCACGAGAATCAAGCTTATCATTATCCGAAGAGGTAAAATAAAAACGACTAAAAAACTAGGAACTTTTTTTCACAAAATTTGTAGTATTTTAAGATGAATTCACGAGCCATAATGTAAAAGCATGTTATTTTATAAAATATATAAATAGCATTTACCATGTAAAATTTTTGAATCATATTGTTGGTGGGGTCGGTCATAATTTATTAATATTGGGCAGTCCTGTAGTTTCGAAGACTGCCTTATGTTAATAAATTATGGACACAGATGGCAGACAGGCGGAAATAGGAGACCTATTTATTCATATTCTAGGGGTAATAAAACATCGAGAACATCTGAAGGTTATTCGTCGCATGAACCTTTTACCTATAGTCACTGTTTTTACAATACATCCTTAGTTTAGGTATGCTTAAGCAGTAGAAATATATGTAATTTGTTCGGTCATTATGTCTTACTGCCCATTCACAATGGACATAAGGCATAACAAGTACATAAAGCTTACATAAATACGTAAAGTTGAAACGATGGAAAACGTGTACCCCTGTTCACAGTGGACGAACGTAATTCTTATGCTTATGAACGTTTTATGTAATCCTTGTGTGCGTACACAAAGTTGAAATAAGTTCAACTTTGTGCACGAATTATGTCAAAATTATGTTAAAATCTAGGGACTTTTGAATGCTGCTATTGAATTCCCTTTGACAGTTGGTACTTGGCACTTCACACCTTTGATTATATTATATAAATTATAATCAAAGCTTCACACTGCGAGTCTGTTCTGTACTGCGAGTTGTTAAGTTCGAATATCGTATGAAATTGTAGGTTAGATATTTTTTTTGACTCAGTTTGAGGTTAGCCGTTTCTATGTTTGGCCGGGAGTTATTCCGTTCTGCGTTTGCGCAGTTTAACAATTCTTACAGAGTTCACTCTGTCCACTGTGAACGTAGATAAGCATAAGCCAGACACAGACCAAAAACGTAAATTATGTTATGCGCTTGTTCTTATGTCTTATGTCCATTGTGAATGGGCAGTTAAAAACCTAAAAATATAAAGACATTTCTTAATTTAGTCCAACAAGACATTAATTCTGTTTTTTTCATAATCTACTTCTCATTGGAAGAAAGCGAGCGTACCTAATTCTAATTAGTTGAAACAAGGAAGACGCAACGAAATTATAAAATGAAATTACATCTAAACTAAACAGTACTTTTACCGTCCGGAAATCTGAGCTTCGAAATCCAAGAATAAAAAATTGGTCGAAAGGTCTTTCAACAGAACTTGAGTTGAGCTTTTTCCTTAGACAATTTTGTGATGACGTCATCAACTTGGATTGGCGCAGTGTAATATAAAAAATAACAGTACAGTTTTCTGGAAAAATAGAGTGAGCCGTTCCTGATTTAATCAATAAAATACATAAATTGTCTCACTCATTAATTTTTTTGAGCCACCTGTTCTAAAAAATATATACACGATGATAAATCGTCATATTTTGCACATTTTGGGTAGAATTTATTTGGAAAAATTTTGATATGACGTCATTAATTTCTTTGGTGGGAATAAACAGATAGATTTTGATTAACAATTTACCATGCTTACAATAACTTTAAAACGTCTGCAAGATTTCAAATTATTCAGTTTTTTTTATTGATTCATTAAATTTTTTAAGTGGCCCTGTATAAGCTAATCTAAAAAATTGTTTCAAATTAAAATTAATAAAAAATTGGTCGAAGGCTATAAGCATATCCGACAAATCCAACTCTTCAAAAGGATTGTAAAACTTGAAGTTCAATTGTTTATGATTTGAATGAGTTTGTCTTCTCAAAACAGGACTAAAATTATTAATTATGCCACAATCGAACAAGATGTCCTGAATATTATAATTCTTATTTTATCTTTATGATATAAAGACGTGCGTATTCTTCACATTTTCGGGAAAATATGGGGTGACTCGTTCTTAATTTGATCAATAAAAAATTTGTGATGACGTCATCAAGATAGATAATTCTAGTCACAGCATGAAAGAAAAATACTCACAGCTTTATACGAATGCAAGAAAATAATTGCCGAAAGTTATTTCGAGAGAACTTCCCTCGCACTTGAGTACAAGTCCACTTTCGAAAATCACTTGAGTTTACGAACTTAATTTTTTATGGTAACCCTCATAAGCTAAAATAAAGATATGTTCCTAATATTAAAATAAACGTAAAAAAACGTTTTTGAAAAGACCTGTACATCAGTTTGCATAGATGCAGTGTAATACTAATAACTGCAATACTGTATTGCCAAATTTTCGGGAAATTGGATTGAGTGGTTCTTAACTTAGTACAATAAATTGCCTCACTCATTCATTTTTTTTTTTTGAGTGATTCTGTATAAGTAATTAACATAACATCTTGCAGCTTTGAAACAGAATTTTTTCGGAAAAAATTGGGTGAGTCATGAATTTTTTCGGAGGAAATAAACAAATAAATTTTGATTAATGATTTACTATGATTACGATAACCTTAAAACGGTTGCAAGATTTCAGAGCATTCGGTTTTGCAGTTTTAAAGTTAAATTGCAAAATGTTGTACAATTTTTATTATTTTTTTTTTGCAAAAATTTGGATGCCTAAGGTTAAAACGCAACACGGAGTCATACACCGCAAGTGCAGAAGTATCGTATTTTATAAAGTAAAAAAAAATGCAATTCCAAAGTTGAGTGTTTCTTTGGTAATAAACGATCTCTGTTGCGTGTTTCGTAGTTGTGGTTATCCCCACATGTAGTGAAAAGGCTTTTATTTTTAAAAGCAAAACACAACACTTTGAAAATATACAGACTAGGAAGCGTCAAAATTTTCTGACTTTTAAAATTATTTCGGCAGGAGTCTCGTTTCCTTATAAGGTACGAGACAAAAAATTATCACGGTGCAATTTTTTAAGAATTTTTTATTATCTAGACCTTTGACTAAATAATACACCCAGTAGAAGTTAATTTAGTATACAAAAATGCTTTTTTCAGTGATATTTTTGCATCAAATAATTTCTGATCTGTGAAAACTCAATTGTGTCAAGAAATTTTGAGACAAAAAATTATCACGCATCACTTTTTGTATAAAAATCAATTAGAAAAACGTAGTATGCGTAATTGTTGTTTATTTGTATGATATGCACGATATGCAATTGTTTGTTAGAACTGATAAAGTGTCGAAGTATAATTGGCTGAGCTACAATAATTGTCTTTCGCCATGGGCAAAGAAAACGATTTAACAGAACGTGAAAAAGGACAGATTGAGGCATACTATGACCAAGGTTTGACTTTTGCGGAAATAGGATGAAAGACTGGAAGAGATCGGACCACAATCTCCAAGTTTGTAAGAAAGAAATACAGTGAAAATGGACGACAAAATTGTGGAAGAAAAGAAAAACTCACTGCACGTGCCAAAAGATCCATTGTGACTCCGGGTATAAAGGATAACATGTCGTCTCAAATGATAAAGACGACCCTAGGACTTCCTGTTCACAAAAGAACAGTTTTGCGAGTACTGGCTAATGACAAAAATGTTAAATATGCCAAATATAAGAAACAACAAATGTTAACAAAAGAACATATTCAAAAACGTCGTGAATGGGCCAGAGAAATGCGGACGAAAAATGAAGAATGGTTCCAGATAGTTTTTTCAGATGAAAAGAAAGTTAATCTTGATGGTTCTGATGGTTTTAGATATTATTGGCACGATTTACGGAAAGAACCAAAGTATTTGTCAAAACGAGTTCAAGGAGGTGGCAATGTTATGGTCTGGGGTGCCTTTAGTAGCTTAGGAAATAATAACTTAGCACTAATCAAATCGAATGGACTTTCTGAATTACCAAGATGTGTTGGAAATGCACGTCAAACCACCTTTGAACCTATTTCAAGGCAGCAAAGTGATTTTTCAGCAAAATAATGCGTCGATTCATGTGTCTAATTCATCGAAAACGTGGTTTCAACGACAAAATATAGCTTTGCTATAATAGCCTGCGAAAAGCCTACATCTCAACCCTATTGAGAATGTATGGAGTTCTCTTGTACGAGAGGTTTATAAAGATGGGAAGCAGTACGCAACAGTTAATGAATCGAAAGATGGTATCTTGGGGGCTTGGGAGAATTTGGACGTCAATTACTTCATCCATTTGGTCAATTCTATGAAGCAACGCGTCATAGAAGCAGGTGGAAAATACATTGGGTATTAAATTAGTTTTCATTTAGTTAGTTAGTTATTTCCCTTTTAAGTGTGATAATAATTTGTCACAATAAGTCTGTTAACAAAATTACATATTTTCAATAAATTTCGTTCAGTTTAGTGTTTTCTGTGAAAATGTTTTATTAAATTAATTAAAAATGGAATTGCTCAATCAACCAGGTGTCTTCACTTTCTTTTAATACATTTAGGCAAAAATTCTGCACCGTGATAATTTTTTGTCTCCTACCTTATTAACCAGAATTCTTATTGCCCATTGTTGAAGCTTAAATACTCTGGCTGTTTCAGCTTCTGAAGATCTAAACCAGTATTCTACTCCATACATTATGATACTTTGAAAACAACCAAAGTACAGGGATTTTAAGATATTTTTACTGCAGTGCAGCGATGGATTTTTTAATATGTAGCAAACATTAGAAAGCTTTCCACAGATGATATCAATATGAGGTGCCCAAGAAAGTTTGTAATCAATGTAAACAGAAAATTTTTTATAAAGGCTTGTGCTTTAAGATGGTGATTAATAGATTTGAGTGCATCATCGACCAATATTTTACTATGGCTACTCTTATCAAACAAAACACATGCAGTTTTATCTTTGTTTACAATTAGTTAGCTTAGTTTTTACCGACCAGAAAAGAACTCTTTCATATAAAGTTTGAAGCGTACTAATAACTGTGACGAAATCCGGCCCGGTTATTAAGTAGTTAGCATCATCTGCATAGTACACCTGCAGTGCTTTACGGCCTGTTTCTATATATCGTGCCAGATCATTCACGAATAAAATAAAAAGAGTAGGTCCCAAAATGGACCCTTGCGGGACACCGATATTGACCGTTCTTGAGTCAGATACAGATGAATTGTCATATAATACCTTGTGTGTACGATTAGAAAGGTAAGAGGCAAACCATTGAAAGGCCACGCCATGGAAACCGAGCCTTTTCAATTTCTGGAGTAAAATTTGATGCGACATAGTGTCAAATGCCTTTGAGTAGTCAATGAATAGATCTAGGGTAACCAATTTGTTATCCATGGAGGAGTGGATGGTGTCCACAAATTTACTTAGGGCTGTGTCCACACCAACATTTTTCGTAAAACCATGCTGCTTTAGGTTAAGCAGGTTATGTTTTTCGAAGTAACGTAATATCTTATAATTTACAATAATTTTAAATACAATACAAAGAGCCAGCAAAAACATCGAAAATGGAAGAAAGAGAACAAATAAAGCAAGGACAAGGTCCATTAATGGAAATGATAAAGCAACTAATGGAAGAAATGAAACAACTGAGAGAAGAAAATAGAGGGGTAAAAAAAGAATTACAGACAATAAATGGAATACTGGAAAGAGAAAGAGAAGAATAGAAGGAAAAGGAGAGAAGCTTCGAAGAAAGAATCAATAATTTAGAGAAGAAGTTGGAAAAAAAGGAGAGGCAAGAAAGAAGAAACAATTTCATAATTACGGGTATGGAAATAAAGGAAAAAGCAGATGCAAAAGAAGTAGACGAATTTTTGAAGAAAGAAATTGACGTAGAAGTAAAAGTGTTGGAAATAGTAATTATAGGGAAAGAGGAAAGCAAGAAAATACTGGTTAAGACGCTTTGGGAGGAAAAACAAGAGGTGATGAAGAATAAAAATAAACTGAGTGGGAAGAGAATATATATTGATAATGATTGGACAGTACAAGAGCAAAAAATTCAAAAAGGAATTAGGGAGGTAGCTAAAGAGGAAAGAAAAAAAGGATAAACCACAAGGGTGGGATATATGAAGCTGGAAGTAGGGGACAAAATGTATACATGGATTGACAATAAAGGAAAATTGGAAGAAAAATTTGGCAAATCAAGTCAGCACTAACCGAAGAAAGAAACAAAAAGGGGAGATGTAGTAATGATAGGACAAATAAAGACTTTAGGTTTAAGAATGTAGATTTTGTACATAATAAGGGAATGAGAAAAGAGAATGGGGAAGATAAACGTGGTTTAAAATTACTCTTTTTGAATATTGCGGGTCCGAAAAAAAAGATAATTTATTTTGGGACTACGTGAAAAATTTTGATTTTGTGGGACTAACAGAAACATGGATACTAAAGAGAGACTGGAACAAACTGAAAGACGGGTTGCCAAAGAAATTTAAGTGGAAATTGCAAGGGGCAAAAGAAGAAAATCGCAAGGGTAGAGTAAAAGGTGGAATCATAACAGGAATGAAGAAAGATATAAAAGAAATAGAAGAGGGGACGATAGAAAAGGAAGGCATGGTTGAAAGAAAACTGACTGTAAATAAAAAAAGATGGAGAATCTGCACAATATATAGTAGAGGAATGAGAAACACGAAACAAGAAATAAAAGAAAAAATCGAAGAGTCCGAAGAAGAATTTCTACTGTTAGGAGGGGACTTTAATGCCAGAATAGGGAGCAAAAGCAGGGAAGAAGACGGGGAAAACACACGAAAATCGAAAGATAAAGTAGAAAACAAAGACGGAAAATTGCTATGGGAATTAATTGAAGAAAACGGTTCCGAAGTCTTGAATGGGGTGAAGGAAGGGGACGAGGAGGGGAAATTTACCTGAATAGGTAAAAGAGGGGAATCGGTAATAGACTACGGAATAGTAAACGGATTAGCAGAAGAAGAGGTAGAAACATTCAAAATAGGAGAAAGAGTGGACTCCGATCGCATGCCACTAGAAGTAAAATTGAGGGGCATAAGTAGAAGGAGCGGATGCTTAAGTAATGAAGTAGGAAAACAGAAGAAGATATGGGTATGGAATGAAAAAGGAATTGAGCATTATAAAAAAAAATGTTGGAAGTGGAATTTAAAGAAAAAGGAACTGAAAAGAAAATGGAAGAATTAAAAAGAGAAATTGAAAAAGCAGCCATAAGAAAAGAAATTGTAACCAGAAATTTAGCAAAAAGAAAGAAATGGTGGGATAGCAGATGCCGAGATTTAAAAACAGAAGCAAGGAAATGTATACGAAGGTGGAAAAAGGGGAAAGGTATAAAAGAAGAGTACTGGTAAGCAAAAAATAATTATAGAAAACGATGCAAAGAAAAGAAAGGAGAGATACAGCAAGAAAAAGAAGAAAAAATTAAAGCCATAAGAACTGAGCAAGAGGCATGGCAGTATATAAAAAAAGAACGGAAGAACTAAATCAAGATTAGTGAAGACATACATATAATACAGTGGAAGAAGCATTTTGTGGAACTGTTGAATGGAAAGGAAGAGAGAATTGTAGAGCAAGATAGTAAAACCGGGAATGGGGGTAGAGGAAGGGAGGCTAAGATTCGAGTAGAGGAAGTAGGAAAACAAGTAGGAAGACTGAAAAGAGGAAAAGCACCGGGGAGGGATGGGTTGGTAAACGAAGTGTGGATTTTTGGGACGGATGGGATGATTGAAAGATTGAGCGAGTTAATGAATGATGTGTGGACGGGTAAAGGTTTTCCCCGGGAATGGAGAGTAGGGCAAATATGCCCAATTCATAAAAAGGGTAATAAAGAAAAAGTAGAGAATTATCGGTAATATAAACTGTACGCAATGGTGTTAAATGAAAGGTTGCTGACAGAGATGAACGAAAAGAGTATATTACCGGAAAGTCAAGCGGGATAAGAGGTAGAGAGGCTATGGACAATGTATATATCCTGCATCATCTAATAGAAAAAGAGTTGCTAAAGGGAGGAAGTCGAGTGTATGCACTGTTTGTTTGTAGACCTAAGCGTTTGATACGGTGGACAGAGAGTGTTTGTGGGAATGCATGGAGAGAAGAGGACTGAGTGAAAATTTAATTGCAGCAGCAAGAGAGATCTGTAGAGAGACAGTGACTAGTGTGAGAGTGGAAGGAATAGAAAGTGAAATGTTTTAGACGACGAAAGGATTGAGACAGGGATGCCCATTAAGTCCCAGTCTGTTTGCTTGTTACATAAGCGATATCGAGGAAATGTTTAGAGGAGTACAAGCGGGAGGAATTGTGGTGGGGAGAGAAAAGGTATGGTGTTTGGCATTTGCAGATGATTTGTTAATATTGGCGAAGGATGAATGTGGAATGAATGAGATGAAAAAAAATCTGCAAAGATACTTTAAAAGAAAGAAACTGGAGGTAAATGTAGAAAAAACAAAAATGATGGTGTTTAGAAAAAAAGGAAGAAAAGGGGAGGAAAAAGTGTGGCGTTGGGAAGATCGAATCATAGACACAGTAAAGGAGTTTAAATATTTAGGATTTAAGTTTACAACAACTAACACGGTAAAAGCACACATAAGAGAAAGAAAGGTCGAAGCAATGCAGATAATGGGAATGGTGTGGAGTATAGATGAGAGAATATTTGGACATGACGTAAGAAGAAGGATGAAAATGTTTCATAGTTTAGTTAGGAGTGTATTAATGTATGGAGTCGAGATATGGGGATGGAAGGAATATGCAGAGATTGAAGCAGTACAAGAAAAATATTTGAGGTGGATGTTAGGGCTACGAAAAGAGACCCTATATAGTAAGAGAAGAATGTAAGCGAGTGAAATTAAGAGAAGAATGTAGGATATTGTATGAATGCTGGAAGGAAAAAAAAAGGGAAGCAAGGTAAGAACATCACAAGGGTAGGCAAGGATATTCTGAAAAACTGGGATACGCATGGATGGAAATAGAGAGAAAGAGGGAAATGGGGGTGAGTATGAGAGAAGAGTTGTGTATGCGTGACAGAGACAGATAAACAAGAGAGAAGAGCGAGTGTAAGTAAATCTAGGTACAATGCAGACTATAGAAAGATAATAACAGAACCAGTACCAAAGTACCTAGACAGAGAAAGCGCGAAAGAAAAAAAAAAATAATTGCGAGATTTAGGTGTGGAAATGAAGAAAGAAATAATAAGTTTTGGGTAAGCGAAGGTGAGAGAATGTGTAGGATATGTGGAGAAGGGCGAGATACGATAGAGCACATGCTGCATGACTGTAAGGGGAGCAAAGAAAGAGAGGAGAGTGTGACAGAGATATTGAATGAAGACGGAAGAGGGGTGGAATCAATGAAAGAAGTGGAGAAGACAAGAGTAAGGCTGGGGCAAGGCGGGATGGGATAAAGGAAAAAAATGAGTTATTTGGTTTTTAAAATGTTTTATTTGGTTTTTGTTAATTAGGAAAAAAAATTGTAGTGTAAATCAAGAAACTTTTAAGCCCGTAGGGTAAAAATAAACACTTACTAGTACTACTACTACTACTACTACTACTACTATTTATAAGAGAAAAGATACCCTTGAAGACATCGTATTTTTTAGCTAAACCACCAAGAACCGAGACTTGCTCCCTTAAATCCGGTGCTACATGTGTAAAGTCACCTTTAGTTTGATAAGTAGACCATACTTTCTTAAATGGGAAAGCTTCCTGAAATAGAGTATTTAACGTATTGCTAAAAATATTATAAGCTGCATTGACATCCTCTGAGGTATAGACCCTTTCCCAGGTTTGTCCTGATAAAAAATTAAAATAAACTTATTAATATTAACACACGAAAAGATACGTTTAAGCGTGAAGGTTCTGGTATGCGATGTATGCTGCGCACAGTTTATCCTCAGGAGCTGACCACAGTGATCTGAGATATACTCCTCAAAAACATGATAAAACATTTATTTCTATGAGCATTACTTACTAAAATGTTATTTAGACAAAAAGTAATTCTAGTGGGTTGTTTAATTAAATAAGTCACGTTATAACTGTTCAAGATATCCAGCAGGTATTTAAGGCTTCTGTCATCGTCTTTTTCAAAGTATATGTTAAAATATCCCAGTACAATTAGAGATTTATATTTTACCTGAGAATAATGGCTCAATATAAGATCAAATGTCTCAAACAAGATATTCAAATTAATACAGTTTACATGAGGAGGTCTATACAGATCCAATACAATAAGATTGAAATTTGACACTTCAATAGCACAGCACTCAATAATTTGCGCAACAGAAACGCTTTCCGCAAAAGAAGAAACCTTATACGCTATATGTTCCTTAACGTAGATTGCAACGCCTCCGTTTTGAGCGCAGTTTTCTCTACTTAAAGAATTTGCAAGTTTGAAACTGTTGATGTTACAGCTCTGAATACGACTTTTATTCATCCAGTGCTCGCTCACGACTAGTATATCCGTAGACAGTGCCTCTAAGCGTAACATTTTATTACCTAGACTCTGGACATTCTGATGAACAATGTTTATATACTTGCCAAAATTAGTTGTGGTCAAAGGAAGTAGTTTTCCGGTCCGAGTTCCGAAAAAACGTGAATTTTCTAACCAGTGTATTTACCGGACAGATATCGGGATTAAATAGAAACGTCTACATAGTTAACAAACAATTACACTGTTCGGATGAGACGATTATACAATAAATTAGGTCAAACGGTTTTATGATGTACGACCTTGATTGCATATCGTCTCATCCGAACACTGGGGTCCCAACACTCCCAACCCTGTTGGTACTACTTGACCCCTAAAGATGCCCGTACGAAATGCTTGCTTTAAACAGAATGACATTTCTCCAATGTTGCCATCGTGAGCAGGGATGTTGACAGGACGCCATCTTTGCTTTAAAAGTGTGCGTATAGACGACCTTGATATTAACTATGATTGCTAATTTAAAAAGATTAATATACTGATCAAAGTTGTTTATGATATGTGTGATGTGTTACCTACATGAAAGTATTCAAGCGTGAACAGATAAAATAATCACCCTGTATGTGTAATCAACGTACACTCAACAAACAACGTCTAATGACGCTAATGAATGTCTTTGTTCCCTCTCGAGCGTAAACTGTCACAATTCGAAAATTACTGAAGCATATAAGGTATTTTTGTTTTTATCAGTGGATGTTAATATTATATATTTCATGTAAAGGGTCTAGCTATCAGCAATAAATACAATAAAGGACAGAGGCATAATAATTTCGTAGACTAATCACATGTAATAATAAAATAAAATGCAGTGGTGGGTAACTATGAGTTAACTCTATTTTCTATGAAAATTATTTCGTAGAGAAATATAAGAATCAATAAACCTAAATAAAATACTCCACATTAGTACGTATACAGAACTTCATTGTTGCTCAAGACATGATACTAAGTGACAGAAATCCGCAACAAAAAGTGTTTTAAACAGAAATTGTTTGATTTTTCTGTGATTTTGATCACCATCAATTTAAACTATAACTGGTGAGTTTTATTTTAATCTTTTATGGTTTCATAACCATTATTCTTCTCTATAACTCAATGCCTGTACATACAAAAATGTTTATTTTAGATTTCTTACAATGGAAAAAAATTTAATATGCAAAGTAACTCGAAGAAATCTGCAATTTAGTCTGATGTGGCCAAAATTTTCAGAAGAACTTAATCCCAGTTACTGGCATCTCATCCGAGTTTCAGTATTTTTATCCTCATGTGGAGCGCTCGCTCTATCAATAATGATACACATGATTATGACCATAAAATGTAAGTACTTGCTTTTTTTCGAAACTTTTAATATCTGGAAATTTTAGATAAAATTTATCAGCATATAATCGGAAATATTGCCGGATTTACATCTTTGCTTGGCATGATATACATGAGTATAATTTATGCGCATCATCAACCAAAAATTGCCCTTTTGCTTAAAGATTTATCTAATTTCGACAAATATGGGAAACCTTCGGGTTTCGATAAAGTAAACAAAAGACTAAATTTCTTGGCACCCGTACCATTTATACACCCAACAATGGGTGTACTTTTTTACAGTTTTACTAAATTCAAAAACAAATCAATTTGTGAACAGGCAAATGAAGAGAAAGTAGTAAAGGATGTGTGTGGACTTATGTATTCATTTTGGATTCCATTCGACATAAACTATTTTCCAGTGATTCAAATAAATGCCTTGTGTGTAACGACGGTGGTAATAATGATAGCAAGGGTACGTACAGGAATTGCGTTTCAAGCATTGGAGATCATACAGAATGTCATTTTAAGAATCAGACAACTAAACGTCATGGTCGAAGACATTTTTAATGGTAATGATAATCTCGTAACAAAAAGAAAAAAATTCACGAAGTGTATTTTATATCATCAGGAAATAATAGAGTAAGTTTTGTACAAACGTGAAGCGTGGTTTCAGAAAATATGTTTTAGCATGTCTGAAAAATTAAACAAGTATTTTTCTGGCATTATGGTAACACATTTTGTAATGACCTCGATAATCTGTGGATGTATAGAAAAGGAAATCATTGATGTGAGAAAAATAAAATATATTGTCATAACACTTGTGTATATATGTATATTTTAAGGGAATATATTACGCCGCAACTCATCTTATTTCTTGGATTCTTACTCTTTTTCTCGTATCGTTCGGAGGTCAAAAACTTATGGATGCAGTAATTGACCCATTTTTGATGTTTAAATTTTAATTTATTAAATCCAATTTTAGAGCCAATCTGTAACAGATACTCTTGTGGCAACAGACTGGTATTTGGGTGATATTAGTTTACAAAAAGACATTCTCTTCATGCTTCAAAGATCACAAAAATATATGTGCGTTTATGTAGGTTCATTTGGGATATTATCTTATGAGTTCTTTCTCGGGGTATGTGAGAAAGGCAACAGTTCTTTATAAAATAAGTGGCTTTTTCATTTTTAGGTTATAAAAATGTCTTATTCCATCCTAGCTATGTTAAAGTCTTAATTTTTCTAAAGCTGAATAAAAGAAGATGCACTTTTGGTATGGTCGTCTATGTTCCAGTAAAATTACAGCTTAAAATTTGTCACGTCGTTTTTCACTTACAGATGTCTTATAAAATAGTGTTTTGTATAACATTTTTTTGATAAAACTTAAAGAACGTGGACTCATCAACTATAAATGTAGAAGTGTCGTTGTTTATATAAATTTATTATTAGTTTAAATGGAAATATAAGTTTAGAGCAAATAGAATGGTTTAAGGTTATTTAGAAAAACTTCCTAACCTCTGAAATACAGTCAAACAAACCCAGTCCTTTGGAAAATATACTCCTTTTTATCTTTTAGGTAGGATTTAACCTGCAAAATTCTGAAAAAATGTCATAAATTTTTAATAAAATACATAATAAAAATATGTTATTTTATAAAATTTAAGTAGCATTTACTCTGCAAAATTTTGAGATGACTTTATCAAATAGTTAATTTAAATAACCAAACAAAAGTCTTATTTATTAAATGTTTCGAAAATTATTTTCTTTTTACATTATTCATTTTTTACCATGCAATTTTTTCCTAAATATTAATTATTGTTTCATGTTTTAGGAGTATGTTACTTAATAAATTTTAAATTGCATTTACCGTGCAAAGTTTTGAGGTGACGTTATCAAATTGTTCGTGGCTGATGATCTAATAAATTTTAGTTACAATTTTACCACACAAAATTGTGTTGGTGTTGAAAAAACTAAATTGTATAGCACGCCTTAATAACAGAGCACTCTGTACAGTTGAAGATAATTGGAATGTAGAGTCCTCAAAGAATTGTAAAATTTTGCTCATTAACTTTTTTTTTTTAATCATTGAGACACTGAGGGACGCGTGTTTGGTAACTCACCCTGTATAATTTTTCCATCATGGTGGCTATATACTTCACTATTCGCTTGAATGTTATTGTCATGAGAATTTGCTTTATTATTATATAAAGATTTTCAACCTAAAATAAGTGAAATAACAAATCTGAGAAGATACCAAGTATGCCAAAATAAAATATCTCAAAGAAATTCAACCATTGTTCGTTTGTTTTTAATAACCCGTTTGAGAATAGTCGCACTACGTCGTTTAGAGTATTGTGCATTCCTTCAATAATACAATTTTAATCAATTCTCTAAAACCAATTGCGTGACGTAAATGGGTTGTCACAGATAAGCACAACAAAAAGTTTATTCCTCATACGACACACAAGAAACTGAATTATTCAGGAAACCGAAAATTGAAGGTTATATTCCAATGTAAATTTCTTAGAAACACTTTATGAACTTCCCAGAATGCATAACAATTCGGGTTTTCATAGTCGACGGAAAGTTCAGCTATCAAACAGTTCTAAGCTTCTTAAATAGTGTTTAATATATTAAATATAAAATTTTAAAAGCTTCACACAGTGGACACAGTTTATTTTTAGAAGTAAAAAATGGTATGCCATGAGAATAACAGTTTCAAGGATAAAATAAAAATTGCTGCTGTGACCCGAAAAATTCTTCAGTATAGTTTATTATGGCCCAAAGATGACACAGAACTGAATCCAGGAATTGAATACAAGCTGAAAGTTTTTGGTTTCTTTCTTATAACAGGTACAATGTCTCTATTGAATACTATACATTTTGTATTAGTAATCAAAAGTAGGTTTTCTGAAAATAAGTACTATGCATACAACTGCTAAATTAATTTCCAGATAAAGAAGATTTAGATATAGAAGAAGTTGCTGTCATAATAGCCACTTATGGAACCTATTATATGGTTTGTGCTTATATTAATAATCAGCACAATCTGGCACTTCTTTTACATGATTTGTCAGATTTTAAAAAATTTGGCAAACCTCCAGGATTTGACAAAAAGAATAAACAATTGAACTTTTATTCAAAGTTAATAGTTCTGTATTCATTACTGGCTGTAGGATTCTATGCTTATATGAGATATCTGGATAGAGACACCTGTAGAGCAACTCATGCTGCGAAAAAGACAAACGGAAATTTCTGTGGATTGATAACACCCCTTTGGATTCCTGTTAAAACTGATTATTTTCCAGTATTTCAGCTTTTGTTTATCTATGTTTTCATTGCTGTTCACATGCTTGTAAAAATGGGCATGCCTATATCTTTTAGTGCTTTAGAAATAGCCCACCACATTATACTAAGGATAAATCATTTAAAAGACATGATAATAGAGTGTCTAAAGAACAAAAATGATGAACAGAGAAGTGCAAATCTAAAAATATGCATTTTGTACCATAACGAAATCTTAAAGTAAGTTGAACCGAATTTTTTACGACAATGTTTACGTCGAATTTGCTTTTAGTTTAACGGCAAGGTTGGATAAAACATTTTATCATTGTATGTTTGGACATTTTGCTCTAACTGGAGCAATTTGTGCGGTCCTGGAAAAACAAATTGTGGATGTATTAACAACAAAACTAGTAAGTATATACAAATCGACTGAAAAGTTTCGTTTTTAGGGATACAATGTATATGCAGGTGTTGTTCATTTTGCTGGATGGATTTTGGCACTTCTTTTAGGATGCGTTGGAGGACAACACCTTCTGGATGCAGTAAACCTTAATTTTTAGTTAGACTGTAAATACATCGTTGTTTTATAGAGCGAGGTTATACCAGGAGCTATATGGAGTTCAAATTGGTACATGATGCCTGCAAAAGTACAGAAAGATGTACTTTTTATGCTTGTAAACTCCCAAAACAAGTTTTTCATCAGAACCGGCCCGTTTGGTATGCTGTGTTTACCACTTTTTGTTTCGGTAACATATTAATATTTGAGCAATATGTGTGAATTTATGTGTTTTTTGTTAAAATTGCAGGTGCTAAAAGCATCATATTCAATTCTTTGTATGTTTTGATGGACATTACCAGTGTATGGAGTGTGATATTTGGTAGATAATACTTATTATTTACAAAAATGTGATATTATAAAATTGCTAACAGGTGAACAGAATAAACCACCAAAGCACCTAAAATTTGTGTAAATATCTATTTTAATTTATATCCTTTCGTATGCAGTGATTATAAAAAAGTCAATGGCAAAATATCAGTCTTTGCAGTTTTCTCCAAGATTGTAAAAAATAATGGAATTTCATAAACATTTACATACATGATTTTAATAATATCATTAATACTAATAAATAAAATTGGATTCCGTATCAAATATATTTCTCAAATCTTAAATTGAACTTTACAACACATAAAATCGTTTGACCTGTTTAATTGTACAAACGTCTTCTCATCTGAACATTTCTTTATCTAAGTACACGTTTAAAGAAATATTATTGCGCAACTGAAAAGTATGTACGTATATATACGTATACGCATACAGAGAAAACTAATAAGCGTTTATAATGTTCATGGAAAGATGGACTCCAGAGCTAAAATTGATACAAATTCGTTCTTTACTTTATAAACGATACGATTTAATGATTTAAAATCGTTCCATATTATCATAGGCGCAAAAATATTTTTAACTAAATAAATTTTCTTCAT
Source organism: Zophobas atratus (assembly GCA_022388445.1). Taxonomy (NCBI): domain Eukaryota; kingdom Metazoa; phylum Arthropoda; class Insecta; order Coleoptera; family Tenebrionidae; genus Zophobas; species Zophobas atratus. The sequence goes on from CM039449.1 coordinate 34,306,231, forward strand.
ACTAAACAAAATTTCATAAATTTATGATGCTTTCATATTACTATCGCTCCATAACAAACTTTTATTTTCTAAACTAGTTCCTAAAACTAAATAATGTAGTCACTATCTTGAATATTGCTTCTGATCCACTCGTCAAATCTCTTTAGCATATCTGTCGTCATTGTGGTTTTGTGATCTCCAGCTTTCCCGGATCTCATAAATCTTCCGTCAAAGTCGTCGGTTAATTTAAGTTTTTTGTTAATTTCACCAAGGAATTCTTTATTTACAGCGTTATTTTTGCTCATGGACTCAAAACTAAGGTGTTTGCTCAGAATTTTCACTTGTTGTTCACTCAAAGAACGACCCAAAAATTTAGTCACTTGTCGAATAACTCCACTTATGTCATTCTTCATGTCTTCGTATTTTATAAAAAGTACGTTTGGGGAATTTCGTAAATTCCAGAATGGCAAAACGTGTTTCCAGAAAGGTGCATACATCACTAAAATTTAACAAAAGATAAGTATATGACTTCATAAAATATTACAGATATTTTCGCCTAACAATGTTACCTTTTCCAGCCAAAAATAATTCACAGAATTCTTCAAAGTTCCCCTTAAATCCTTCTATTAACCTCGAATGGTGGTAGTAAGAAATGCATGCGTCTCTAGGGTCACGGGCTACATAAATTATCTAAACAAACCTTGTTAATAAGTGTGGTAACTATTACACATCACATTATTATGTCCTGTACCTTCGGTTTTTTTACACCATCTCTTATCTGCATTGGTAACAAGTCTAAAGGTAGGTGAGTTTTGACAACCAAGGGACTCCGTAAACTTTTATAATAACCAATAGAATCATGTAAGAATGGTGGAAGATTATTTTCTTCCGGATTCTTTTCGTGCCACTCTCTGTCGTCATAGATCATCGAAAACCTAAGTGTACATTTTTATTAAACATCCATACAAAACGTGCTTCTACTTACTCCACAAATGGACTACGGTAGTCTAAAGATACGTTGCCACCTTCAAAGTCAAGGTTGTTTATGATCATCCACACCATTTCTTGGGTCCATATTGTTCCTTTTAAGCTTTTAGTTTTGCACAAATATGAGTAATTTTAGTCTTACCGACTTTGGGAAACGTACAAATCCAGACATCATTTTCGTTTACTTCCAAGTTATCTAATTCTTGTTTCAGATCGCCGTATCTTTCAGAAAGTGTAAAACCATTAACTGTTATGTATCTTTTTCTAAAGATATTTGTAAATTTTTCTTGCTGAAGTTTGTCTAGTTCCATGTTAAAATTGTCCAAAAATAATAACTAGTTGAAACAATTCAACAATCCTTTTATACACGTCGTATAAGTGTTTATCAACTACAGTGTTGTAGTGCCATATCAAGGTATTAAATACGCGCAAATAATGACACAGAGAGAAGCATAATTCAAATTAATGTGAATAATAACCATATTTTGATAATCGTTGCATTAAAAATACAAGGTCAACGGATTTGAGTGTGAGATGCGTTACATGTATACGAAAATTTACTTCACCAAAAACAAACATTGATAACAGGATAATAATTAAGCTTTAATCAAATAACTAAAAGATAATTTAATTTAAAACAAGTTTTTAATATAAATATTGGAGGTATTTTACGTCAACTGATCGGTCATTTTATGACTTCATCAAATTGTTGGTGGGGATGATCAGACAAAATTTGTTGAACGTTTTACCCTCTACATGATATTCCTGAAACATTTATATAAATCGATAACTATCAGTCCAGTAGTTTCGGAGATTATGAGACAGTCAAACAGAAAAGAGAAACTGATTTTTTCAGACACTACGTATCATGAAACATCGACAAAACTTGAAAGTAGCGTTAGACGGATAGATGTAAATAATATCACCAATTCAATAGTAACCCCTATTTAAAATTTCCCTAGTAACGCCACTGACCTTTTGGCATTAGTTTTGGATCAAAAATTGACGTCACTTGTCAGTATTTGCTCTACTCTTATCATTATTTAGGTACACTAATTAGTTCTAGAGATATTTTGCCACTATTCGGCAGGCTAGACTTACATATAGGTACATATAATTAGCCGAAGAGTGAAGCTTTTCTTGCGCTATATTAGGTTTCAGTTTTTTCTAAATACGAAGGGGTCAATTAATGGATTGTAGTTTGTTACGTCCTTCTGACATATGGCAGTCTTGTAAAGACTGGATTGGGAAAACCAAGGGTTAGCTCATATCTGCAATAAAATTTTATAGCACTGCTTATTTTGTGTCAAATTTAAAAACCTAAAATCAAAACTTTGGAAATTTTAAAGACAATAAAACTTAACAAAAGAAATTGGGTGTACAGTCAAGATAAACAACAGATAAGGTAAACAATTAATATATAATTACAACTACATGAGACGATGAAATGGAAACAAGGTTATGATATAGTATATTATTAGCCAAGGTTGCAAAGCCAAGCATTCTAGACCGAGCGCAAATTAGAACCCGAGACGCGCAGCGTCGAGCGCTCTGAAGCGCGAGGTCTAGACGTGGCTTTGCAACCGTGGTTAATATACTATTTTTTTCACTAGTTGAAACCATAAGACAATAAATTGAAAAAATAAACGTTCAGTTAAAAAACACAGCCCCCCTTGAAATCAGCTGACACTGATAGAACTATTAATTACGAATGGGAACAACCTAGGAAGCATCGCCGCCACCACAATCCCAAGAAAACGAACAAAGACACTGTTACAGGCACAGCAAAAATGACTAGCGACGAAAATTTTGCCGCAGCCAAGGAACATAGGGCTTGGTTTTTCCGGGGGCAAATCAAAAAGGATACGGATCCATCGACAATCCAAAAATACATCAGAGGTATGATACCGGAAATCAAGTTTCTGGAAACGACCAAGTTACCGGTTAATGGGATCAACTCAGCATTTAAATTAGGAACTGATTTCGAACTTAGAGAAAAAAATTTTAGCAAGAACTTTTGGCCGAGAGGCGTCATAATAAGAGGATTTAATTTCAACAGTAACTCGTCGAAACCAAATAAAAATTTTCGACCTTCCAGGCCCTCTGCAACACAAACCTAGGCGCGTATTCACCAAAATCGAATCACTCCAGTGGACTGCTCAACATCCTTCCAGTCCCTACAAGGAAAACACAAAAAAAGCGTAACGGTACTTTCCTAGAACTTAACCTTTTGTTTTTGAATCCAACTAGGTACGAAAACCGTATTGACAATGTTTTTACCAACAAAAGATAGCGACTTTTACGCAGTGAATACGGCGGAATTTCTGTTTACTGACCATTCTGGTATCAAATTACATCTCACTATTCCACATATCAAAACCGAACAAGTGGTGTATCAGTCCTTTAGACCAATAACTCGCATAGGAAAATTCCGGCTTTTTGATATGGTCGAGAAAATAGATTGGACCTTTATTGATGATCCAACTACAAGCTGTAATGCAAAATTCGCTAAATTTGTTAATTTATTATCACACCTTGCTAATCTTGCTTTTCCAGTCAAAATCTTTAAATTCAAACAATCACGTGACATAAAAATTGAATGGTATGACGATAAACTGAGAGATATGCGTGAGCATCTACTAAATCTATCTAGCTTACACAATATTTTACAAACTGACGAAACTAGAAAGGCAAGAAATCGTTACCGCAAAGTTTCTCGCGAGAAAATAAAGTTAACTCGAATTAACAATAACAAAAAATTCATTAATACTGCTAAAAACAAATGTAAAGCTATGTGGACAGTAATAAACGAATCTCGCAATAATCTTGGCTCCAACAATAGTGATAGCAAGCAAGCCTGTGATATATCCAGTGATAATTTTTTAATGATTACTTTACGAATGTTGCACCATGCTTAATTAATGATCTTCCTACAGACTTTGAAAACCCTATACAATTAATGTCCGATAATTCCAAATTTATGTTTTTGTGTTCTACTAATGCTTTTGAATTCACTAAAGTATCAATGGTGCAGGTCGGAGACGTAATAAACGATTTAAAGAAATCGAACTGCAAAGATGTAGATAATCTAAACGTCAATCTTATTAAGACTATTAGAGATCTCATCATCTCTCCGCTCACTAGACTTGTCAATCTGTGTATCAAAGCTTCCGTCTTTCCTGACTGTCTAAAAGTTGCCTTCGTTATTTCTATTCACAAAAAAGGGAATGTTAATGACCCGAACAACTACAGGCCCATCTCCATCCTGCCAGTCTTTCCAAAATACTGGACAAACTTTTATACATACAGTTAGGAATTTTTTGCTGACTCCCAGTTTGGTTTTCGTAAAGGACGAAGCACTACTGACGCTGCACTATCTCTAACAAACACAATATTGCAATGCTTTGAGAAACATGAATTTGGAGTCATCAGTCTTCTTGATCTGACTAAAGCTTTTGACTGTGTCTCCCACGACATTTTGTTGACAAAATTACATATGTATAATATCAGTCCCCATAGCTGTAGCCTACTTTCTTCTTTCCTCTTCGGACGCTACCAGTTAGTTAAAGAAAGTGATTCAATTTCCGGACTCCTTCCAATAAAAATTGGAGTGCCCCAAGGATCTGTTCTTGGGCCACTGCTGATTTTAATCTTAATAAATGACTTTCTTTTATATGTACAGGAGAATAGTATATTATTAGCCGATGATACGACTATAGTGAGCGCTGGTACTAACGTCAATAACGTAATTCACAGACATAAAGAGACACAGTCAAGAGCAGAAGCTTGGTTTGTAGCTAATAGATTGCTTCTACATAAAGCCAAAATGGTTGAAATGTTATTCTCATTTGAAGAACATGATTTCCACGACGATATATTGGTAACCATCTTCAATGGAACTGGCATGAAGAAATGACCGTCAAAACTATTTGTAAAAATATATTTCTACTGAGAAACCTCAGCAGCAAAGTTCCTACCGATTTCTTAAAAATGCCTACTTTGCTCTCTGTCAGAGTCATTTTACTTACGGGCTAATAGTTTGGGGTCATTCTCCAATAAGGCATAGATTTTTCAATTTCCAGCGTAAGGCAGTTAGGATTATTGCGGGACTTGGTTACAGAGAAGATTGCAAAGAGAAATTTATTGAACTTAAAATTCTTACTCTAACCACACTATATATATTTCATTGTCTTATTTTTATAAAAAAAAAAATTAAGTGACTACTTGTGTCATCGTGATGTCCACAACCATGATACTCTGTACAAGTCTAAACTACGCTTGATAAAACTAAGACTTCACAAGTCTCAAAATGGTACCAAATATTATGGCATAAAATTTTTTAACAAGTTGTCCCATGACGTGCAAACTCTGTCCATGCGTAAATTCAAAATTACTTTGAAACGGTATTTGCTCTCAAAGGCTTTCTACACCTTTGAAGAGTTTCTAAATGATGTGTTGTACTTTTCAATTTAAATGTATTTAATTTTGTATCTTGACTTATGCAAAAACCGCTGTAGTTTTTATGCACTAATAAATTTAAACTTATTGTTAATTTGATCGCCATTTTTTTGCTATAACTTAGAATTAGTGGACTTAACAATAAATCGTTTGTTTATTTAATCATTAATCAAAATCCGAAGCCTACTTATAATAAATATAAACATAAAAATCTGCTGATCTGAAAGTTTAATGTGGTTGAGAGTATAATATTATATGCACACGTAAGGTGCTAATTTATTATAAATACTTATTATAACACCTGTTAAAATATTGATCGTGAAATCATAAACAGCAACAAACCATCAGATAATTATTTTATTTTGTCAATAGACAAAGCATTGAATACGACATTTTAACCACCTATAAAATTAGGTAAAATAGTTGTAAGTTTTTTTTTTACAATCTTACCGAAACAAGTAGTGGAAAACAGAGAACGCTAAAAGGTCCAGCAGTGAGACTAAAGCTTTTTTGTGATCTTAATAATACAAATAAAATTTCTCGTTGTAATCTAACATCCGCTTCGTACCATTTCGAAAGACATATAGCTGAAGGAATTGATTCGCTCTAAAACCAAGATCTTATAAAAATACAAGAAAAATGTGTAACATACAGCGTTAATTAATTGTTGACCAGAAAAGCAAGCAAAGGCTAGGGCAAATATCCAACCAGAAAAGTGTAATATGGCACATAAACGGTCACCCTAAAACAGTTTCAATATTTTACTGTAAATTACAAATAGTTACACTAACTTCAGTAAATTGTTTTCCGATACAAGCACAAATTATTGCTGTGATGGTAATATGAATTAACATACCATTAGAAAAACACTTATCCAGTGCTGTGGCTAAACTAAAAAAAAACTTAATAAAAGGTTAAACAAACTATACAGTCTCACTTTATTATGTGTTTATGGTACAAAATACATTTAGATAGTCTAGTGCGCGAAACTTGGTAGTCTGTATAGTCAAAGCATTCATGAAGCATTTGATTTAAGTGTTTAATTTTTAAAATCAAATATTCAGTTACCTCATAAGCATTGTAAGTTACAAGCATGTTGGGTCTCATTAACAGCTGCATGGAGAGATAAATATATGCGTAAAAAGACCAATAAACAGCAATATTTTTTGTACTGAAAGGGGTCCAAAATTGAGCGATAAATCCACAATTTTCATTAAGACTTTTGCTTATATTTCTTTCCTCACACTTTCCTTTCTGATTAAATTTAAGTATAGTATACCCTGTCACGCCAATTACGAGATAAATAGAAACAAGGCTAGACAAAAAATTCAAAGTTCGTTCCTTCTGATCAAAATTAGTTGGTTTTCCAAAACTTTTAAAATTTGACATTTCTTTTAAAAGGATTGCTAATTTTGGTTGATTTTTTATGTATATAAATGTCATATAGTATATTCCTGTAATTGATGCCAAACCAGTAATATCTTCCATCACGGGTAGTTCTAAATTTTCTAAAAAATGGTTACATGTAAACAAAAGTTACACTAGACGTCTAGAAATACTTGTTATAGTGATTAATAAATGAATCACGATAGATAAAGTTGCAATAAAAGTTATAACGATGTAGGCTACAATCTGGAGAGTGTACAGTTTGCCTCGTTCAAGTTCTTCGCTAGGGAATGGCCATAGTAAGGTGTATCTCAAGTATTTTCTTGTCAATCTACATATTACAATTTTATCACCAAAATTATCCATAGTAACCTAAAAGAAAGTTTTTTTTTTACTTTACAATTAAAACAGTAGAAGAGGTTTTTGGGAGAATATAATTTTTTTTAAATGCAACAAAACAGTTTGAATGCACAGCAGTCTTATTTAGAATGTTCTTATTAAGTGCATTTTAATACATCGGAAGAACTTACTTTGGAATGTCCACTACGTAAACGTTTTCTCAAAAAAGTCACTTAATTTGCAAATCACTATTATGTTTGAAGCAATTTGTGAAACAAAATTTGGGAAACTTGGGTCACTAAAGTTTCTGCTGTAGAATACATTCAATGTCTTTGATGGTTTGCTTACGAATGGCAGTTTTACTATGCAGATATAAGGACTGACATGTTGTAGAACCTATAGCTAGGTATGTAAATATTATCCTTGCGTAACTGTGATTAGCGATTACGGTCTTACTAGTAGTTTAATTCCATTATTATGTTGGGAATTATTGATTAAAACATAACTTATTATTAGGAAAATGTCTGTGTGCTCGAGGACAAACAAAAAAGAAACAGCATCTATCATACAATATATAATAATAGATTAGTATGCAAAAATAAATAACATCTAAACAGCACTCTATTCTTTTATAAATATACGCAATTCAGAAGTAACACTCACGTAAATCTTTCGGACAGAGAAAACGAAATATTATTTCATGCAAAAATTAATAGTAAATTGTCTTGCCGAAAAATGCAGATATTGAATAAAGTAAAATAAAAGAGATGAAACAAAAGTTTCAGGTAAAACAGAAACTCTTAGGAAAGTAGAAAAAAAATTAAATGCTAGTATCAACAAATGAGAAAGCAAGATAGGAACAGGTGAAACTAAATACTCAATTTATTGGCATCATTAATTATTATTAAAACTATCCCTAATTTTCGTACACGTTAACAATTAAAATACTCGAAAAATTCAAGATTTTCAATTAAATTTTATCTATTCGCCATGTAACAAAAAACTATGTGTTCTGAATCTAAAATAAAAAAAATTGGTAGAACTTCTCGATATTTTTTTGTTGCACCAGTTAGTAAAAGGTGTATATTCTTTCTCATGAAACATTTTTTATTTTTCCGCCGAAAGGGCTGATATTGCCATTGCAGTTGCTTCGGCTATTTCTGGTGGGGTGCACGAAAATAAATCATCCACCTCCATTTTTATGCAAAAATGCACTTTCACACTACTGGTACTCCTGTAGTTTTCTGTTTTTTTCAATATGCCTTTGTTTATGTTGTTGTCATCGCTATTTACTTTAATTTATTTAATATCCAAAATTAAGCTTGCTAGTCACTAAGATAACAGAAGTTTTGAAAAATTCTAAATTCTTCTGGTCGTACATAAAACATTGCAGCATGTTGCAGCCCTAGCAAGCTCAGGATATAAGTTTCACACTTCGGGCCATAAACCCCTCTTTACGCCCTTGGTACATAAATAACTATTATGTCGTACCGTTTTATTACTTGTCTGTAATACCCTAGGGCATTAAGAACAGTTGCCCTAGTAATGCCAACAGAAAACGCAATCGCAATCAACTATTATTTAGTGTATTGCTAGTTGTGTAGGTACTGCGACAGCATTAATTACAATAACTCGAAAAAGTCCCAAAAAATTCTAAAAGTCTACAAAAATCACAAAAGTCCCAAAAATTGCTAAAAGGCCTAAAAATTTAAAGTCCAATAAGTCTGAAAAATCCAAGAAATACAAAAAATCCAAAACACTCCACAAACACAAGAAATCCAGTAATTTCAAAAATTCAAAATTCCAAACAATCAAAAACACCCAAAAAAATCAAAAAACCAAAAAATCCAAGACGCATAAATCCTATTCAAGGTGCATAAAATACTGTAGACCTATATTTGTGGCTTGTCATCAGTACATTAATTTCTTTATTATGGTTTATTCGCTGTGTAAATCTGAAGAAATAAATTAGTTGTTCTCGAGTAAATGCAACCATTAAAATAATATGCAAAGATGACTTTTTTGTGAATATCAAAATCTAAACAGTAAGACAAAGTTTTTATGTACCACGGGCGACTTATCAACACTCTGACCAGAAGTTCTCGGGTCTCTGTCGCCATGGAAAATTCATAAACTATTTAATAATACCCTTGATGCATAAATAACTATTTCCGGTGATATTTGAGCAGATTCACGAATAAATTATTTACGAAAACTTTTTATTATTAAGGGCTATTAATGCATGATTTTAGACAACCAGATATACGCCTCTCTACCCGAAATGTCATATTTCTAAATGTCAAAAATTGTCCCAATCAAAACAGCTTTTTGTACTTTTAAGGAGAATTGAAAATTTCCAAATTTTTTTGACCATTTCATTATTCCAGAAGAATATGTTAGTAGTGGAACATGTACAGGGTTTCCATAAATAATTATAGGGTCGGAGTAGGTCATGGAAACGTGCCGCCTGTCAGTTTTAGACTTCACTAAATGCCCAAGAACTCACGACAAATACTTCATATCTTAATAACTATTTTATTAAACAAATTTATTGCAGTTAAACATCACAGTATATATTGAAAATTTATTCACTATTTTGTTCAAAGCACATGCTGACTCTCTTTAATTTCAGAAATATTCTAAAACTTCCTTTCGTCAATGCTTTGAACTCATTGTTTGATTTCATGTTGCAATAGGACTCCTGACTCTGAAAGATGTTTGCCGAGTTGTCTCAAATCATCAACAACTTCCTCAGATACTGAAGGCCTTCCAGGAGATTTCTCAATGTTGTTCAAAATAAATTTAAATTTGTCTTCAATTTCATTTTAAAAATTTAAGTGGATTTTAAAGTTGTCATTTACTGTTTTGTTCAAAGTATCTTCATTTTTACATGTGTTATTATTTTCACTACATCACTGTGAGGGCCAGTTTTTTTAAACACTTTATTATCATATATTTTTGAAATTTTGTTGAAATTTTTGCATCACGTATTTAAAAAATCAATATTTCAGTTATTTATGGAAATTTTGAAACCGGGTTGTCATCACTGTTTTCAGCTTGCAAAACTTTAGAAATCATACTAGGTCTATCATTGACTTTATTTGTGGAAACTGAGATATAATAAAAATAAAAATTAGCAACTTCTATGACAAAAGCTTTTTTTACTATGTTTCGTTTCTAACAAAAAAAAATCGGCGATATATCTCGTATCATTTCTAGTTTTATAAGCTGAAAACAGTCTTGAAAACCGTGTTCTGAGATTTCCTTTAATAATTGAGATATTGATTTTGAAAAATATTTTATGCAAAAATTTCGCTGAAATTAAAAGAAAAATATCATCACAAACTGTTTTTAACAAAATTGCCCTTGCGTTATATAAAGAACGTTATAGACAAAATATATTTAAAATTTCAAAATCAATGGTCTGTTAATAACGGAGATATTACATTCTGAAAACAGACCGAAAATTTGACTCAGAAAACGTAGCGACTGACCTTAAGCATCGAATACGTCCCCCTGGAGCTACATGTCCTCTTGAAATAAATATTTTCCAGATCAGCCCATAAAATTGTGGTTGGGCTCAAGTGGATAAACAAAACTGCATTTATCTGAGTCCCGAGAGTGACTTCCACAATACGAATAAAATTTAAATTACAAAATGCGATCTCTGAAAAATTGTTTACATGTTTCAGTACAATAATATTAATTATTGCTATGATAGAACTCTTGTAGGTAACCGAAGAGAAATGTTGTTGTCCCGGTGGGAATCGAACCACACGCTTGCCGGGTGGGTGCCCTTACCACTAGACTGCAGAGCTGCTTATCTTTCTCCGCTTACTACTACTTATTATTGTGTCCCAACACTCTGAAATATGGAATGGCAAACTAAACAGAACTCTCGTGAGAGCTACTCTCAAGTAGAGTTGTAGCTCAAGCTTTAGGATCTGCGATTTTTCCATAAAGGCATTAATACAATTTTGGCAACAGTCTCTAAACTCTTTATAACACTTTTTCCATTGCCTCTCTGGTAATATTTCGTTAAATACAAAATTGGCAACACTTTTTATGTTTGGAGGAGTTCCGGGTGTTAAAATAACACTTTTAGTATCTTCAGGCATTCTCCAATTTCTAAAGCAATTTTTTTATTTATCTCATTTCCATAGTGGCATGAAAGTTCTCTTTTTATTTGCGACGAAAAGTAAACGTACGAGTTTTTCATTACATTAATTATGCAGTTGCCCAAAAAATTTTATCTACGTCTTGTCCGTGAAATCCTTTAACACTCTCGAGACTGACTTATTTCGCCTACCAGCGGACTCGGCAATAACATTTTTATCGATGGGTTAAAATATGATTTCGCGGCATTGACATACAAATAACTATTTTGTGAAACCTGTTTCTGAAGAGCTACATGATTAAACTTTTATGTCCAAGTTCTATTTAATTGTGCGTCGCATAGTTGCCACACCCACACCCCAAACTCTATCATTAAATATGAACACAATTTCTATTTCTTTTCAGTAAATACATAAGGATCCAAATACTTCAAAACTTTGTTCATATACATTTAATAAATAACGACAGCTTCTGTTTTATTATTCTCCATATATAACAAACGATTCTACATTCGCATCACACTCAGTCATGGAATCCGAACCTGAAATAAAAATATGTCGTGCTACCTTGAAAGTTTTAAAATACAGCTTAATTTGGCCAAACGAAAATGACGAAATGAATCCTGGTAAATGGTATTACATAAGGGTCATAATATTTTTATTAATCACTAGTGGATGGGTTTTATCCGTGTTTTTACATCTCGTTGTAACTCTAAAAAGTCTCGCACCTATATGTGGTCAATAAAAAAACTTAATTCTTCATGTTTACAGACCATGCGGATATTCATGTCAGTGAAGACGTGGCGTTTTTGGTTGCATTTTTTGGACTTTATTACATGACAGTTGTTTACGTGAAGAATCAGCCAAAAGTGGCTTTTTTGCTTAAGGATTTGTCCAAATTCGAGGAATTTGGAAAACCACCAGGTTTTGAAGATGTTGAAAAAAAATTAAGTTTTTGGTCCCAATTTTGTTTCTTTTACACAGTGTTTGGTACACTTGGGTACAACACCATTAAACTTATCCAGAAACCGGAATGCGAACAAGCAAATATAGAAAAAGGTTTAAACGAAAATTGTGGACTTTTGTCCCCTACGTGGTTTCCCTTCAAAGTAAATTATTTTCCCATGTTCTACTTTGCTCTAGCTTACGTACATATGTGCACACAAATATTGATTAAACTGGCTCTAATGATTTCTTTTAATGGACTTGAAATGGCTCACCATGTAATATTAAGAATTGATGATTTGAAAATTATGATTACAGAGTGCTTCGAAGAAAATGATTACGAAATCTGTACAAAAAAATTCAAAAAATGTGTGTTGTATCATTTGGAGATTCTGAAGTATATTCGTTTTCTCGATTCTTTAATTTTTATTAACATTTTCATTTGTAGTTTATCTTCTAGGTTAGATGACTGTTTTTCAAATGGCATGTTCGCTCACCTCACCATAACAGCTGCAATTTGTGGGTGCTTGGAAAAACAGTTCGTGGATGTAATTTTAATTAATTCCTACAATCAATACAAATCAAGCAAAGCTAATTTCAGGGAGACAACAGGGATAAAGTAGCAGCCTTAATTCATGTTACCGGCTGGATCATGGCCTTATTTGTTGCTTGTCTCGGAGGTCAACATTCAATCAATGCTGTAAATATATTTAATTTTCCATTATTATAATTTCAATGTATTCAGTTTAACCGTAAATTTTCGTATAACGTTTTCAGAGTGATTCATTACCTGATGCCATATGGTCTTGTCAGTGGTATAAAGCTGATGTAAGATTACAGAAAGATTTGTTATTTATGCTCTTTAGAAGTCAAGAAACCCTTCATATAAGTGTTGGTTCTTTTAGTATACTCTCGTTTGCGTTGTTCGTCTCGGTAAGTAGATATTTTCTCAAAATATCTTATTGTGAATAGTATTAATATTTCAGGTATTAAAAATGTCATATTCCATACTTGCTATGTTAACATCTTGAGCACAAGGAATTCTGTTGTCCACTAAATTTTTCTTCGTCACCCTTCACAATTTAAATTAGAATTATATGATAAAAATAATATAAATTTATTGATATCAACAAGACAAACCCAATTACAGAAACCTTAAAAAAAATGCAAATCAAGGTAACTTAAACTTTAGCTTATCTTATAATAAGTAAGAGTACTAATTTGTGTCAGGAGTTAAGATCTTGGGTTTGTTTCAACTGAAGTGATGATCAAGTAAAACTGTAAACATGTAAAAATCAATAATTTTTAATATAATTTGATGTTTGGTTGTATTTGTTAATTCTGAAAAAGATTACCTAATAAAATCTTTTCATATTTACAAAGCGAAACAAACCACTGAGATTTTGAACACTAGACAGGTTAGTCGGGTCTTGAAGATGTATTTTCAAAAGATCTACTAACACTCACAATAGAAATTCCAAAGCAAATTGTCAACAAATAACGGAATTAAAAGAATGTTGCCACTTAAAATGAAACACTTTAAATGATTAATAATTTCATATATTGTTACGAAATAAACCCATACACCGCTCCGCCCCGGTGATGGGTGACTCATCATCGGTGACGGCGGCCGACCAGCGTTTGACCAAAAAAAAACCTGGAAGTGGAAGTCGCAATTGGTACTTCGACCGCGGAATATCTAGAAGGAAAGTATGGGTTTAAATAGAGGCTACCTTTAGAAATGATTCATTAAGTCAACAAGAGAATCTAGTCAAGTCGGTCCAGAATTATTTTGCAAGCTTAAAGTTGTCTTCAGATTTTCAAAAACAAATTGCTGTTCACTGGTTCAATTAAATTCAGAATTCTTCTTTGATAATTTTGTCAGAGGGTGTGATATTGATGATAAGTTTGAAATAAATTTTCTGTAATGTCCAGCTAAACCAAAAAACCCTTTAATATCTTTTGGTAGGATATTCTAAAACCGATTTAATCTTTTCTGGGTCTGGTAAAACGACATTATCTGTTATTTTATTACCTAGGTAAACTACTTCACTCCTAACAAATTCACATTTATCTGGGTAAATCTTAGGATTATGATTCGATTAACGTTAAAAAACTTCTCTTAATCTGTTTTTGTGTTCTTCCGAATTGCTAACATGAACCAGTATATCATCAAGATAAATAAAGCAATGGTTTGAATTTCTGTTAAAACGTTGTTCATCAATTTTTGAAACGTTGCTGGAGCGTTTTTAAGGCCAAAAGGCATACGATTAAATTGATAATGACCAGTCGATGTTGAAAAAGCAGTTTTTGCTGCATCCTCTTGAGACATTTTAATTTGGTGAAAACGAGATGAAACATCGGTAACTGAAAAATGTTTTGAATTCCCTGTTTGACCTAAAATTTCAATAATGTTAGGTAGTGGATAAAAATCTCCATTTAAATTCTGCAATTCTCCATTTTTTGAAGCCAGAGGCATTCAGTTTTTTAGACCGATATTGGGGAATCCCAGGGGAATTAGACGGTGATATAATATCTTGCTCATACATTTGATCAATTTGTCTCGTTACCTCGAATTTATTTCTTAGGACGTAATATGTTCGGGTCCAGGCAACGTGGAAGATTTCAATTTTATTAACTATTCATGAACCACCATCTGATTTAAGTGCCTATTCAACTAAAAATTGTGACGAAACATTATAACTTCTCTCAAATTTAAAATTATGGCAGTCAATAAGAGAACAAAATTTTCATAAAAATTGTATGCAGCGGCAGCGGCACCAGACCGCTATGAGAGGGTGGTGATCAAACTATTTCAATTTCATTCTAGAACACAGCAAAAGTACCCATTCGGGGCGTTGTAGCACGAGCGGAGTTTGGGGCTCCTGGTTGTAGCTGTTCTCCCCCCACGACGGCAATTCTATTTTATTGGCAAGCATGCCATCCAGCATTCCTCTATCACGAAGAAACGTGCCGCGCGAACAGGCCTTTACGGTCGGAAACTCGTGGTTGGAAACATTGATCTAATAAAGGAGTGGATGGAGCCTTGCATTCGTTTACATACGCGAGTGAGTGTAATCAACATAAGAAAGAAATAGCTAGACCGGTAATGCATCAGTGAGGAAAGGACGGCTGATCACGTATCACGTGCTGGATGGCAAGAAACGCTTTATTTGAACGGGAATTAATACGTTTTCTTACGAATTTGTTCAAACAATTAATTATGACAAACGTTTATTAATGAAAACTGTAACGGAACTTAGTTTTGGAAAAAGAAGAGTGGGCTGATTAGAAAAAGGTTGACAGATAGAAAATAGTACCTAAATGTTTAATTTTGTTGATGTTTTGTTCATTTAAATAAATAAATTATATTATAAAACTATATTTGCACAGTTTACATTAAAATTATAGGTAATGTGAAATAACAAAAATCATGTTAAGTAGTCCAATGGTGGAGATAGTCTTTTAATAAAATGAAATGTATGCACGATGTACGATACATTACGAATTCAGTTAATATATACAATAATTATAATAAAAGTAATTAAACTTTCGATAAAAGTGACAGGCTGCTTAATTAAATTAAACATATTAAATTGTGTGAATTTTCTAGTAAAATCTATTTTCTAAATCCAAGTACAAATAACTAAAATAATAATCACTAGATATAAAATTCCCTCCTTTTGTAGCAATAATCCATTTTTTTAGTAACTCGGAATATTTAGGGAATTTAACAAAATTTTTAAATTTTAATTACGAAATCCTTCGTCTGTATATGTGATTATTACCTATAAAATGAAACAGGATTGCTTTCTTTGCACGTCCTGTGCAATTATACGCACAATACGATTTTACCATGTTTAACAAATAGTCGGATAAAATACAATTTAAGAAGATTGTAATCATTTAAATAAGGTAACTGGAGCCTAAAAAACGTAAATTTGCAAAAACACACCTTCAAATACCGTGCGACAGCACTAAAGAAATTTCCAGAAACACAGCGCTGTGCAGTTTCGCGTAAATGTTTTGCCACCCAGAGAGCCCTATCTCTGTCCCACTGTGTTGACAACGCGCGCCTCTCTCTAACTTACTTCCATATAATATTATTTCTAAGTACGTTTGGAAATCACGGCTTTAAATAAGCTGAGAGCGTCACATCATCCCGACCATTGCCCTGACTTCTACTCTAGGTCTGCCTCTTTCCTGCAGATGGCGACCGCCCGCTCGACAAAGAACCGTACACTCCGCTTCCGCCACATGTTATGGTGTTATTTACCTCAATTCCATTTAGATCTTCAATTTCTATAACTCTGATATTCAACTACAATTAAACAAGTGTTAAAGTTTTAAAAAAAGCAATAAACAACATTTAAATTCGCCATACACTCTCGTGAAATTTTTAAACAGCAAAGAATTCTTATCTGAGCTTAAGATTGGACATCAAACAATTTAAATGATGGAAGCAATCAACAAAATCATTACTTGTAAAAAGAAACTAGCAAAGATTGATAAAAATAGAAAGACTGGTGTGAAATAAAACTAAAAATTACGTGAGGTTCGAAACTGCAGAGCATGAAAATTTACGTTCAATTTAAATTAGACAGCAAAGAAAATTACTGAGGGTAAAATTGTGAGATAGAGAAAAACTGCATGAGGGGAAAGATTGCAAATTTAACAAAATTACATGAGGTTAATATTTTATGCCCATTCGAGTTATTGGTTAATTTTTAAAAGTGAAGTTATTCAACCGCATTGTGGGCTGAATAACTTCATATTTTATATTCCCCCATACAAATACAAAACAAAAAACTCAGGCAATCTGGGGGTTCGTCGTTCCAAAAAATATGCGTCAAAAATATGTCTCTCAGAAATGTGATCAATCCTGTGGCGCTGTGCACATAATGGTCTGTTTTAAAGGAATAAAATGCACGTCCCAATAAATGACCCACAATGTTGTTAAATTGTTCAATGAGATTTTACACTTCAAACATGTGCTTTATCAACGATTGAAACAAAGAATTTACATTATGTTAAATGATGCCTTGATCCAAGTGACTGGTTACTTAAAACCATTAGCTCTGAGAGTTTATATGGTGAGCTGTCCCCAGTTTATCCCAAACAAAACACATGATAAATAAACACAAAATGCATCCGGCGTTGCGAGGAATGTGCGTCTCGGTGATATAATATTCAAGTCGCGAGAAAAATGTCTCGGTGATGTGATGATGATAACGATGATAACTGCTTAAAGAGAAAAATTTTTTCCCAGAGTAGGGCAATGTTGGATTGATTTAACTGCCGTGAATGAACTATTAGCAATCTTGTGTGAGGAATTAAGAAGTGTTATAGTGTAACACTTACCTACCTAAGTATAAGCATCCAGAAACCATAATTATAACTTGATAAACAAACGATGAGTCCTGACTAAGTGAATCGAATGAAATCTCCTAGCAAGTATATTATCTGAACAAATCTCATGACTATTAAATTGTGTTCGAATCAGTCAACGATTAAACTCCTAACATGAATTGTGAATTTACAAACAATAAAACAAATTTACAGCACGTGTTGGAGTCGGTCGAATACACCACACTGCCCGCAAAACTGAATCTATTAATATTCTCTAGCATTAATTTTATTCATCATTTTAATTTCACTGTGCTCCTTGGTAGCAAAAATTTTTTTTTCCTCGATATTATCTTTACTAGTATACAAAAATTCAAACATTTGTCACTTGTTAACAACAAATAATGGTAAAATCAATGGAGGTAGTATTGCAAATAATCCACTAAACGAGTATGGTGTAGAAAACACCAGCTTTGGAATAAATATATTTCATTAAAATACTATCTACAACAAAACAGCTGACTGAATTTTCTTCTCTACTAAAAACAAAACCATCTTTGATTGTAACATCACACTATTTATTGCTTTCAAAAGCATTATTTCTTGTATTAACTTAGTACCTATTTTTCTGGCCGAAATAACTGTTTTTGCAGTTATCTTTACACACTTTTGTAAACTATAAGAGACCATTTTATTTTGTTAACAAACACAGCATTGAGTAAGACATTTTAACCACCTGAAAAACTGTAGTAAAATATTTATGAACCCTTCTTCGAAACCTCACCGAAACAAGTAATGGAAAACACAGAACGTTAAAGGGTCCAGCAGTGAGATACACACTTTTTTGAGACATTGTTAACCCTCGAGCGGGCGCGCGTTCTGACATTCCAAGAGCGGGCGCGTCGTGTATTTTGTACACAATGAATAGATGTGTCGTTTAAATGTTAAATTAATGTTTTTTATTAAGTAGAAATGTTGACATTTCCTTTATCATTTTATTATTTCAATAATTAAACAACATATGACGCTTTAGATATAAAAATTTATTTACAAAATTTAACAAGAATGTAAGACAAAAATCAATCACTTTCGATTTATCTTTTCCTATAAAGTTGTCATTAGATGACATCAAACTAGTTCCAGGATCATTAGGAAAATCTTCTGTATTGCTACAGTCCGCGAGAAGTTCAATTTCAGATTCAGAGTCGTGACCACTGAACGCAACTACTTCTTCATCCGTTTCTGAAATATCTTCATTTTCTAATTCAGTTGGCTCCGCTTCTGAGTCTTCATCATGCAGAATTCTATACAGCTCATCATCTGTTAGGTAACGTCTTCTAGCCCTACAAAATTTATATAAGATCACAAAATTTATTGGCATTCAAAAACTTACATATTTTTAGTTCTTTTTCAATCGGTGTCTTATACAAAAATTAATAAAACGTCCCTTGAAAATCTGAAAACAATAAAAATATGATTTTATAACTAATTAATTTCATGCAACAGGTTACTAATTGAATGAATATAAACAAATGTTGCGCTAAAAATGACAAAATATTAAATACTTACATCAGAAAGCGCGGCGTGTACTCTATACACAACACGGGAGAGATTCTTGTTTTTGCTAACTGTTTAGTTCTCACACTCACAAACAAAAGTTTTACTTGACCACTCGAAAGACAAAACTCGACTAGAGGAATACCTGAATCTACCCGACCGGATGTTGTATTATGCTAATTTTAGAACCAATAATCTGGTCACCGTGTACAAAATACACGTGCGCGCCCGCTCGAGGGTTAATACAAACACAAGTTCGCGTTGTAGCCTAATATCCACTTCGTACCATTTTGAAAACCATATGGCTGAAGCAATGGACTCACTCTAAAAACCAAGTGATAAAACAAAATTAATAAAACCTTCCAACTTACGGCATTAATTAATTGTTGACCAGAAAAGCAAGCGAACGACAATGTAAAAATCCAACCAGAGAAGTGTATTATCGCACATAGATGATCACCCTAAAATATTTAGATTATTTTCATTACAAAATACATGTACTTCTGTCTACTTCAGTAAACTGCTTTCCTATACAAGCACAAATTATTGCCATAATAGTTATGTGAGTTAACATTCCATTCGAAAAGCATTCATCCAAGATTTTAGCTAAACTAAAAAAAATGTTTTAAGGAACAGCAGTGTTAGGTGGTAAACAAATTTCGATACACAGAGCTCTTTTATGTGAAATTATTTAAATTCATTTTGTCTTTGTTAAAATTTGCAAAGCCAAATCATAGCAAATTTTTTATATGAATTAACAAATTTTTCTGAAAAAATATAAATAGGGTCAATCAGAAACATTTTTAATGAGAGTAAACCGAAAATCAACATTTAGCGTTTGATTTTGGCGTATTATTTTGTGAACTAAACGAAGAATTCTTTCCAAGGCGTCTTTTAGCATTTACCTTAATTTTGTTAACAAGTTATCTATTCAAATTCACTTGAAAAATCACTGTATATCAATATCAGTTCACCACTCAATATAAATCATAAAACCTCACTCCAGTATATGTATGTGGTACAAAATACATTTAGACAATCTCTTGCGCGAAAATTTGTATTCTGTGTTATCAAAACATTCGTACAACATTTGGTTCAAATGTTTAATCTTCAATATTAAATGTTCAGTTATTTCAAATGCATTAAAAGTCACTAAAATGTTGGGTTTCATTAACAACTGCACAGCGAGAAATATATATGCATGACACAAATAATACACAACAGCATTCTGTGTACTGAACGGAGTCCAAAACTGAGAAATAAATCCACAATTTTCTTTAAGACCTTGGTTTTTGTTTCTTTCCTCACACTCTTGTCTTTGAGTAAATTTCAGTGCCATGTACTGCGTCACGCCAACTGTGAGATAAATAAAAACAACTTTAGACAGGAAATTCATTTTTTTTTCCTTTTGATCAAAATTAGTTGGTTTTCCAAAGCTTTTAAAATTTGACATTTTCTTTAAAAGGCTTGCTAATTTCGGTTGATTTTTTACGTATATAAAAGTCATGTAGTATATTCCTGTAAGCGATGCTAAACTAGTAACATCTTCCATTATTGGCACTTCTAAATGTTCTAAAAAAGGTCACATGTAAATAAAAAGCTACACTGTGCATTCAGTAGTACTTGATGTAGTGTTTACTAAGTGAATTAGTATAGATAACGAGAGAATAAGAGTTACCAAGATGTAAATCCCTATCTGAGCAATGTAATATTTGCCTGGCTTGAGTTCTTCGCTGAGTGGTGGCCATAGTAAAATATATCTCAAGTATTTTCTTGTTGATTTACATATTATAATTTTATTATCTACGTCATTCATAGTTCCAATCTAAAACAACGATTTATAATTAATTCTCCATATACCACAAAGAGGGTGCAAAAATGAAAGGATTTTCACTTACTTACTTGAAAATTTTCGGCGTGTAGTCTCGGAATGCTGGTGTCTGTTTGTTAGAAATTAGTGTTGATACAAATTTTGATCAGTAAAGATATTACTGCAGAGTAACTCCACACATGTACTTTGATGGCTTGTGTATGAAGTTTATGTTATAAAGAGATTATTCTTCCCACATGCGATAGCTAACGATGAAAATATATGTACTTAAGTTGCTATCACCGCGTTATCATTGATGTTTTATTCCCGTAATTTAAGTGGAAAATATCGATTATGAGCACCACTTATCATTATGAAAATTACTCTTAAATTTAAAGTATAACTTGGAAATAATATCGGAGAACACAGGTAATGCACCAGAAGTTAAATATATAAAATTATCCCAGAACAAAAAATGTGATAACCCTGGTTAAGCTGCAGCCAGACATTTTTAATAAAATATTTAATAAAATTTATGATACGTCTTTTTGCTGTTCAACAGAGTTACGAGCAATTTTTCATACAATAAATTAAGACGAACGTGTAAATGCAAGCCAAAAGTAAACGCAAGACAATTTAAAGGAACGCACAAATTCCAGGTTAGTTGAAAAGTGCTAATTAAAAAAAAAACAAGTGCTATAATACTTAAAAACCTCCGACACACAGACAAAGGCTTCAATGTTATAACTCCTCTCTTTTTGCGTCGGAAGCTAATAATAAAATGAACTCTCTCAGTTGAAAAGTTTCTAGCTTCGGCTAACGAATGTGGAAAAACTCCTCGCATGGATTTCTTTCGCCGTTTTCCCTTATAAAAAGAAGAACTGAGAAGTGAATCACACCACGAATTGTTATTCTCTCCAGTTTTAAAAATCACTCGACACACTAAACCATTGATTTCAGATAATATCAACTGTAATTCAGATTATTAATCAGTTCTTTTTCAGAAAGCGTCAGTGGAAATTCAGATGGATAAATTTGATTTCGGAAAATCAGTTGCAGTTCAGATCAATAAAATGAATTTCAGAAAACATTATTCTTTTCAGGTGTGTTATTTCGTTATTTCTTACTGTGAAATTATGAACTGATTAATATGATTAAACATTCCATACAGAAAGAAAATAGTTCAACGAATTTACTATCACTTGAGAATTTTTAAGATTTTCTGAAATAAAAATGTAACCTGACCGGATTTTTTTTTATTGTCTACGACATCCAACTTTTTTTGTGACACTATACATTTTTACTTCCCGAACGTAAGCTAAAAAAGTATTATAGGCAAATCCATCGGGCGACTGGCTACTATCACATTTTCTCAATGTATCATGATCTCTGGAGTACAAAAACATAGGCCTCCCGTTAACATCTCCCTGACTGTCTGTCTATCCGCCATCTGTGTTAATTTTTCTTAGACAGATAAGTTCCAAAACTACAGGACCGGTAGTTGTCAAATTTTATGTGTATTATGAATAACATGTAGGTGGTTAAACGCTAATGAAACTTTGCCTATTCAGTCCCACCAATAGTGTGATGACGTCACCTCAAAATTGTACACAATAAATGCGTTTTAAATAGGATAAAATAACACAGTCCTATACATAGTTATTAATCCGTGTGTGTTGAGCTTTTACCCGAGACATCCAGCTTTTTGGAAATAAATTAAAACTGTATAACAACATTTTGCAATTTAATTTTAAGTCTGCAAATTCGAATGCTCTGCAGTCTTACAGAAGTTATCGTAAGCATGAGAAAGTTTTATACAACATATATTTGTCCATCCTCCACAATAAGTTGGTGACGTCATCCCATAATTTTTATTGGTCAATTTAATTTTCTAGGTTGTTACAAATTCCGAAAAAAGGAATATTCTATTCCAATAAAATTAGCAATTGTATTGCTTGAGGTTCCTTATCCAAGTGTACAAATTATGAAACAAACAAAAACATTTGAAAGAAGAAAACTCATTTAGAAAATTTGTCGAAAACTTAGAAATAGAATTAATTATGTACAGTCTTTATAAGAGAAAGCAAATAGCCATTGTTGAATTTCTTATCATAGAATTAAAAAAAGATGCGGATGTTAAATTTATTATTCAGAGAAGATTTGTTGGTGACGTTTGAAAGCTATTTACGTTTTGGAAAAACGATTGGTGATATTGGAAAGTCCACGGCTAAAAATATACGATTTAAGGATATTTGTCAAATCAGAAAATTTCGAAGAAAATAACAAAGATAATAATTTACTTGGATGAAATTTGGTTTGCAATCATGACATGTTAAAAAGAGGTTTATCCGAAGGCACAATATACTATTGTTCAGATAGATGCACCATGCTGGTAGAAGTAATGGCCCGCCCCGATACGACGCCTATGGGTTTTCTAGTATGTGCGGCGTGACAGCGATCGAGCGACGCTCGCTAAAGAAAAGCCTGGAAGCGAAAGTCGCTATGGGTATTCGAGAAAGACCTCGATCACGGAACCTTTAGAAGGAGAGTGTGGATTTAAATAGAGGCTACCTTCCGGAACGATTATTATTCAGTCAGAGAAGTTCGGACAATGTGAGAAGTAGAGTCAAGTCAAATCCTTTATTCAGTCGAATCCAGTCGAGTCGAGTGAATTTTGAGAGAAGCCAATCAAGTTGCGCCGGAATTATTTTGTTCATAATCTCTCTGTAATAAGTCGTGTAAATTTGAGTTACTAAGAAATAATCATCGTAACAGTATCATCAGAGATTCAAGAAATCATTATTAATGCAAATGATGATAAAATTAGCAACATTTTTTAAGACAATTTTGATATTGATACTAGAAATACTGATTTCAGTTAGTATTTCAGTGCTCTATGGAATTTTTGTATAGATACTTTTTTTGATATTCATATACATAGTGATTCAGCCTAAATGACGAACGTAATTTGTTGTTAGGGGCAACCCGAAAAACATTATTCCTTTATTCCTTGATTCACACTAGAATTTAAAAAATATCACAGTACCCCGAAGTCTGTAGTTTTAAAACTTCAAAACAAAGTGTTATTGTCACGCATTAAATTTAAAATAAAGGTTGATGGAAATAATTCTCTGAAACGGAATTTCACAAATTCATGGCGGATTTTCTTGTGCATAACTAATAATGTAAGTTATGTTTGTTTACATTGCCGTTGTTGGGAAATTAAATATTCCTGATAAAACTGAGATCATTTAGCAACTGTTTCAGAACGAAATTGCAAAATGCTAATCTTCGGGAAATGTCAGTCCCTGGTATTTCATGAACTAATTACATATTGTTATGAAAAAAACACATACGTCGCTCCGGTATAACGCCTATGAGTACTAGGATGTACAGCGATGATGTCTCATCGTCCGGTCTCAGGATGGCCGACCGGCGGTTACTACCCAGTAAACACAGTTGTGATGTTGACGTGACAGGTACGTACTCACAAAAGAACAAAAGTACATCGCATGATTATGTCTTAAAGATATACCTGGAACGTAAGCTATATAACATCACAATGGAGTACTCATGCTATGTAACAAACACGTAATGTTGACTACATTTACTAGATATCTCATTATTATGTCGCAGCGATACAGCTTGCATATAAGCATTTAAACATCACACTGTGGTACTCCTGTTATGTAACTAACACCTAGTGTTAACTGCATTTACTAGATATCTCATTATTGTGTCGCAGCGATATAGTTAGCAGGTAAGCCTTGTAACATCACAATGGAGTACTACGGTTATGTAACCAATAAATAATGTTAACTGTAGTTACTAGATATCTGATTAATATATATACATGTTTCAGAATGTTTTATTTTTATTAGTTAATTATGCAAAGTGTTTTTCAGTTGATTTTACAAAATGGCATGTTAAATCGAAAATTAACGTTTCTGACAGGGCAACAGCAAAAAACATTTAAAAAAATACATATCGAGTATTATATAGCTCTATTTTATATTTATTATTTATGTTTGTGTTGCAAGTCAATAGTATATTCATAAACAAAAGATGCTGAGCATTAAAAAAAGAAATTTCTTCCCTGTCTTAAATCTTGCACAAGCGAGATGACGCCAATAGTGAGTTGCTCTTAATTTTTTTTTTATATTATATTTCCTGTAATTATATTTATTTATAATTTTATTTTTATATGTCCATAACGACCTGCGCTTTATAAAACAGAACAAGAGACTTAATGCAGATAGTTTATGATCAGAATTAAAAAATGTCCCATCTAACAGGTAATACGAATTAAGACTAGTAATGAGACATTATTTTTTAACCTCTGCCTATGCGTCACTGCCAAAAAGGAACAATTATACATATACAGAATTTTGAAATGAGCTCGAAAAATAAAATGATATATTTCATTATTTTATTAATTCTAATGCAAAATATGTTGATCGGCAACAAAAGCAACAAAAAGAAAAAAATCGAAATTAAAAAACTAATCTATTTCAAGGTCAGCGATATCGTTCTTAAATAAAAATGAATTAAATAATTTCTTCACTTTGATCGTAAGGAAAATAAATAATAATTTGAATACGAAACAATAATTGATCATCGAGTTTTGTGTATTGACTTTCGCACTCAGTTATAGGTATATCTGTTGAACATTAAATTTTCAAAAGTTTAGATTTTTCCAATGTAATCTTGGGCTCTAAAATAAACTGGTAATGTATAATGTATAATTATAATTGAGTATTTTCGTGGTTGATCTTTAAATTATTATTTATTCAAAAAATTCACTTAATTTCATATCCAATACGTAACTAACTGAAAACTGATAATAAAGCAGCAGATATGACGAAATAGTGTAGACTTTTTTTAATGTCGGTAATAGAGTGTATGTGTAATAACTAGAGAGCGGAAAATATGCAGCAAAATTTTGGGAAATATGATCATATGACATGCATCAAATTTATGCAAATATGCAATAACTTTCTTAATATATGCAGAGATATGCAGTTGCATATGCTCCAAAAATAAAAAAAAGCGTAATAACCGAACTAAATTTATTTACAAATTGCAAAAACACCTTAGCTTTTATTACAAAAAATACATAAATCACAATGCAAAGTGTTTAATTAGATCTCACTGACAAATAAATGACATTTTTTAAGATAATATTCTTATACTCAAAAATAAATATAGGTAAACAGAACGAATTAAAAATAGTAGTAATCGACTATTTAATTACTATTTTGGTAACAATTTATTTTTAAATATTTTTCGAAATATTCTAACAAAAATTTTTCCGGTGATTCTAAAGTATGTATTTGTAAATAGAAAAACTGGGCACTGCGTCCACAGATGTAAAAATACTTATCGGATTAGAGCAGCCACAACAAAACACAGTTCCTTCTTGAAGAATAAGTTCAGGAAAAGGTTTAATTCATAAATTAATTTGAGTTATCTACATATTGACACACATCTCTATCGCTTTAAATACTTAAATGCAAACTCACGATGAAAAATAATAGGATAACGTCCCTTCGACCACCATAAAACATACCATTAATACACTTAAGTAACGAACAAAAATATTGAAATGAATGGTATTTCCAAAAGTAATTAGGAGCCGAATTTACCTGGAAGGATGGCAGTGGTTCCTCCAAACTACTATAAAACCCAAACCTTTCCCAGTTATTTGAAGCTCAGGACAATATTTGCAATATGATTAATGAAATTTCGTTTTTCTAGAAAAATGCCGATCGAATGGCATTTTTTTTTTCAAAGTAGCACAAAAATTGATACAAATGCAAAATATGCACCCGTTACGTGAAAAATGCAGCAGAAGGCAAATATATGCAAATATGCAATTTTTTTTATAGCTGTATTCATTTTTAATTAGCATGATTCGTTCACATATTAAATATCAATACCTATATGCAAAAAATAACGGATATGCAAATTTCATAAAATCCCCTCTCTAATAATAACCAATACATAGGGTATGTTTCTGTTGTTGTCTTCGTTCGACACCACTGTATTTACAGTATTTAAGCAGGTATACGTTTCCGCCCCTAAAATCCCATGTACGGCATCCTTTGCCCACGTAAATACAGTACCTGGAATGAAAACAGAAACAGAAATAGTTTTACAACACCTTATCAAAATTTAAAAAAACCACTATGGTATTATTTGAAATTTATTGTTAAATAAATAAATAAATAAATAAATAAATAAATAAACCTTTATTTTCTACAGGTATTATACCCAATTACAGAAAATATACATTAGTCATGCTAGTTAAATGACACGTTGAAATTACTTAAAATAAAAATAAAAAGAAGAAAAAAAAAAAATTAATAAAGATAAATTAAGTTAACTTCCATTGTCCTAATAAGTTACGATGCAGTGTCTAATTTTTGTAATAGCGTCATGATGGATGTCGCAGTTCCAAGCAATTTTGTTGAAATTATTGCATATTGCATGCAATGGTGACTTGCATAAAATATTTGTTCTGCAGGGGTGTGTATAAAATGTAAAAACTTGACGAGTAAGCTGAGTTCTGGGACTAAAAAGTTGATCTTTCGTAGAAGCGATGTGCAGTCTACACGATTGTTCAAAAGTTTCCACAGAAACGAAATGCCGTATGATATTCTACGAATTTTAAGTGATGTGAACTGAAATCTTTCAAGTAACAACGTATGATCAGTGCCACGTGGGGGATATGTCCTATCAACAATAAAGCTTAAAAACTTCAGAAATTTCCTCTGAACAGATTCAACATGAATAATATGTATTTCGTAAATCGGAGACCATACACACGCACAATATTCCAGCCTAGAGCGAACTAGAGAATAATATAAAGCTGATAAAGACCGAATGTTCGTAAACTCTTTGCAATTCCTATAGATGAATCCATAGGTTTTAAATGCTTTTGCAACAGTATCCTGTATGTGGTTCACAAAGCTAAGTTTCATATCGTATATGACACCGAGATCCTTATAGATATCTGTTCTTTTAAGCTTCGAAGTTCCCATTGAGTACGTGAAGACGATAGGTTTTAATTTTCGTGTGAAAGACATGACAATGCACTTTATGATATTAAGAGTGAGTCGATTCCTTAAGCACCAGTTAATTAATATATTGATATCTTCTTGGAGTTGAAGACAATCATCAACGCTTGTGATTTTGGCGTGGATCTTTAAGTCATCAGCGAATAGTAATTTTCGATTTAGTAATAAATTAGGCAGATCGTTAATAAATATTAAAAATAGTAACGGACCCAAATTAGATCCTTGCGGAACCCCAGATGTTGGTACCGATGACTTCGACAGATGGTTTTGATAACGTACACGCTGCTCACGACCAATCAAATAAGAAGAAAATAATTGTACCATAGAGTTAGAAAATCCCATCCAGCGCAATTTTTTGAGTAATATGAAGTGATCAATTTGATCAAAGGCCTTCTGAAAATCAGTAAAAATTACGTCGACTTGACCATTATCATCCAATATTTCAGAGACATCTTGCGTAAAGCACATAAGGTTAGTTGTTGTTGACCTTTTTTTCATAAAGCCATGCTGAAAGGGGGAAATTGACTGCTTAACAGAGGTATATATTCGTTTATGTAAAATAGTTTCTAATACTTTCGCAAAGTTACACAGAAGAGGTATTGGACGATAATTTTGAATCAACCTAACGTCTCCTTTTTTAAGTATGGGACAAATAATGGATTTTTTCCAGATAGAAGGGAAAGATGATGTTTTAAGGATAAGATTAAATATGTGTAATAGTGGTTCAACTAATACTGAGCCAGCATCTTTCAAGAAAAAGCTAGGAATGCCGTCACTTCCTGCAGTAAATGAATTTTTACAATGATGTAAGGTATCCAGAATTTCTTCTCTAGAAATATAATCTATATCTATTGAGAAATTGACATTACAATCTACAGATACAGAGTTTAAACCTATGCTATTCGAATCAGTAAATACACTACAAAAGTACTGATTAAAGCTGTCAACAATAGTTTCAGGTGTTGATAATGTGTGATCATTATAATGCATGATACCAGGAATTCTAGAGTCCCTTTTCTCTGTTGCACAAAACCCCAAAATTTCTTAGGATTATTAAGAAGATTGGACTGAATATCCTCAATGTACGACTTGTAAGCCTTGGTAATTAAAGATTTAATTTTTGAACGATAAGATTTAAATAAATCGAGATAATATTGTGATCGATACATTTTAAATTTAGTACGATAGGTGGACTTTTTACGAATTGCTTCAATCATTTCTGAAGTGAACCATGGTGGATAACTGTGGTAACGTTTGACATTCACATGTGGAACATATTTTCCAAATAGGTTCACCAATACATCGTAAAAACTATCGCAAGCATCTTCAACATCGGTTTTATCTTTTAAAAAAGACCAGTTAACTGTACAAAGAGATTGATAGAGAAGGGGAAAATTAGCTTTCCTGAAGTTAAGAGACTGCGAAATTTTGGAGCGAGGAAAGTATTTAAGAGTTTTGTTTTTAACTTCAATAGAAATATCAAGAGATGGATGGTATCTATCTTCACTAACAATACAAGATGACAAGATTTCAACAGAACACTTAAGATTAGAATAAACTAAATCAAGGATGGAGCCAAAACTGTTTGGACATCTGTTGTATTGAGTAAGGTTGAGGAAATTACTGAAAGTGTCAACTTTTAAGGCGTATCGATTAAGTGGATTAACATTTAGTGATGGCGTATTGAAGTCACCAATGATTATAATATCATCTTCACAGTTACCGTAAAGGTTTGAAAAAAGATCGAAAAAAAGATTAAAGTCATTGAAGGAATTTGAGGGAGGAATATATATTACGAATATAAGTAGTTTAGTGTTGTTAGAATTAATTATACATGCTCCAACTAAGTCAATAGTAGGGACAGTAGATGTAATGATAGATAGATCTAAAGAAGTTGATACAATCGAGTTACGAATAGATAAAAGAACTCCACCACCTCGAGATACTGATAACGATTCAAAATTACGATCGCTACGGTAAACCACGTAGTTATTTGAAATTAACTCACTACTGGATATATCATCTGACAGCCACGTTTCGCTGAGTGCGATAATATCATAATTACAAATAGAATTTGCATTATAAGTTTCCAGAATCTTGGTCCGTAAGCCACGCACATTTTGGTAAATACAAGAAATTGAAGTACTATAATTGGGTAAACGGTTCAGTTTAAATTCACGATCTTAGGTGAACCATTGAAATAACGTATCCTTAGGTTACCTTCCCCGTTATTTGTACGGACAGCTAGCTCCTCTTTAAGCTGTTTGTAGTGAGATATTTGACGAGGTGTGCGGTCCGAAGAAAGAGATAAATTTTTGTAACAATCATTGTTCTTGAGGACTTTAGCAGTACGTAACAAGTTTAGTACGTCTAGCTCACTATTTTTAGTGTAACTCTTAAAGGTCTGGGCCGAAGACTGCCCTCAACAAATCGACCAAGGCGCTGGATCTTTAAATTTACATTATTATAATTGGGATCAATTGTGGAAAGTATTTTATTAACGGAAGACTTATCTTTCTCAGACTGTCTCACGATTAAATATTCCTTTGGGCCGCTATCAGTGATAGAGTCTTGACGTTCTTCATCAACACCGAAAATTATTAAATTAACTTTCCTCTTTTGCCGTTCAGTGAATTCCTGGATAACCTCTTCAAATTGCACATCTTTGGGTTGTACAGCTCGTTGATTTGTGTTTGAAGATCTTCTTTGATCTTATTAATATTAGTAGTTATTTGCTGTTGAAATGCGGTTATTAGAGTTTTAATATCTTTGAATTGACTTGTATTAGTGTGACAAGAATTACAAACAACTTTTACAACTTTGGATTTAGCACGAGTCCACTTAACGTCATGTTCATTAAGTCCAACACAGTTCATATGCAGAAATCCTTGACAGGCATCGCAGTTAATATAGTTAGTATTTCCTTTAATAGAACCACTACAATTTGCACAGTTGTTCATTGTTGTTGAATAAATCGGCAAGGGACAGAAATTAAGAGGACACTCAGCTTCACACCTTGGGGTCGATCAAGGTGACTTACTTCTGACACAGACAGGGAAGACCTCGGTAGGGTGTTTGTGGGATGACAAAAGGAATACCCGAATTAAAAAAGAACATAAAGTACGATGTGATAAGTACAATTGCAGCTATAAAAAAGAACTGATAACTTATCACTGCGGTTGAATGTTCAGTACCGAGCGTACAGTTATGTACAACCAAATATGTTTCATACACCTTGTGTCCACAAGAAGAAAATATTACCTGCTTGTAGAACCGAAGTGGCTCTAGTTAAATATATCAACCATATATTAATTGCACTTTTTAGAACGCCAGTAAACCACAAAAATGCGGAGCGATAAAACACCACACTCTCTCACTCAGCGTGTTCTTAAAAGTCTTTTTATTATATATAATTTTATTACCTAGACTCTGGAATTCTGATTAACAATGTTTAGATACTTTCCAAAATTAGTTGTTGTCAAAGGAAGCAGTTTTCCGGTCCGAGTTCCGAAAAAACGTGAATTTTCAAACCAGTGTATTTACCGGACAGATATCGGGATTAAATAGAAACGTCTACATAGTTAACAAACAATTATAGTGTTCGGATGAGACGATTATACAAGAAATTAGGTCAAACGATTTTATGATGTTCGAGCATGATTGTATATCGTCTCGGAACACTGGGGTCCCAACACTCCCAACTCAGTTGGTACTACTTGACCCCTAAAGATGCCCGTACGAAATGCTTGCTTTAAACAGAATGACATTTCTCCCATGTTGCCATCGTGAGCAGGGATGTTGACAGGACGCGATCTTTGCTTTAAAAGTGTGCGTATAGACGACCTTGATATTAACCATGATTACTGATTTAAAAGATTAATATACTGATCAAAATTGTTTATGATATGTATAATGTGTTGCCTACATGAAAGTATTCAAGCGTGAACAGATAAAATAATCACCCTGTATGTGTAATCAATGTACACTCAACAAACAACGTCTAATGACGCTAATGAATGTCTTTGTTCCCTCTCGAGCGTAAATTGTCTAAATTCGAAAATTACTGAAGCATATATTTTTGTTTTTATCAGTGGATGTCAGAGCTGTTCAGTACTTCAAGTAAAAGTACTTGAAGTAATACTTCAAGTACTTTAAGTACTTCAAGTACTTTACTTGAAGTACTTTTATATTTAGGTACTTGGTACTTGGTACTTGGAGTATTTCTAAAATATACTTGGGTTTAGTACTTGATTTTGCCAAGTACTTTACCCCAAGTACTTCACTCAGTATTTTAAATACTCTTGAATTATGAAAGTGGAAATTTCAAATACTTTAGTCTCTATTTTACGAAGTTTTCACATCTCAAAATAGGGACTGTTAAATACTTGAAGTTATTAATTCAATTATTTGATTAGATGTATTTTTATAGTAAAATCGTGTTTGTTTCCTGTGAGGTTATATTTTGATCTCTGATTATGGATATCTTATTCACAATACGACGTACATTTCATAGGTACCTGCAGAATGCCGATAGGTAGGTAAGAAAATTAATGTCATAAATATGTCATTTGAGAGTCGATGACGACAGCAGAAGGGTCGGAGATCTGTGTAAAATTTTCAGCGATGTAAAGTTGTGAATATATGAATTTTGTCTTTTTTGTATTTTGGTCTGGAACTTAACTTTGCGGGTAGTTTTTCAGTACCTTCCCGGTACCCCAAAGGGAATCGGGTTTGTTGACGTACCTGCTAAAGTGCAACGTCGGATTTGAAAATATTTGAGCAATGATTCAGTACTCGTTCAAAAAGATATTTATTCTTTTATTAGTTTCTTAACTCCGCCGTGTATTTGTCAGTAAGAAGCCTGGTCAGGGCGGAGAACTCGGCAGGGGATTATCCCTTTTATTATAATAGCAATAGCTGATGGCAGGTACAGACTTTCATATTCGCCTCTTCCTCCTAGAATTTAAACAATTTTATGTTAAATATTTTGCAGTTTAATTTTCTTTATCATGTTAGACACTCGTTTTTTACCAAATTTTCTTTTTTTGTTTATACATGGTTCAGCCATATAAACTTAGTTTGTTATTAGTACTTATATTTTCTCACATTACAGTTTCAAATAATTTTTTAAATTGTATGAATTATTTGAACACCAACAATTTAAAAAGACGTAATGCAGAAAAACAATGATTTTAAAAGTCACACTAATTAGTGTCATTTATCTTTCCTGTACGGATTTTATTTATTACCGTACAACAACTTGACGTATTACATTGCATCGCTTATTACATAAACCCAATATTGTTCAAAATGAAATATGTTTTGTGAAACTCGGCTCGTAGTACCAATGTTTTTGTAATCCAGTTGATACGACCATGATTTTATGGTTTTGATGAGTACCGAATTGTACTTTGATATTGCTCGAAGGACCTTTGTTTCGTTGTGTGTGAAATAATAGACAGCGTTCGGTTTCGATGTTTCAATACAGGACGGTTACAGAAGTACTGAATTTACATTTGTATTTACAATATCAGGTAAAGATACCCAAAAGGGTCAGTGGCCGCTTCCGTAAATGGTATATGTATCGCACAGCTCTTAAAATTTTTTTCTGAAAAATTTCAGTTTCACATATCCGGCCCTGTGCACTCTCACAATGGGTAATGATTAAGGGTGCTGTAAACTACCCACAAACTTAAACACAGAACCGGTTCATAAAATTCATATATTTTTAACACAACTTTATTAAAAAATCAGAACGTTTTGGTGGTGAAACAAAATTCAAAATATCAAAAAAAGGCAACAGAAGCCTGAGAGAATACCATACAGCGCCGATGTTTTTGTTATAAATTAATAGTAAGCATAGATAGACAACGCCGTCATGTATTTTATTTTAAATTTTAAATTAGAAATAGACGTTAATTTTGTCGAAGGCATTGTGTCAACAGGGAGATGTAAAAGTATTTCAAAAGAATATTGTTTATAAATAACATAGTATTATTAATAAGTGAGCTACCATTCTGCATTTAAGTTGATGCTTATGCAATTTTTTATGTGACGAAATATGTATTATTGTATACTTAAATTCTGAGTATTAAAAAATTCAGTTCTAAAATATATTAAGCTTTTTTAAAAAAACAGGAAAAGTTATCTAATTCTACAGTATTTCAAATAATTAGAAAGTACTTGAAGCATTTTCAGTACTTCAAGTATTTGTAAGTACTTGAAGTATACCTTCAGTACTTCAAGTACTCGTAAGTACTTGAAGTAATGTACTTGGCTTGTACTTCAAGTACATCTGAAAAGTACTTGATACTTGAAATACTTTTGCTGAAAGTAAGTACTTGGTACTTTACTTGAACACTATTTCAAGTAGTACTTTGTACTTGGTACTTCAAGTACTTTTTTTGAGTACTTTGAACAGCTCTGGTGGATGTTAATATTATATATTTCATATAAAGGGTCTAGCTATCGGCAATAAATACAATAAAGGACAGAGGCATAATAATTTAGTAGACTAATCACATGTAATAATAAAATAAAATGCAGTGGTGGGTAACTATGAGTTAACTCTATTTTCTATGAAAATTATTTCGTAGAGAAATATAAGAATCAATAAACCTAAATAAAATACTCCACATTAGTACGTATACAGAACTTCATTGTTGCTCAAGACATGACACTAAGTGACATAAATCCGCAACAGAAAGTGTTTTAAACAGAAACTGATTGATTTTTCTATGATTTTGATCACCATCAATTTAAACTATAACTGGTGAGTTTTATTTTAATCTTTTATGGTTTCATAACCATTATTCTTCTCTATAACTCAATGCCTGTACATACAAAAATGTTTATTTTAGATTTCTTACAATGGAAAAAAATTTAATATGCAAAGTAACTCGAAGAAATCTGCAATTTAGTCTGATGTGGCCAAAATTTTCAGAAGAACTTAATCCCAGTTACTGGCATCTCATCCGAGTTTCAGTATTTTTATCCTCATGTGGAGCGCTCGCTCTATCAATAATGATACACATGATTATGACCATAAAATGTAAGTACTTGCTTTTTTTCGAAACTTTTAATATCTGGAAATTTTAGATAAAATTTATCAGCATATAATCGGAAATATTGCCGGATTTACCTCCTTGCTTGGCATGATATACATGAGTATAATTTATGCGCATCATCAACCAAAAATTGCCCTTTTGCTTAAAAACTTATCTAATTTCGACAAATATGGGAAACCTTCGGGTTTTGATAAAGTAAACAAAAGACTAAATTTCTTGGCACCCGTTCCATTTATACACCCAACAATGGGTGTTCTTTTTTACAGTTTTACTAAATTCAAAAACAAATCAATTTGTGAACAGGCAAACGAAAAGAAAGTAGTAAAGGATGTGTGTGGACTTATGTATTCATTTTGGATTCCATTCGACATAAACTATTTTCCAGTGATTCAAATAACTGCCTTGTGTGTGACGACGGTGGTAATAATGATAGCAAGGGTACGTACAGGAATTGCGTTTCAAGCATTGGAGATCACCCAGAATGTCATTCTAAGAATCAGACAACTAAACGTCATGATGGAAGACATTTTTAATGGTAATGATAATCTCGTAACAAAAAGAAAAAAATTCACGAAGTGTATTTTATATCATCAGGAAATAATAGAGTAAGTTTTGTACAAACGTGAAGCGTGGTTTCAGAAAATATGTTTTCATCATGTCTGAAAAGTTAAACAAGTATTTTTCTGGCATTATGGTAACACATTTTGTAATGACCTCCATAATTTGTGGATGTATTGAAAAGGAAATCATTGATGTGAGAAAAATAAAATATATTGTTATAACATTTGTGCATATATATTTTCAGGGAATATATTACGCCGCAACTCATCTTATTTCTTGGATTCTTACTCTTTTTCTCGTATCGTTCGGAGGTCAAAAACTTATGGATGCAGTAATTGACCCATTTTTGATGTTTAAATTTTAGTTTATCAAATCAAATTTTAGAGCCAATCTGTAACAGATACTCTTGTGGCAACAGACTGGTATTTGGGAGATATTAATTTACAAAAAGACATTCTCTTCATGCTTCAAAGATCACAAAAATATATGTGCGTTTATGTAGGTTCATTTGGAATATTATCTTATGAATTCTTTCTGGGAGTATGTGGAAAAGTTAACAGTTCTTTATAAAATAAGTGCCTTTTCCATTTTTAGGTTATAAAAATGTCTTATTCCATCCTAGCTATGTTAAAGTCTTAATTTATTCTAAAACTGAATAAAAGAAGATACACTTTTTGTATGGTCGTTGCACTTCTTAGAAAATGGTATTTTGTACAACATTTTTTTGACAAAACTGACAGATTCTCAAGGTGACACATCAACTATAAATGTAGAGGTTTCTTTTTTTATAAAATTTAAATAGCATTTGTCCATGCAAATTGTGAAATGGTGGAATCAAATTGTTGGTGTGAATTCCCATTATATTTGTCGATTTTCAGTCAATAAATTTGTTATTAGTTGAAAAGGAAATAGACGTTTAGAGCAAAAAATTGGTTTAGGTTATTTAGAAGAAGATCCTAACCTCTGAAATGCAAACCCAGTCCTTCGAAAAATAAATTGTTTCACTCATTCATTTTTTCACCCCGTTTAAGCAAATCTAAAAAAATATAAATATAAGACTTTCTGTCTTTTAGGTAAGATTCAGCTTGCAAAATTTTGAGAAAATGTCTTAAGTGTTTTATACAATAGGTATACCTATAATGATTTTCTTTTTACATT
Organism: Zophobas atratus; assembly: GCA_022388445.1. Lineage (NCBI taxonomy): Eukaryota > Metazoa > Arthropoda > Insecta > Coleoptera > Tenebrionidae > Zophobas > Zophobas atratus. The sequence goes on from CM039449.1 coordinate 34,343,018, forward strand.
ATTTTTTACCATGCATTTTTTTCCTAAATATTAATTATTGTTTCATGTTTCAATTTTAAATTGGCATTTATCTGAGGTGACGTTATCAAATTTTGAAGAAACTATGGTACGGTTACGGTACCCTTAAAAACAGAGCACTCTGTACAGTTGAAAATAATTGGAATGTAGAGTCCTCAAAGAATTATAGAATTTTGCTCATTGACTTTCTTTTTTAATAATTATTGAGACATCGAGGAAGTGTTTGGTAACTCACCCTGTATAATTTTTCCAACATGGTGGACATATACTTCACTATTCGCTTGAATGTAACTGTCCATGAAAATTTACGTTATTACTAAATTTAAAGATTTTCAATCTGAAATAATAAATCTAAAAAAAAATACGAAGAATACCAAAATAAAATATTTCAAGAAAGTCAACCATTGTTCGTTTGTTTTTAATAAGCCATTTGAGAATAGTCGCACTACGTTGTTTAGAATAATGTGCATTCCTTCAATAATACAATTTTAATCAATTCTCTAAAACCAATTGCGTGACGTAAATGGGTTGTCACAGATAAGCACAACAAAAAGTTTATTCCACATCCGACATACAAGGAACTGAATTATTCAGGAAACCGAAAATTGAATGTTATATTCCAATGTAAATTTCTTAGAAAGACTTCATGAACTTCCCAGAATGCATAACAATTCGGGTTTTCATCAGTCGACCGAAAGTTCAGCTTTCAAATAGTTCTACGCTTTTTAAATAGTGTTTAATGTATTAAATATAAAATTTTAAAAGCTTCGCACGGTGGACACAGTTTATTTTTGGAAGTAAGAAATGGTATGCCATATGAACAACAGTTTCAAGGATAAGATAAAAATTGCTGCTGTGACCCGAAAAATTCTTCAGTATAGTTTATTATGGCCTAAAGATGGCACAGAACTGAATCCAGGGTCGAGTACAAGCTAAAAGTTTTTGGTTTCTTTCTTATAACAGGTACAATGTCTCTGTTGAATACTATACATTTTCTACTAGTAATCAAAAGTATGTTTTCTGAAAATAAGTACTATGCATTCAACTGCTAAATTAATTTCCAGATAAAGAAGGCTTAGATATAGAAGAAGTTGCTGTCATTATAGCCACTTATGGAACCTATTATATGGTTTGTGCTTATATTAATAATCAACACAATCTAGCACTTCTTTTACATGATTTGTCAGATTTTAAAAAATTTGGCAGACCTCCAGGATTTGATAAAAAGAATAAACAATTGAACTTTTATTCACAGCTAATAGTTCTATATTCATTACTGGCTGTAGGATTCTACGCTTATATGAGATATCTTGATAGAGACACCTGTAGAGCATCTCATGCTGCGAAAAAGACAAACGGAAATTTCTGTGGATTGATAACACCCCTTTGGATTCCTGTCAAAACTGATTACTTTCCAGTATTTCAGCTTTTATTTATCTATGTTTTTATTGCTGTTCACATGCTTGTAAAAATGGGCATGCCTATATCTTTTAGTGCTCTAGAAATAGCCCACCACATTATACTAAGGATAAATCATTTAAAAGACATGATAATAGAGTGTCTAAAGAACAAAAATGATGAAGAGAGAAGTGCAAAACTAAAAATATGCATATTGTACCATAACGAAATCTTAAAGTAAGTTGACCGAATTTTTTACGATAATCTTTACGTCGAATTTTCTTTTAGTTTGACAGCGAGGTTAGATAAACATTTTATCATTGTATGTTTGGACATTTTGCTCTAACTGGAGCAATTTGTGCGGTCCTGGAAAAACAAATTGTGGATGTAATAACAAAAAAACTAGTAAGTAAATACAAATAGACTCAAAATGTTCGTTTTTAGGGTTACAATGTATATGCAGGTGTTGTTCATTTTGCTGGATGGATTTTGGCACTTCTTTTAGGATGCGTAGGAGGACAACACCTTCTGGATGCAGTAAAGCTTAGTTTTTAGTAATACTGTAGATACATCGATTTTTTATAGAGCGAGGTTATACCAGGAGCTATATGGAGTTCAAATTGGTACATGATGCCTGCAAAAGTACAGAAAGATGTACTTTTTATGCTTGTAAACTCGCAAAACAAGTTTTTCATCAGAACCGGGCCGTTTGGTATACTGTGTTTACCACTTTTTGTTTCGGTAACATATTAATATTTGAGCAATTTGTGAGAATTTCTGTGTTTTTTGTTGAAATTGCAGGTGCTAAAAGCATCATATTCAATTCTTTGTATGCTTTGATGGACATTACCAGTGTATGGAGTGTGATATTTGGTAGATAATACTTTATAATTTTCAAAAATGTGATATTATAAAATTGCTAACAGGTGAACAGAATAAACCACCAAAGCACCTAAAATTTGTGTAAATATCTATTTTAATTTATATCCTTTCGTATGCAGTGATTACAAAAAAGTCAATGGCAAAATATCAGTCTTTGCAGTTTTCTCCAAGATTGTAAAAAATAATGGAATTGCATAAACATTTACATACATGATTTTAATAATATCATTAATAATAATAAATAAAAATTGGTTTCGGTATCAAATATATTTCTCAAATCTTAAATTGAACTTTACAACACATAAAATCGTTTGACCTGTTTAATTGTGCAAACGTCTTCTCATCTGAACATTTCTTTATCTAAATAAGTACACGTTTAAAAAATATTATTGCGCAATTGAAAAGTATCTGTGTATATATACGTATACGTATACAGAAAAGACTAATAGATTTTACTTTACTTTATAAACGATACGATTTAATGATTTAAAATCGTTCCATATTATCATAGGCGCAAAAATATTTTCAACTAAATAAATTTTCTTCATACTAAACAATATCTCATAAATTTATGATGGTTTCATATTACTATCACTCTATAACAACAAACTTTTATTTTCTAAACTAGTTCCTAAAACTAAATAATGTAGTCACTACTTTGAATATTGCTTCTGATTCACTCGTCAAATCTCTTTAACATATCTGTCGTCATTGTGGTTTTGTGATCTCCAGCTTTCCCGGATCTCATAAATCTTCCGTCAAAGTCGTCGGTTAATTTAAGTTTTTTGTTAATTTCACCAAGGAATTCTTTATTTACAGCGTTATTTTTGCTCATGGACTCAAAACTGAGGTGTTTGCTCAGAATTTTCACTTGTTGTTCACTCAAAGAACGACCCAAAAATTTAGTCACTTGTCGAAAAACTCCACTTATGTCATTCTTCATGTCTTCGTATTTTATAAAAAGTACGTTTGGGGAATTTCTTAAATTCCAGAATGGCAAAACGTGTTTCTAGAAAGGTGCATACATCACTAAAATTTAACAAAGGATAAGTATATGACTTCATAAAATATTACAGATATTTTCGCTTAACAATGTTACCTTTTCCAGCCAAAAATAATTCACAGAATTCTTCAAAGTTCCCCTTAAATCCTTCTATTAACCTCGAATGGTGGTAGTAAGAAATGCATGCGTCTCTAGGGTCACGGGCTATATAAATTATCTAAACAAACCTTGTTAATAAGTGTGGTGATTATTACACAACATATTATTATGATCTGTACCTTCGGTTTTTTTACACCATCTCTTATCTGCATTGGTAACAAGTCTAAAGGTAGGTGAGTTTTGACAACCAAGGGACTCCGTAAACTTTTATAATAACCAATAGAATCATGTAAGAATGGTGGAAGATTATTTTCTTCCGGATTCTTTTCGTGCCACTCTCTGTCGTCATAGATAATCGAAAACCTAAGTGTACATTTTTAATAAACATCCATGCAAAACGTGCTTCTACTTACTCCACAAATGGACTACGGTAGTCTAAAGATACGTTGCCACCTTCAAAGTCAAGGTTGTTTGTGATCATCCACACCATTTCTTGGGTCCATGTTGTTCCTTTTAAGCTTTTAGTTTTGCACAAATATGAGTAATTTTAGTCTTACCGACTTTGGGAAACGTACAAATCCAGACATCATTTTCGTTTACTTCCAAGTTATCTAATTCTTGTTTCAGATCGCCGTATCTTTCAGAAAGTGTAAAACCATTAACAGTTATGTATCTTTTTCTAAAGATATTTGTAAATTTTTCTTGCTGAAGTTTGTCTAGTTCCATGTTAAAATTGTCCAAAAATAATAATTAGTTGAAACAATTCAACAATCCTTTTATACACGTCGTACAAGTGTTTACCAACTACGATGTTGTAGTGCCATATCAAGGTATTAAATACGCGCAAATAATGACACAGAGAGCAGCATCATTAAAATTAATGTGAACAACAACCATATTTTGATAATCGTTGCATTAAAAATACAAGGCCAAGGGATTTGAGTGTGAGATGCGTTACATGTATACGAAAATTTACTTCACCAAAAACAAACATTGATAACAGGATAATAATTAAGCTTTAATCAAATAACTAAAAGATAATTTCATTTAAAACAAGTTTTTAATATAAATATTGGAGGTATTTTACGTCAACTGATCGGTCAATTTATGACCTCATCAAATTGTTGGTGGGGATGATCAGACAAAATTTGTTTAACGTTTTACCCTCTACATCATATTCCTAAAACATTTATATAAATCGATAGCTATCAGTCCAGTAGTTTCGGAGATTATGAGACAGTCAAACAGAAAAGAGAAACTGATTTTTTCAGACACTACGTGTCATGAAACATCGACAAAACTTGAAAGTAGCGTTAGATGAATAGACCCTGTTACAATACTTCTTTAGCTTTCTGCCAGCAGAAATTTAAAACTACTGACTATAATTGTGTCATTTGGCAGGCTTGACTTACAATTAGTCCAAGAGTAGATCTTTTTTCTGCAGCCCTTGATTTGACGATCTCAGTATGTTCATTCTCCTATGACGGAATGCTGCTAGTGCTAGCTGTGATTAGATCTAGTGTACCTAGATAATAATTATGAGAGAGTAAGGCAAAGAGCATTTTTTCACGGCCTATTTAAAGAAATTTTATTTTAATGTTGTCAATTTGACATTCATAAACCGGTTCGTCAAGTAGAAATTTGAACGATGACGGCTGCAGCGTGAAAGGTTGTCAAAATAGATCTGAAATGGAATGTTCTTTAAAGCTATTCCACAAAAGCCATATTTTCATGCACTATGGTTAAAAAACTTGAACATTGCGCGAGGAAATATGGACGAGTTAGCGTCCAACATTTTGTGAAGATCAATGGCAAATAAGTATATCGCCAAAAATTAAAGAAAAATGCTGTTCCTTCAATTTTTCCCTATGCAACGGAGAGTAAATAGTTCAAATAGTGAGCTCCCAGTGAATCTTTTCAGTTTGAATCTCCCCTGTCAAATAATTCTTCTTTCTTCTCAACGTTTCTGACTGAATTTGTTTCGTCTAAACCGCTAAAGTGGAAACAACCACCTGACTATGTAAGGCGGAATTCCACTGAGGCAATATGTAGCATCCGTATTGACGCATACTACACACAATCTTTCCATAGAAGGAACACACAGCGACATTAATTGAAATTTGTGCCACATTGTCGCACGCCTACAACAGGCAACCTAGGCAACAAGTATCAAGCAACATGTCGTTCAGTGTTGCCTCATGTGGAATTCCGGCTTAACGCTACAGAAAGAAAATGATACGCTAAGAAAAAAAGTTAGACTGTTAAAATTAGAAACAAGAAATTAAGCCAGACATTATACTTGCAAAAAGTGTGTAATACAAATTTAAGGAAAAATTTGGCAAATACAAATTATTTGATAAGATAAGACTGATTTTAGTAAATGATATACCTTCTAAGAAAATAGAGGGCGGGGCTAGTATTTCGTTAGATATGACTGAAATCAATTGCCAAAGGTAGTCTAATCTTAGCAAATACAAGCCCCGCCCACCCGCCCTCTATTTTCTTACAAAGTATATCATTTGCCAAAATCAGTCTTGATGTACTCTGTAAGAAAATAGAGGGCGAGTGGCCGGGGCTAGTACTTGCTAAGATAAGATTGATTTTGGCAGATGATGTACCTTCTAAGAAAATAGAAGGGCGGGTGGGTGGGGCTAGTACTTCGTAAGATGTGACTGGCATCATTTGCCAAAGTCAGTCTTGTCTTAGCAAATACAAGCCCCGCCCACCCACCCTCTATTTTCTTACAAAGTATATCATTTGCCCTATCTGTCTTTTTTTAAAGAAAGTGAAACCTTCTCGAGAGCCCTAAGTGTCTTTTTGTAAAAAAGGTGAAACCTTCTCGGGGACCCTAACTGTCAATCGTTTTTGTTTAAAAATTTTATATTAACAAAGGATCAAAATTGAGGCTCTAAAAGGGAAAAAATTCAAAAAATGTTGACTAAATCTTTGAAGTTTAAATTTGGATGTCGGATATAACTTATTACGAAAAATTGAACTACCATTTCCAGCTATTCGAACATTGCAGTTTAATTTACAAAATTTTGAGTTTAAATCTGTAGTTTTGGATGAAATTATACAGTTTTTGAAAATTAAATGTGAACCGCTTAATCAGGATTTTAGGAGGGATTGTATGGTGGTATTGGACGAAATGGATATAAAAGCTGGGATTGTGTACATAATGGGACGTATATTGGGGGAATTACTTTACCAAAACATGAGGAAGTAGCGAGAAAAGCGTTGGTAATTCTTGTGGGAGGTATTAGTACTCGTTGGAAACAAATTCTTTCATACTATTTTACTGGAGACAGTATGAATGGGGCAGTTCTAGCTGATGTTCTTAAAGAAATTTTTAAGAAAATTAGTGCAATTGGTTTGGAGGTTTATTCTGTAACCTCATATATGTGATCGGCGAATCAAGCTATAGGAAAACCTTTGGAATTAAAGCTGGAAGAAAATGCGAAACAAAAAAATTATGTCCTCCACCCTGTTAATGCCGAAAAAATTTACTTTTTAGCAGATGGGCCACATTTGTTAAAAAATATAAAACAATGTTTGGTACAAAACAAAATCATTCAATTACCAAATGATTTTGTTGAAAAATATAAAGTAACTTCTGATTTGGCTGACGCGCAACACATTAAACATTTTTGTGAAGAAGAATGCAAATTTGAACTGCAATTGCGCCTAAATTAAATGTGGATTAAAAGTTTTGAATCGAAATGAATGTTTTTATTGATGTTGTACATAGGTGGTTCCAGTTGATTAGTTCTAGGTCAACTATTTTGGCCTTGAGCAAGTTCAACATGGCTGTCTATAGGGAAACCATAGAGTTCCTTCGAGAGTTCATTAAGTTATTTTTAAACTTAAAAGTCACTCCTGATAAATTTGGAAAAGCAGTTTGGAAGTCTATTCAAACAGGTGTTATTCTGACTACAACATCAATTTTAGACCTGCAAAACTAAACTTGTTTTTGAACGAAAACAAATACTGATATTTTTATTATTATATATTAACATCGAGATTTTCTCAAGATTGTTTAGAAAATGTATTTTCCCAAATTCGGTCAAGACATTCTAGGGCTATTCAATTTAAATATGATTTAAAACTTTTATCAGCTTCTCAATATTTGGACGTTTCAAATAACTCAAGTTACGAAACCGACAAAACAAAACCTTTTAGTTGGTTTTTTTGAGTTATACTAAACATAATAACAGAAAAGAAAACTATGTTCCTAAAGGAAAAGAAAATTTAGCTTTACCTAGAAATTGGAATTTGAAGAAAAAAGAACTTTCTTGGAGAGAAAAAATGCTTTGTACAGTTGCACAGGTTACGTGTAAGCTTTATAAATAATCAAAATTTTTGCAAAATTTATGGCATTAAAAGAACATAGAACTGGTGCTTTACATTACGTTTCAGAGAACGTGTTCCAAATAGCAATTTTAGTAGAGCAAATATTTTGTAATTTGAGAGATTATTTAAAGAATAATAATTTTTGCACTGGTAATGTTTTGGAAGTCATGAAGAAAGAAATTAGGAAAAATTCGACTTATCGCTCAATACAATTTCCAACATGCTGCAACAGCAAAACAAAATTCACTGCAAGAATGATAGTTTACCGTCTGAAAATCTATACCAGAAAAGCTAAAGAAGAAATAAAAAAAAAACAAAGAATAAAATGGTCCAGCAAAAGCCATGCAATGAGGGATTTGGTTGAAAATGCAAATCAAAAATTTGAAAAAAAATAAAGAGTAACAGTTTGTCCAAAATTTCTTGAGTTTATACTAAAACTATTTAACTGACAAATTTCGAGATAAATAATAATTAAGTTCGATATCTTGTTTATTATATTATGTAAATAAGCTTAATACCAAAAATTCAATAGTAACCCCTATTTAAAATTTCCCTAGTAACGCCACTGACCTTTTGGCATTAGTGTTTGTATTGATGAGGCTGATACGTGTTTAAACTCCATATTAATTTTAATAATAATGAAAAAACTTTCAGAGTTTAAATAATATATTCGTAGTCACTGCCTGAAGACGGTACTGTGTACCGAAACACGTGTAGCAGTGAGTACGAATATATTATTTAAACTCTGAAAGTTTTATTTATTATTAAAATTTTGGCATTAGTTTTGGATCAAAAATTTACGGCACTTGTCAGTGTTTGCTCTACTCTTATCATTATTTAGGTACACTAATTAGATCTAGAGATATTTTGCCACTATTCGGCAGGCTATATTAGATTTCAGTTTTTTCTAAATACGAAGGGGTCAATTAATAGATTGTAGTTTGTTACGTCCTTCTGACATATGACAGTCTTGTAAAGACTGGATTGGGAAAACCAAGAGTTAGCTCATATCTACAATAAAATTTTATAGCACTGCTTATTTTGTATCAAATTTAAAAACCTAAAATCAAAACTTTGGAAATTTTAAAGACAATAAGACGTAACAAAAGAAATTGGGCGTACAATCAAGATAAACAACAGATAAGGTAAAGAATTAATATATAATTACAACTACATGAGACGAAGAAATGGAAACAAGGTTATGATATAGTGTATTATTAGCCAATCTTGCAAAGCCAAACATTCTAGACCGAGCCCAAATTAGAACCCAAGACGCGCAGGGTCGAGGGCTCTGAAGCGCGAGGTCTAGAAGTGGCTTTGCAACCGTGGTTAATATACTATTTTTTTCACTAGTAGAAACCATAAAACAATAAATTGAAAAAATAAACGTTCAATTAAAAAACACAGCCCCCCTTGAAATCAGCTGACACTGATAGAACTATTAATTACGAATGGGAACAACTTAGGAAGCATCGCCGCCACCACAATCCCAAAAAAACGGACAAAGACACTGTTACAGGCACAGCAAAAATGACTAGCGACGAAAATTTTGCCGCAGCCAAGGAACATAGGGCTTAGTTGTTCCTGGGGCAAATCAAAAAGGATACGGATCCATCGACAATCCAAAAATACATCAGAGGTATGATACCGGAAATCAAGTTTCTGGAGACGACCAAGTTACCGGTTAATGGGATCAACTCAGCATTTAAATTAGGAACTGATTTCGAACTTAGAGGAAAAAATTTTAGCCAGAACTTTTGGCCGAAAGGCGTCATAATAAGACGATTTAATTTCAACCGTAACTCGTCGAAACCAAATAAAAATGTTCGACCTTCCAGGCCCTCTGCAACACAAATCTAGGCGCGTATTCACCAAAATCGAATCACTCCAGTGGACTGCTCAACATCCTTCCAGCCCCTACAAGGAAAACACAAAAAAGCGTAACGGTACTTTCCTAGAACTTAACCTTTTGTTTTTGAATCCAACTAGGTACGAAAACCGTATTGACAATGTTTTTACCAACAAAAGATAGCGACTTTTACGCAGTGAATACGGCGGAATTTCTGTTTACTGACCATTCTGGTATCAAATTACATCTCACTATTCCACATATCAAAACCGAACAAGTGGTGTATCAGTCCTTTAGACCAATAACTCGCATAGGAAAATTCCGGCTTTTTGATATGGTCGAGAAAATAGATTGGACATTTATTGATGATCCAACTACAAGCTGTAATGCAAAATTCGCTAAATTTGTTAATTTATTATCACACCTTGCTAATCTTGCTTTTCCAGTCTTTAAATTCAAACAATCACGTGACATAAAAATTGAATGGTATGACGATAAACTGAGAGATATGCGTGAGCATCTACTAAATCTATCTAGCTTACACAATATTTTACAAACTGACGAAACTAGAAAGGCAAGAAATCGTTACCGCAAAGTTTCTCGCGAGAAAATAAAGTTAACTCGAATTAACAATAACAAAAAATTCATTAATACTGCTAAAAACAAATGTAAAGCTATGTGGACAGTAATAAACGAATCTCGCAATAATCTTGGCTCCAACAATAGTGATAGCAAGCAAGCCTGTGATATATCCAGTGATAATTTTTTAATGATTACTTTACGAATGTTGCACCATGCTTAATTAATGATCTTCCTACAGACTTTGAAAACCCTATACAATTAATGTCCGATAATTCCAAATTTATGTTTTTGTGTTCTACTAATGCTTTTGAATTCACTGAAGTATCAATGGTGCAGGTCGGAGACGTAATAAACGATTTAAAGAAATCGAACTGCAAAGATGTAGATAATCTAAACGTCAATCTTATTAAGACTATTAGAGATCTCATCATCTCTCCGCTCACTAGACTTGTCAATCTGTGTATCAAATCTTCCGTCTTTCCTGACTGTCTAAAAGTTGCCTTCGTTATTCCTATTCACAAAAAAGGGAATATTAATGACCCGAACAACTACAGGCCCATCTCCATCCTGCCAGTCTTTCCAAAATACTGGACAAACTTTTATACATACAGTTAGGAATTGTTTGCTGACTCCCAGTTTGGTTTTCGTAAAGGACGAAGCACTACTGACGCTGCACTATCTCTAACAAACACAATATTGCAATGCTTTAAGAAACATGAATTTGGAGTCATCAGTCTTCTTGATCTGACCAAAGCTTTTGACTGTGTCTCCCACGACATCTTGTCGACAAAATTACATATGTATAATATCAGTCCCCATAGCTGTAGCCTACTTTCTTCTTTCCTCTTCGGACGCCACCAGTTAGTTAAAGAAGGTGATTCAATTTCCGGACTCCTTCCAATAAAAATTGGAGTGCCCCAAGGATCTGTTTTTTGGGCCACTCCTGATTTTAATCTTAATAAATGACTTTCTTTTATATGTACAGGAGAATAGTATATTATTAGCCGATGATACGACTATAGTGAGCGCTGGTACTAACGTCAATAACGTAATTCACAGACATAAAGAGACACAGTCAAGAGCAGAAGCTTGGTTTGTAGCTAATAGATTGCTTCTAAATAAAGCCAAAATGGTTGAAATGTTATTCTCATTTGAAGAACATGATTTCCACGACGATATATTGGTAAACATCTTCAATGGAACTGGCATGAAGAAATGACCGTCAAAACTATTTGTAAAAATATATTTCTACTGAGAAACCTCAGCAGCAAAGTTCCTACCGATTTCTTAAAAATGCCTACTTTGCTCTCTGTCAGAGTCATTTTACTTACGGGCTAATAGTTTGGGGTCATTCTCCAATAAGGCATAGATTTTTCAATTTCCAGCGTAAGGCAGTTAGGATTATTGCGGGACTTGGTTACAGAGAAGATTGCAAAGAGAAATATATTGAACTTAAAATTCTTACTCTAACCACACTATATATATTTCATTGTCTTATTTTTATAAAAAAAAAAATTAAGTGACTACTTGTGTCATCGTGATGTCCACAACCATGATACTCTGTACAAGTCTAAACTACGCTTGATAAAACTAAGACTTCACAAGTCTCAAAATGGTACCAAATATTATGGCATAAAATTTTTTAACAAGTTGTCCCATGACGTGCAAACTCTGTCCATGCGTAAATTCAAAATTACTTTGAAACGGTATTTGCTCTCAAAGGCTTTCTACACCTTTGAAGAGTTTCTAAATGATGTGTTGTACTTTTCAATTTAAATGTATTTAATTTTGTATCTTGACTTATGCAAAAACCGCTGTAGTTTTTATGCACTAATAACCTTAAACTTATTGTCAATTTGATCGCCATTTTTTTGCTATAACTTAGAATTAGTGGACTTAACTATAAATCGTTTGTTTATTTAATCATTAATCAAAATCCGAAGCCTACTTATAATAAATATAAACATAAAAATCTGCTGATCTGAAGGTTTAATGTGGTTATTGCAAGTATAATATTATATGCACACGTAAGGTGCTAATTTATTATAAATACTTATTATAACACCTGTTAAAATATTGATCGTGAAATCATAAACAGCAACAAACCATCAGATAATTATTTTATTTTGTCAATAGACAAAGCATTGAATACGACATTTTAACCACCTATAAAATTAGGTAAAATAGTTGTAAGTTTTTTTTTCACAATCTTACCGAAACAAGTAGTGGAAAACAGAGAACGCTAAAAGGTCCAGCAGTGAGACTAAAGCTTTTTTGTGATCTTAATAATACAAATAAAATTTCTCGTTGTAATCTAACATCCGCTTCGTACCATTTCGAAAGACATATAGCTGAAGGAATTGATTCGCTCTAAAACCAAGATCTTATAAAAATACAAGAAAAATGTGTAACATACAGCGTTAATTAATTGTTGACCAGAAAAGCAAGCAAAGGCTAGGGCAAATATCCAACCAGAAAAGTGTAATATGGCACATAAACGGTCACCCTAAAACAGTTTCAATATTTTACTGTAAATTACAAATAGTATTACTAACTTCAGTAAATTGTTTTCCGATACAAGCACAAATTATTGCTGTGATGGTAATATGAATTAACATACCATTAGAAAAACACTTATCCAGTGCTGTGGCTAAACTAAAAAAAAACTTAATAAAAGGTTAAACAAACTATACAGTCTCACTTTATTATGTGTTTATGGTACAAAATACATTTAGATAGTCTAGTGCGCGAAACTTGGTAGTCTGTATAGTCAAAGCATTCATGAAGCATTTGATTTAAGTGTTTAATTTTTAAAATCAAATATTCAGTTACCTCATAAGCATTGTAAGTTACAAGCATGTTGGGTCTCATTAACAGCTGCATGGAGAGATAAATATATGCGTAAAAAGACCAATAAACAGCAATATTTTTTGTACTGAAAGGGGTCCAAAATTGAGCGATAAATCCACAATTTTCATTAAGACTTTTGCTTATATTTCTTTCCTCACACTTTCCTTTCTGATTAAATTTAAGTATAGTATACCCTGTCACGCCAATTACGAGATAAATAGAAACAAGGCTAGACAAAAAATTCAAAGTTCGTTCCTTCTGATCAAAATTAGTTGGTTTTCCAAAACTTTTAAAATTTGACATTTCTTTTAAAAGGATTGCTAATTTTGGTTGATTTTTTATGTATATAAATGTCATATAGAATATTCCTGTAATTGATGCCAAACCAGTAATATCTTCCATCACGGGTAGTTCTAAATTTTCTAAAAAATGGTTACATGTAAACAAAAGTTACACTAGACGTCCAGAAATACTTGTTATAGTGATTAATAAATGAATCACGATAGATAAAGTTGCAATAAAAGTTATAACGATGTAGGCTACAATCTGGAGAGTGTACAGTTTGCCTCGTTCGAGTTCTTCGCTAGGGAATGGCCATAGTAAGGTGTATCTCAAGTATTTTCTTGTCAGTCTACATATTACAATTTTATCACCAAAATTATCCATATTACCTAAAAGAATGTTTTTTTTTACTTTACAATTAAAACAGTAGAAGAGGTTTTTGGGAGAATATAATTTTTTTTAAATGCAACAAAACAGTTTGAATGCACAGCAGTCTTATTTAGAATGTTCTTATTAAGTGCATTTTAATACATCGGAAGAACTTACTTTGGAATGTCCACTACGTAAACGTTTTCTCAAAAAAGTCACTTAATTTGCAAATCACTATTATGTTTGAAGCAATTTGTGAAACAAAATTTGGGAAACTTGGGTCACTAAAGTTTCTGCTGTAGAATACATTCAATGTCTTTGATGGTTTGCTTACGAATGGCAGTTTTACTATGCAGATGTAAGGACTGACATGTTGTACAACCTATAGCTAGGTATGTAAATATTATCCTTGCGTAACTGTGATTAGCGATTAACGGTCTTACTAGTAGTTTAATTCCATTATTATGTTGGGAATTATTGATTAAAACATAACTTATTATTAGGAAAATGTCCATGTGCTCGAGGACAAACAAAAAAGAAACAGCATCTATCATAAAATATATAATAATAGATTAGTATGCAAAAATAAATAACATCTAAACAGCACTCTATTCTTTTATAAATATACGCAATTTAGAAGTAACACTCACGTAAATCTTTCGGACAGAGAAAACGAAATATTATTTCATGCAAAAATTAATAGTAAATTGCCTTGCTGAAAAATCCAGACATAGAATAAAGTAAAATAAAACAGATGAAACAAAAGTTTCAGGTAAAACAGAAACTCTTAGGAAAGTAGAAAAAGAAATTAAATGCTAGTATCAACAAATGAGAAAGCAAGATAGGGAAAGGTGAAACTAAATACTCCATTTATTCACATCATTAATTATTATTAAAATTATCCCTAATAATATACTCGAAAAATTCAACTTTTTCAATTAAATTTTATCTATTCGCGATGTAACAAAAAACTATGTGTTCTGAATCTAAAATAAAAAAAAATGGTCGAACTTCTCGATATTTTTTTGTTTGCACCAGTTAGTGAAAGGTGTATATTCTTTCTCATGAAACATTTTTTATTTTTACCCCAAAAGGACTGATATTGCTATTGCAGCTGCTTCGGCTATTTCTGGTGGGGTGCACGAAAATAAATCATCCACCTCCAAAATATATTTGGTTATCCCCTCCAAAAACTTGATGACGTCAGCTCAAAAGTTTGCCGAATAAATCCTATCTAAAATGTACAAAATATGAAGAGTCTGTACTTGTGATCTATCACTCCATTCATATTTTTTTGATTTGCATATACAGGGTGACTCAAAAAAAAATGAATGCGTAAATTTATTTTACTGATTTACTCAGGAACTACAAAACCGAATGCTTTTAAATCTTGAAAATATTTTAAAATTATTATAAGCATGGTAAATTTTTGATCAAAATGTATTTGGTCGTCCCCCCTAAAAAATGTATGACGTCACCACAAAATTTTGCTGAATAAATTCTATCTAAAATGTACAAAATATGGTGAGTCTCTTCTTACGATTTCTTATTACATTCAAATTTTTCCGATTTGCATATACAGGGTGACTCAAAAAAATTAATGAATGCGTGAATATATTTTATTGTGTTATTCAGGAACTATAAAACCAAATGCTTTGAAATCTTGCAGATGTTTGAAGGTTATAAAGAGCATAATAAATGCTTTGTCAAAATATATTTGCTTATCCCCTCCAAAAAATTGATGACGTCGGCTCGAAAGTTTGCAGAATAAATCCTAGCTAAACTGTACAAAATATGATGAGTCTTTACTTGTGATTTATCGCTCCGTTCATTTTTTTTTGGACTTGCATATACCGGGTGACTCAAAAAAAATAATGAATGTGTAAACGTGTTTTATTGATTTAATCAGGAACTATAGAACCGAATGTTTTGAAAACTTGCAGATATTTTAAGGCTATAAAGAGCATAATAAATTTTTAGTCAAAATATATTTGGTTATGTTGTCCAAAAAAACTGATGACATCAGCTCAAAATTTTGCCGAATAAATCCTATCTGGAATGTACAAAATATGAAGAGTCTGTACTTGTAATTTATCATTCCATTCATACAGGGTCATTATAAAATATTGTAGTCGAAGAAGGCCATGATTTTGGTGACATTTTGTGCCGCCTTTTTCAGTTTTGTGGAAAGGATTACACTAATATTGGAATTTTTATTTTTAGCGCCACATTAGTTGACATTAGCGGCTGCACTGTTTCAACGCTTCATCAAATTCTGTCAGATGTCAATAATTTTTTCGTTTGTACTGGTACGTTTTCCCTCACTTTGTGCGTTAATTGACTTGTCTTGTTTTCATTTTTGCTGTCTTCCCCTTTGTTAGAACTTTAATAAGTGTCTCAAAAAACAGTTTTTATCAAAACTACAGATCATTGTGGAATAATCTCAGGTAATGAACAGAGAGGAATAACTATGGTCAGTGTTACAAATGATTTTTTTAGTTCTTTGGCGCAATCATCATGCCTATTACCGTAATGGGGTGTTAAATGAGGATGGGGATGGAGTGTACTCTGTGGAGGCGTCTAAAAACGAGTATCTAGTGAAATGTTCTGTTGTCATTGATGAAGAATCTTTGAAGACGCTATATGGCGAATTGTGGCCAGATTTAACGACACTGGTAGCGTTTCTAAGTGAAAACCGACGGGGAGACCTCAAGTTAGTGAAGACGTTGTTGAAGATTTAAGGATGAGAATGGAACAAAGTCCGAATAAAGCTTTGTCAAAAATCTTTACTGTCCGGAGTACCATACAGCACATGTCAGAAAATCGTAAAAGAGAAGTTACATATGCATCCATACAAGATTTTGTTGGTTCAGGAGCTGCAACCAGCTGATTTTCCTTGCCGCGTTGGGTAGTGTAGTTGGTTTCAAGCTGATATGGACGATAACGGGATTCTCGATTTGTCGTTCTTTTCTGATGAAGCCTGGTTTCATCTGTTAGGCTATTATGTCAACTGACAGAACTTCAGAATTTGGTGTATAGAAAATACTCACGCTTTTGAAGAAACACCATCACACGCAATGAAGGTTGGTGTGTGGTTAGCAGACGACGATTCATAGGCCTGATACTTTTTCAAGTAAATGAATGTGGTCAATAAACAAAATTAGATGTAGAAAGTGTATGTAGGTACTGCAATAAAGTTTTTTATTTTCAGTAACTTTCATTTTTCTTTCGGTGTTAGTTGCATTCTCTTAATTTAAAACTTACTTCAACTTACTGTTTAGTAATAATTGTAATAATACTATTAGGAAAGTTAAAAATCTTTATTAAACATTCTGTTGTTTCAAGAGATCTCATAATCAGCTACAGAACTCTTAACACTATGCTCCTGAAATTTTATTGTTTTTTTCATCTTTTTCTTATAGAAATTTTGAAAAATCTTGATATTAGGATGGCCATGTGGGCGTGTTTTGGGTAGAACCTCTTTGACATTCCTGTTATGCAGATCTGGCATGTTTCAGATATCTAGAAACTGCAAAGCTGAAGGTAATGTTTGGACATAGCAGTTTTCACCTATTGTAGGGATGAAGATCAAGGATTTCAGTTGTGTTTTTTCAAGAGAAAAGCACCGGTCACAAACCATGTCTGCACCAATATTTTGACGATTCCTTACAATTTACAAACAGAACTTTCGCGGGATCACAACTTTGGCAAAATTATTTACTGCAAAAACTCATTAGGTACTCATAGTGTTCGTTAACTGTGATAAGACTTGCTCTGCCATTGTCCATTACGTGATTTTTCACAATTTTTACCTTCAGGGTACCTATAAAAATGTAATTTTTTAAATAATTACTGTGTTCATTGGTTTCGACAAACTTAACCTCACTTTTTGGATTTCATTATTTGAAAAATTATTGCTTCTTTGCAAAACAGACCAGATGATTTATTCTGTTCAACTCCAATCGACTTTCCAAGGTGTAATTCATGACAAAGCCCTTAAACGTTTTTCTGACAATTTACAATTTTTGAAACTGAAATGTATTGCAGTGGCGTTCACAAATGCTCGATAACACTGCAACCCTTAATGCTCTGGCCTGGCGTCTTTTCGTGTCTATTTAAAATGAAATTAAACCGCGAACCGGGCATTTCAATTTTTGACACATCTGACAGATTTGTTTGGACGTTCGTGACATTTCAAAACAGTTCAAATCATTTTGGTGATTAGCGGCACGAGAAAAATTTCATTTGTTTTTCATAGGTGAGTTGACTACAATATTTTATAATGACCCTGTATAATATACATGCAGTCGTCACGTTTCCGACAGCGAGGGAAGTATTTTTTGTTTGTACTTTAAAGGTAGAATTAAAATTTTCCAATTTTTTTTTTAACATTTCATTACTCTAGAAGAATATGTTAGTAGGGGAACATGTACAGGGTTTCTATAAATGACTATAGGGTCGAAGTAGGTCATGGAAACGTGCCGGCTCTCAGTTTTAGACTTTACTAAATGCCCAAGGACTCACGACAAATACGACACGCATCTGTGTCTGGTTGCCTAAATGCTTCATGTCTTATTAAAAAATAAAACTATTTCATTAAACAAATTTATTGCGGTTAAACGTCACAGTAAATATTGAAAATTCATTCACTATTTTGTTCAAAGCACATGCTTAATTTCAGAAATATTCTAAAACATCCTTCCGTCAATACATTGAACCCATTCTTCGATTTCATGTTGCAACAGGACTCCTGACTCTGAAGGATGTTTGCCAATTCTACTCAAGTCGTCTCAAATCATCAACAACTCCCTCAGATACTGAAGGTCTTCCAGGAGATTTCTCAATATTGTTCAAAATAAATTTAACTTTGTCTTTAATTCCATTTTGGAAATTTATATAGATTTTAAAATTGTCATTTACTGTTTTGTTCAATGTATCTTCATTGTTACATAATGTTTTTGAAATTTTGTTGAAATTTTTGCGTTACGTATTTTAAAAAATCAATATTTCATTGGTTTACGGTAATTTTGGAAAGGGGGTGGCACCACAGTTTTCAGATAGCTAAACTTTAGAAATCGGACTAAGTCTATTTTTGACTTTATTTGTTGGGACTGAGATATAATAAAAATAAAATTTAGCAACTTCTATGACACAAGATATTTTTATTGTGTTTCGTTTTTAACAGAAAAAATCGACGATATATCTGGTATGATTTCTGGAGTTTTGTAAGCTGAAAACAGTGTTGAAAACCGTGTTCTGAAATTTCCTTTAATAATTGAGATATTGACTTTTAAAAAACCTTATGCAAAAATTTCACTGAAATTCAGAGACAAATATGATCACAAACTGTTTTTAACAAAATTGCCCTTGCGCTATATAAAGAAAGTTATGGACAAAATATATTTAAAATTTCAAAATTCAGAAAACGTAGCGACTGACCTTTAAGTTCGAATACGCCCCCCTGGAGCTACGTATCTTCTTGAGATAAATATTTCCGAGATCAACCCATAAAATTGTGGTTGGGCTTCCCCTGAAGTGGATAAACAAAGCTGCATCTGCCTGAGTCCCAGGAGTGATTCCTACAATACGAATAAACTTTAAAGTACAAAATGCGATCTCTGAAAAATCTGTTTACATGTTTCAGTACAATAATATTCCTATTAATTATTACAGTGATAGAACTCTTGTAGGTAAGCGAAGAAAAATGTTGCTGCCCCGGTGGGAATCGAATCACACATCACCCGCTTGCCGAATGGGTGCCCTTACCACTAGACTACAGAGCTGCTTGTCTTTCTCAGCTTACTATTACTTATTATTATGTCGCCACGCTCTGAAATATGGAATGTCAAACTAATGCTAAAGACAGTATAAAATCAAAATCTGAACTCTCGTGAGAGCTACTCTCAAGTGGAGCTTAAGCTTAAATATTTTAAGATCTGCGATTTTTCTTCTTGCCCGTGAAATCCTTTAACACTCTCGAGATTGACTTATTTCGCCTGCAAGCGGATTCGGAGACAATATTTTTTTCGATGCGTTAAAGTATGATTTCGCGGCCTTGATATACAAATAACTATTTTGTGAAACCTGTTTCTAAAGAGCCACATGATTAAAGTTTTATGTCCAAGTTCTATTTAATTGTGCGTAGCATAGTTGCCACACCCACACCCCAAACTCTATCATTAAATATGAATACAATTTCCATTTCTTTTCAGTAAATAAATAAGGATCCAAATACTACAAAACTTTGTTCATATACATTTAATAAATAACGACAGCTTCTGTTTTATTATTCTCCGTATATAACAAACGATTCTACATTGGCATCACACTCAGTCATGGAATCCGAACCTGAAATAAAAATATGTCGTGCTACCTTGAAAGTTTTAAAATATAGCTTAATTTGGCCAAACGAAAATGACGAAATGAATCCTGGTAAATGGTATTACATAAGGGTCATAATATTTTTATTAATCACTAGTGGATGGGTTTTATCCGTGTTTTTACATCTTGTTGTAACTCTAAAAAGTCTCGCACCTATACGTGGTCAATAAAAAAAACTTAATTCTTCATGTTTACAGACCATGCGGATATTCATGTCAGTGAAGATGTGGCGTTTTTGGTTGCATTTTTTGGACTTTATTACATGACAGTTGTTTACGTGAAGAATCAGCCAAAAGTGGCTTTTTTGCTTAAGGATTTGTCCAAATTCGAGGAATTTGGAAAACCACCAGGTTTTGAAAACGTTGAAAAAAAATTAAGTTTTTGGTCCCAATTTTGTTTCTTTTACACAGTGTTTGGTACACTTGGGTACAACACCATTAAACTTATCCAGAAACCGGAATGCGAACAAGCAAATCTAGAAAAAGGTTTAAACGAAAATTGTGGACTTTTGTCCCCTACGTGGTTTCCCTTCAAAGTAAATTATTTTCCCATGTTCTACTTTGCTCTAGCTTACGTACATATGTGCACACAAATATTGATTAAACTGGCTCTAATGATTTCTTTTAATGGACTTGAAATGGCTCACCATGTAATATTAAGAATTGATCATTTGAAAATTATGATTACAGAGTGCTTCGAAGAGAATGATTACGAAATCTGTACAAAAAAATTCAAAAAATGTGTGTTGTATCATTTGGAGATTCTGAAGTATATTCGTTTTCTCGATTCTTTAATTTTTATTAATATTTTCATTTGTAGTTTATCTTCTAGATTAGATGACTGTTTTTCAAATGGCATGTTCGCTCACCTCACCATAACAGCTGCAATTTGTGGGTGCTTGGAAAAACAGTTCGTGGATGTAATTTTAATTAATTCCTACAATAAATACAAATCAAATAAAGCCAATTTTAGGGAGACAACAGAGATAAAGTAGCAGCTTTAATTCATGTTACCGGCTGGATCATGGCCTTATTTGTTGCTTGTCTTGGAGGACAACATTTAATCAATGCTGTGAATATATTTAATTTTCCATTATTATAATTTCTATGTATTCAGTTTAACCGTAAATTCTCGTATAACGTTTTCAGAGTGATTCATTACCTGATGCCATATGGTCTTGTCAGTGGTATAAAGCTGATGTAAGATTACAGAAAGATTTGTTATTTATGCTCTTTAGAAGTCAAGAAACCCTTCATATAAGTGTTGGTTCTTTTAGTATACTCTCGTTTGCTTTGTTCGTCTCGGTAAGTAGATATCTTCCCAAAATATCTTAATGTGAATAGTATTAATATTTCAGGTATTAAAAATGTCGTATTCCATACTTGCTATGTTAACATCTTGAGCACAAGGAATTCTGTTGTCCACTAAATTTTTCTTCGTCACCCTTCACAATTTAAATTAGAATTATATAATAATAATAATAATAATAATATAAATTTATTGATATCAACAAAACAAACCCAATTACAGAAACCTTAAAAAAAATGCAAATCGAGGTAACTTAAACTTTAGCTTATCTTATAATAAGTAAGAGTACTAATTTGTGTCAGGAGTTAAGATCTTGGGTTTGTTTCAACTGAAGTGATGATCAAGTAAAACTGTAAACATGTAAAAATCAATAATTTTTAATATAATTTGATGTTTGGTTGTATTTGTTAATTCTGAAAAAGATTACCTAATAAAATCTTTTCATATTTACAAAGCGAAACAAACCACTGAGATTTTGAACACTAGACAGGTTAGTCGGGTCTTGAAGATGTATTTTCAAAAGATCTACTAACACTCACAATAGAAATTCCAAAGCAAATTGTCAACAAATAACGGAATTAAAAGAATGTTGCCACTTAAAATGAAACACTTTAAATGATTAATAATTTCATATATTGTTACGAAATAAACCCATACACCGCTCCGCCCCGGTGATGGGTGACTCATCATCGGTGACGGCGGCCGACCGGCGTTTGACCAAAAAAAAACCTGGAAGTGGAAGTCGCAATTGGTACTTCGACCGCGGAATATCTAGAAGGAAAGTATGGGTTTAAATAGAGGCTACCGTTATAAATGATTCATTCAGTCAACAAGAGAATCTAGTCAAGTCGGTCCAGAATTATTTTGCAAGCTTAAAGTTGTCTTCAGATTTTCAAAAACAAATTGCTGTTCACTGGTTCAATTAAATTCAGAATTCTTCTTTGATAATTTTGTCAGAGGGTGTGATATTGATGATAAGTTTGAAAAAAATTTTCTGTAATGTCCAGCTAAACCAAAAAAACCCTTTAATTGCTTTTGGTAGGATATTATAAAACCGATTTAATCTTTTCTGGGTCTGGTAAAACGACATAATCTGTTATTTTATTACCTAGGTAAACTACTTCACTCCTAACAAATTCACATTTATCTGGGTAAATCTTAAGACTATGATTCGATTAACGTTAAAAAACTTCTCTTAATCTGTTTTTGTGTTCTTCCGAATTGCTAACATGAACCAGTATATCATCAAGATAAATAAAGCAATGGTTTGAATTTCTGTTAAAACGTTGTTCATCAATTTTTGAAACGTTGCTGGAGCGTTTTTAAGGCCAAAAGGCATACGATTAAATTGATAATGACCAGTCGATGTTGAAAAAGCAGTTTTTGCTGCATCCTCTTGAGACATTTTAATTTGGTGAAAACGAGATGAAACATCGGTAACTGAAAAATGTTTTGAATTCCCTGTTTGACCTAAAATTTCAATAATGTTAGGTAGTGGATAAAAATCTCCATTTAAATTCTGCAATTCTCCATTTTTTGAAGCCAGAGGCATTCAGTTTTTTAGACCGATATTGGGGAATCCCAGGGGAATTAGACGGTGATATAATATCTTGCTCATACATTTGATCAATTTGTCTCGTTACCTCGAATTTATTTCTTAGGACGTAATATGTTCGGGTCCAGGCAACGTGGAAGATTTCAATTTTATTAACTATTCATGAACCACCATCTGATTTAAGTGCCTATTCAACTAAAAATTGTGACGAAACATTATAACTTCTCTCAAATTTAAAATAATGGCAGTCAATAAGAGAACAAAATTTTTATAAAAATTGTATGCAGCGGCAGCGGCACCAGACCGCTATGAGAGGGTGGTGATCAAACTATTTCAATTTCATTCTAGAACACAGCAAAAGTACCCATTAGGGGCGTTGTAGCACGAGCGGAGTTTGGGGCTCCTGGTTGTAGCTGTTCTCCCCCCACGACGGCAATTCTATTTTATTGGCAAGCATGCCATCCAGCATTCCTCTATCACGAAGAAACGTGCCGCGCGAGCAGGCCTTTACGGTCGTAAACTCGTGGTTGGAAACATTGATCTAATAAAGGAGTGGATGGAGCCTTGCATTCGTTTACATACGCGAGTGAGTGTAATCAACATAAGAAAGAAATAGCTAGACCAGTAATGCATCAGTGAGGAAAGGACGGCTGATCACGTATCACGTGCTGGATGGCAAGAAACGCTTTATTTGAACGGGAATTAATACGTTTTCTTACGAATTTGTTCAAACAATTAATTATGACAAACGTTTATTAATGAAAACTGTAACGGAACTTAGTTTTGAAAAAAGAAGAGGAGAAAAAGGTTGACAAATAGAAAATAGTATCTAAATGTTTAATTTTGTTGATGTTTTGTTCATTTAAATAAATAAATCATATTATAAAACTATATTTGCACAGTTTACATTAAAATTATAGGTAATGTGAAATAACAAAAATCATGTTAAGTAGTGCAATGGTGAAGATAGTCTTTTAATAAAATGAAATGTATGCACGATGTACGATACATTACGAATTCAGTTAATATATACAATAATCTTCTACAAGTTAAGTAATCTTGTAGTGTATATTCATTGGTAAATCTGAAATTTTTCCGATAAAAGTAATTAAACTTTCGATAAAAATGACAGGCTGCCTAATTAAATTAAACATATTAAATTGTGTGAATTTTCTAGTAAAATCTATTTTCTAAATCCACGTACAAATAACTAAACTAATAATCAATAGATATAAAATTCCCTCATTTTGTGGCAATAATCCATTTTTTTCGTAACTCGGAATGTTTAGGGAATTTAACAAAATTTTTAAATTATAATTACGAAATCCTTCGTCTGTATATGTGATTATTACCTATGAAATGAAACAAGATTGCTTTCTTTGCACGTCCTATGCAATTATACGCAGAATACGATTTCATCATGTTCAACAAATGGTCGGATAAAATACAAATTAAAAAGATTGTACCCATTTAAATAAGGTAACTGGAGCCTAAAAAACGTAAATTTGCAAAAATACACCTTCAAATACCGTGCGACAGCACGAAAGAAATTTCCAAGAACACAGCGCTGTGTAGTTTCGCGTCAATGTTTTGCCACTTAGAGAGCCCTATCTCTGTCCCCCTGTGTTGACAACGCGCGCCTCTAACTTACTTCCATATAATATTATTTCTATGTTTGGAAATCACGGCTTTAAATAAGCTGAGAGCGTCACATCATCTCGACCATTGCCCTGACTTCTACTCTAGGTCTGTGTCCTTTCTGCAGATGGCGCGACCGCCCGCTCGACCAAGAACCGTACACTCCGCTTCCGCCACATGTTATGGTGTTATCTACCTCAATTCCATTTAGATCTTCAATTTCTATAACTCTGATATTCAACTACAATTAAACAAGTGTTAAAGTTTAAAAAAAGCAATAAACAACATTTAAATTCGCCATACACTCTCGTGAAATTTTTAAACAGCAAAGAATTCTTATCTGAGCTTAAGATTGGACATCAAACAATTTAAATGATGGAAGCAATCAACAAAATCTTTACATGTAAAAAGAAACTAGCAAAGATTGATAAAAATAGAAAGATCTGGTGTGAAATAAAACTAAAAATTACGTGAGGTTTGAAACTGCAGAGCATGAAAATTTACGTTCAATTAAAATTAGACAGCAAAGAAAATTACTGAGGGTAAAATTGTGAGATAGAGAAAAACTGCATGAGGGGAAAGATTGCAAATTTAACAAAATTACATGAGGTTAATATTTTATGCCCATTCGAATTATTGGTTAATTTTTAAAAGTGAAGTTATTCAACCGCATTATGGGCTGAATAACTTCATATTTTATATTCCCCCATACAAATACAAAACAAAAAACTCAGGCAATCTGGGGGTTCGTCGTTCCAAAAAATATGCGTCAAAAATATGTCTCTCAGAAATGTGATCAATCCTGTGGCGTTGTGCACATAATGGCCTGTTTTAAAGGAATAAAATGCACGTCCCAATAAATGACCCACAATGTTGTTAAATTGTTCAATGAGATTTTACACTTCAAACATGTGCTTTATCAACGATTGAAACAAAGAATTTACATTATGTTAAATGATGCCTTGATCCAAGTGACTGGTTACTTAAAACCATTAGCTCTGAGAGTTTATATCGTGAACTGTCCCCAGTTTATCCCAAACAAAACACATGATAAATAAATACAAAATGCATCCGGCGTTTCGAGGAATGTGCGTCTCGGTGATATAATATTCAAGTCGCGAGAAAAATGTCTCGGTGATGTGATGATGATAACGATGATAACTGCTTAAAGAGAAAAATTTTTTCCCAGAGTAGGGCAATGTTGGATTGATTTAACTGCCGTGAATGAACTATTAGCAATCTTGTGTGAGGAATTAAGAAGTGTTATAGTGTAACACTTACCTACCTAAGTATAAGCATCCAGAAACCTTAATTATAACTTGATAAACAAACGATGAGTCCTGACTAAGTGAATCGAATGAAATCTCCTAGCAAGTATATTATCTGAACAAATCTCATGACTATTAAATTGTGTTCGAATCAGTCAACGATTAAACTCCTAACATGAATTGTGAATTTACAAACAATAAAACAAATTTACAGCACGTGTTGGAGTCGGTCGAATACACCACACTGCCCGCAAAACTGAATCTATTAATATTCTCTAGCATTAATTTTATTCATCATTTTAATTTCACTGTGCTCCTTGGTAGCAAAAATTTTTTTTTCCTCGATATTATCTTTACTAGTATACAAAAATTCAAACATTTGTCACTTGTTAACAACAAATAATGGTAAAATCAATGGAGGTAGTATTGCAAATAATCCACTAAACGAGTATGGTGTAGAAAACACCAGCTTTGGAATAAATATATTTCATTAAAATACTATCTACAACAAAACAGCTGACTGAATTTTCTTCTCTACTAAAAACAGAACCATCTTTGATTGTAACATCACACTATTTATTGCTTTCAAAAGCATTATTTCTTGTATTAACTTAGTACCTATTTTTCTGGCCGAAATAACTGTTTTTGCAGTTATCTTTACACACTTTTGTAAACTATAAGAGACCATTTTATTTTGTTAACAAACACAGCATTGAGTAAGACATTTTAACCACCTGAAAAACTGTAGTAAAATATTTATGAACCCTTCTTCGAAACCTCACCGAAACAAGTAATGGAAAACACAGAACGTTAAAGGGTCCAGCAGTGAGATACACACTTTTTTGAGACATTGTTAATACAAACACAAGTTCGCGTTGTAGCCTAATATCCACTTCGTACCATTTTGAAAACCATATGGCTGAAGCAATGGACTCACTCTAAAAACCAAGTGATAAAACAAAATTAATAAAACCTTGCAACTTACGGCATTAATTAATTGTTGACCAGAAAAGCAAGCGAACGACAATGTAAAAATCCAACCAGAGAAGTGTATTATCGCACATAGATGATCACCCTAAAATATTTAGATTATTTTCATTACAAAATACATGTACTTCTGTCTACTTCAGTAAACTGCTTTCCTATACAAGCACAAATTATTGCCATAATAGTTATGTGAGTTAACATTCCATTCGAAAAGCATTCATCCAAGATTTTAGCTAAACTAAAAAAAATGTTTTAAGGAACAGCAGTGTTAGGTGGTAAACAAATTTCGATACACAGAGCTCTTTTATGTGAAATTATTTAAATTCATTTTGTCTTTGTTAAAATTTGCAAAGCCAAATCATAGCAAATTTTTTATATGAATTAACAAATTTTTCTGAAAAAATATAAATAGGGTCAATCAGAAACATTTTTAATGAGAGTAAACCGAAAATCAACATTTAGCGTTTGATTTTGGCGTATTATTTTGTGAACTAAACGAAGAATTCTTTCCAAAGCGTCTTTTAGCATTTACCTTAATTTTGTTAACAAGTTATCTATTCAAATTCACTTGAAAAATCACTGTATATCAATATCAGTTCACCACTCAATATAAATCATAAAACCTCACTCCAGTATATGTATGTGGTACAAAATACATTTAGACAATCTCTTGCGCGAAAATTTGTATTCTGTGTTATCAAAACATTCGTAGAACATTTGGTTCAAATGTTTAATCTTCAATATTAAATGTTCAGTTATTTCAAATGCATTAAAAGTCACTAAAATGTTGGGTTTCATTAACAACTGCACAGCGAGAAATATATATGCATGACACAAATAATACACAACAGCATTCTGTGTACTGAACGGAGTCCAAAACTGAGAAATAAATCCACAATTTTCTTTAAGACCTTGGTTTTTGTTTCTTTCCTCACACTCTTGTCTTTGAGTAAATTTCAGTGCCATGTACTGCGTCACGCCAACTGTGAGATAAATAAAAACAGCTTTAGACAGGAAATTCATTTTTTTTTCCTTTTGATCAAAATTAGTTGGTTTTCCAAAGCTTTTAAAATTTGACATTTTCTTTAAAAGGCTTGCTAATTTCGGTTGATTTTTTACGTATATAAAAGTCATGTAGTATATTCCTGTAAGCGATGCTAAACTAGTAACATCTTCCATTATTGGCACTTCTAAATGTTCTAAAAAAGGTCACATGTAAATAAAAAGCTACACTGTGCATTCAGTAGTACTTGATGTAGTGTTTACTAAGTGAATTAGTATAGATAACGAGAGAATAAGAGTTACCAAGATGTAAATGCCTATCTGAGCAATGTAATATTTGCCTGGCTTGAGTTCTTCGCTGAGTGGTGGCCATAGTAAAATATATCTCAAGTATTTTCTTGTTGATTTACATATTATAATTTTATTATCTACGTCATTCATAATTCCAATCTAAAACAACGATTTATAATTAATTCTCCATATACCACAAAGAGGGTGCAAAAATGAAAGGATTTTCACTTACTTACTTGAAAAATTTCGGCGTGTAGTCTCGGAATGCTGGTGTCTGTTTGTTAGCAATTAGTGTTGATACAAATTTTGATCAGTAAAGATATTACTGCAGAGTAACTCCACACATGTACTTTGATGGTTTGTGTATGAAGTTTATGTTATAAAGAGATTATTCTTCCCACATGCGATAGCTAACGATGAAAATATATGTACTTAAGTTGCTATCACCGCGTTATCATTGATGTTTTATTCCCGTAATTTAAGTGGAAAATATCGATTATGAGCACCACTTATCATTATGAAAATTACTCTTAAATTTAAAGTATAACTTGGAAATAATATTGGAGAAAACAGGTAATGCACCAGAAGTTAAACATATAAAATTATCCCAGAACAAAAAATGTGATAACCCTGGTTAAGCTGCAGCCAGACATTTTTAATAAAATATTTAATAAAATTTATGATACGTCTTTTCGCTGTTCAACAGAGCTACGAGCAATTTTTCATACAATAAATTAAGACGAACGTGTAAATGCAAGCCAAAAGCAAACGCAAGACAATTTAAAGGAACGCACAAATTCCAGGTTAGTTGAAAAGTGCAATAATAAAAAAAAAAAAAAAACAAGTGCTATAATACTTAAAAACCTCCGACACACAGACAAAGGCTTCAATGTTATAACGCCTCTCTTTTTGCGTCGGAAGCTAATAATAAAATGAACTCTCTCAGTTGAAAAGTTTCTAGCTTCGGCTAACGAATGTGGAAAAACTCCTGTCATGGATTTCTTTCGCCGTTTTCCCTTATAAAAAGAAGAACTGAGAAGTGAATCACACCACGAATTGTTATTCTCTCCAGTTTTAAAAATCACTCGACACACTAAACCATTGATTTCAGATAATATCAACTGTAATTCAGATTAATCAGTTCTTTTTCAGAAAGCGTTAGTGGAAATTCAGTTGCAGTTCAGATTAATAAAATGAATTTCAGAAAACATTATTCTTTTCAGGTGTGTTATTTCGTTATTTCTTACTGTAAAATTATGAACTGATTAATATGATTAAACATTCCATACAGAAAGAAAATAGTTCAACGAATTTACTATCACTTGAGAATTTTTAAGATTTTCTGAAATAAAAATGTAACCTGACCGGATTTTTTTTATTGTCTACGTCATCCAACTTTTTTTGTGACACTATACATTTTTACTTCCCGAACGTAAGCTAAAAAAGTATTATAGGCAAATCCATCGGGCGACTGGCTACTTTCACATTTTCTCAATGTATCATGATCTCTGGAGTACAAAAACATAGGCCTCCCGTTAACATCTCCCTGACTGTCTGTCTATCCACCATCTGTGTTAATTTTTCTTAGACAGATAATTTCCAAAACTACAGGACCGGTAGTTGTCAAATTTTATGTGTATTATGAATAACATGTAGGTGGTTAAACGCTAATGAAACTTTGCCTATTCAGTCCCACCAATAGTGTGATGACGTCACCTCAAAATTGTACACAATAAATGCGTTTTAAATAGGATAAAATAACACAGTCCTATACATAGTTATTAATAATAATATTAATAATAATAATAATTTTATTCATACATTACATCCCAGACGGGATGTTTGTACATGTCAGGAAAGGTATATTAGATAACTAAATATAATGTAAAATTTATAAAATACAATAAGTACAATGTAAATAAATACCAAACAACATAAATACAAACATTTTACTACACAATAGATTTGTCTTCCAGAAATTCGTCATAACTGTAGTAGGCACTGCTTATTAACAATCTTTTTATTGGTTTATTAAAATTTTTTGCGTTATCTTTTTTAAGGTAATGTGGAATCTTATTATAAAACTTTATAGTGAAATAATTAACCGCATCCTGGGACTTCTTTAGTCTTATTTCTTTCGGCCACAAATTGTTTTTATGTCTTGTGTTGTATTCATGAAAGTCACTATGAGCGGAAAATTCATTTTCATGTTTTTTAATGTAGTTTAGGCAAGTAAAAATGTACAAAGAAGGTAGCGTCATATATATTTAGCTTCCTAAATTGTTCTCGGCAATCTTCTCTTCTTTGCAATTGAGAGAGTCTATGACGTATACTAGTATGTCCCCATAATAATATTCCATATAGCAAGTGTGACTCACATAAAGCGAAGTAAATGTTGCGTAAATATTCTCTGGGTAAATTTTCTTTCAAATGTCGCAATAGGAAGATATTTTTGCTGATTTTTTTTGCAGTATTTTCTCCATGACTAACCCATGAGAGTTTAGAGTCTAAACTGAAGCCCAGAAAGTTAGTGTTTGATTGAAAGCTGGCTGGGATCTCTACTTTCTTCAAAGTAAAAATCATCGTAGCTGATTTGTCAACATTCAGAACAAGATTGTTCGCTGTGAACCAATCAAAGGCTTCCGATTGCGCTTCAGCACTGACCATGTCTGGTGCTACGTCCGATATTAATTTGTTTAGCAATGTGGTATCGTCTGCGTATAATACTGAATCAGAGTTTAAGTTAATTGGTAGATCGTTCACAAAAATTAAAAATAGGAGAGGTCCTAAGATGGAACCTTGGGGTACTCCTTGATTAATCGGAAGATGGTCCGAAAATATTTTGTTAAATTTAACTAATTGTTGACGATTCTCTAGATATGATTTTAGTAATTTACAATTTTCAATATTATACGCAGATAATTTTTTCAGAAGGATATTATGTGACACGCAATCGAAAGCCTTCGACAGATCAAGAAATGTCACGATTGCTGTTTCTTCTGTTTCGAAACATGATGTTATATAATTTTGTAACTTGTGAACAGCGTCTACAGTGAACAAGCTTTTTCGATATCCGAATTGATTTCCCGTGAATAGTTTTTTACTTTCGAAATAGCGGCTCAATTGACGAAATAATACCTTTTCTATTACCTTCGAAAAAATTGGCAGTAGTGCAATTGGGCGGAAATTACTTGGGTTATTCAAGTCACCTTTTTTATATATCGGAACTACAACCGCCGTTTTTAAACAATCAGGAAAAATAGATTCCCTAATGCAGATATTTATTAACTTTGTTAGGGGGGAAATTAGTATGTTTTTAACTGTGCTCAACAGGTTAGTATTGAGGTTATAGACATCATTCGAATTGTTTTTTTTTTTTTAAACTATTTATGGCATCTCTGGTTGTTATGCAAGAAATTTCACTAAAACTAAAAGTTTCTGAATTGGATAGGGGGACTTTTTGTGCTAGAAAGTTTAAAGCATCTATTTTTGATGTTGTTGCAGGAAATTGGGGTGCCAGATTTGTAAAGTAATTATTAAATTCAGTACTAGTAATTGAGCTATCTAGATCGTTTATTGCTTGCGAGTATTTATTACGTTTTTCGTTAATAATGTTCCACATTGCCTTGTTCTTATTATTAGAGCCTTCGATAGCTTTTTTATTATAGTTAATTTTCTTGAATGTTAGCTTATAGAGTACGAAACTCGTTTCTTGGTTTTCTAGTTTGTTCGGTTCTTAGAACAGAATCTATTGTGTTTAGAGAATTCAACGTGTTTCTCATTTCAAATAATTCTTTGTCGAACCAATTTATTTTATTAAAGCTTTTGCTGTTATTAATTTTTTTGTGAACTTCTGGAAAAGCAAGATTTGCGTAATGCGTAACGATTTCAGTAAACCTAGAAAATTTAGCATTAATATCTAAGCTAGTGTCATCGACAAAACTCCAGTCAACGGTTTTTAGTGAATTATAGAAGTTAATTTTACCAAGTTCAATAATCGGTCTTATGGTTTTTTGTGTTAACAATTTTCAATTTGAAGCCGTAGAAAGCTTCAAATTTAGCTTTATTGCTGATTGATGATCAGATATCTGTACTTTGACTGGACTTACTTCGTAGTGTGATGAATCTATATTGGTAAAAATATTGTCTAAACACGAGTCTTTCCGAGTTGGAAAGGTTACAATATATTCTAACCCGTGACAGCGCATAAAGTCGCACAGCAAGTTTTTTTGCTGATTGTCGTAGTCGAACCTGACGTTGTAATCATCTGCTAATACAACATTTAATTCAAGTGAGTTACTTATGCCGAATAATTTGGACAAAACATTCAAAAATAAGTCAAAATCACCAGATGGTGGCCTGTACAAGTTTATAAACACTACTCCAGTGATACTAACACTTACTGCTGACAGTTCACAGTGATTCTCCACGGAGGGTTGAGTTAGTTGTTCAATATTCTTACAGTTTACGTCATTTCTGGATAGTATGAGAGGGCCTCCGTGCTTCGCGGGTTTTCTGCAAAAGTACGATTTTGTAGAGAAGTTCTGTATAGCTAGAGTTTCCGGTTCTTGGTCATACAACCAATGTTCTGATACTCCAACTAGTGAGCAGTTTTCTTCCGCCAAAAGAACTTCAAATTCTGTTCATTTCGAACGAATTGACTGTATATTAAGGACAAGTATAGTTATGTTAGTTTGCGAATGTTGCGGGGCGTTTGTGGCGAAAAAATTCAAATTTTTTGACTATCACGTTTCGGGGCCAATTTTCTCCCTTGTAGAGCTGGTCAATAAGGAGGAAATCTGCTCCAACTTTAAAAGCAGCGCTCGTAGCATCTTCTCTTCTTGGAAGTGGTTCAACGATAAAACTGTGATTTGATAATCTTTCTTGGAGATATTTTTCAACATCTTCTGGTGTTGTGTTTATGTGAGTCCTACCGACATAGATCCATGCGCGTTGTGCTGCTGCACTGAAGCTTGATGTTTGATTTTCTGAATCGTGGCAGCCTCTGACGACTGTTTTACGTGCTGTAGTTTTATTTACTTTTCGCTGTTTATTGCGCTTTTTTGCGGAACTTCTTTTTATCTCTGTTGCCTTGTTTTCTTTTGGAAATTCTCTGATTACCGTCTGATTCGATGACCCTGAATCGCTTGACACATAATCTTCATTGTCACTTTCAAAATCCGTGATGGTCGGATATTCTTCTGTCGAAACTTTGCTGCCTGTATTGCTCACACCAAGATGACGGAGTTGCTTTAGACTCTTGATCTCACTGGATAGGTACTGATTTGGACCAGCAGTATTTTGACGGATTCTGTTACGATGTTCTGGATCATTTCTTGAAGATCACTCACATTGATCATTACACATTCAGCACTTGAGATTTGATTTGCCCGAGTTGTTGGCGAATCCGTGTGTGTTGAGCTTTCACCCGAGACATCCAGCTTTTTGGAAATAAATTAAAACTGTATAACAACATTTTGCTATTTAATTTTAAGTCTGCAAAATCGAATGCTCTGCAGTCTTGCAGAAGTTATCGTAAGCATGGGAAAGTTTTATGCAAAATATATTTGTCCATCCTCCCCAATAAGTTGGTGACGTCATCCCATAATTTTTATTGGTCAATTTAACTTTCTAGGTTGTTACAAATTCGGAAAAAAGGAATATTCTATTCCAATAAAATTAGCAATTGAATTGCTTGAGGTTCTTTATCCAAGTGTACAAATTATGAAAACAAACAAACATTTGAAAGAAGAAAACTCATTTAGAAAATTTGTCGAAAACTTAGAAATAGAATTAATTATGTACAGTCTTTATAAGAGGAAGCAAATAGCCATTGTTGAATTTCTTATCATAGAATTAAAAAAAGATGCGGATGTTAAATTTATTATTCAGAGAAGATTTGTAGGTCACGTTTGAAAGCTATTTACGTTTTGGAAAAACGATTGGTGATAATAGAAACTCCACGGCTAAAAAAATACGATTTAAGGATATTTGTCAAATAAGAAAATTTTTAAGAAAATAACAAAGATAATAATTTGCTTGGATGAAATTTGGTTTGCAATCATGACGT
This sequence comes from Zophobas atratus, assembly GCA_022388445.1. Lineage (NCBI taxonomy): Eukaryota > Metazoa > Arthropoda > Insecta > Coleoptera > Tenebrionidae > Zophobas > Zophobas atratus. Next base: position 34,377,200 of record CM039449.1, read on the forward strand.
GACGAAAAGAGGTTTATCCGAAGGCACAATGCACTGTTGTTTAGTAGATGCACCATGCTGGTAGAAGTAATGGTTGGGTACGAAATAGACTTTGACACGTAATTGAAATTGAAAGTCCTGATGTATTGTTGCGAACTAAACCCATACGCCGCACCGGTATGACGCCTATGGGTTTTCTACTATGTGCGGGGATGATGGGTGACTCATCGTCGGTGACAACGATCGAGCGATGCTCGCTAAAAAAAAGCCTGGAAGCGGAAGTTGCTATGGGTATTCGAGAAAGACCTCGATCACGGAACCTCTAGAAGGAGAGTGTGGATTTAAACAGAGGCCACCTTCCGGAACGATTATTATTCAGTCAGAGAAGTTCGGACAATGTGAGGAGTAGAGTCAAGTCAAAACCTTTATTCAGTCGAGTCAAGTCGAGTCGAGTGAATTTTGAGAGAAGCCAATCAAGTTACGCCGGAATTATTTTGTACATAATCTCTCTGTAATAAGTCGTGTAAATTTGAGTTACTAAGAAATAATCATCGTAACAGTATCATCAGAGATTCAAGAAATCATTATTAATGCAAATGATGATAAAATTAGCAACATTTTTTAAGGCGATTTTGATATTGATACTGGAAATACTGATCTCAGTTAGTATTTCAGTGCTCTATGGAATTTTTGTATATATATATTTTTTTGATATTCATGTACAGAGTGATTCAGCCTGAATGACGAATGTAATTTGTGGTTAGCGGCAAGCCGAAACACATTATACCCTTATTCCTTGATTCACACTAGAATTTCAAAAATATCACAGTTCCACGAAGTCTGTAGTTTGAAAAACGTCAAAACAAAGTGTCATTGTCACGCATTAAATTTAAAATAATGGCTGATGGAAATAATTCTCTGAAACGGAATTTCACCAATTCATCGCGTATTTTCTTGTGCATGATAATGTAAGTTATGTTTGTTTACATTGCCGTTGTTGAAAAATTCAGCCTCGTCACTAAATTAAATATTCCTGATAAAACTGAGATCATTTAGCAGCTGTTCCAGAACGAAATTGCAAAATGCTAATCTTGGTATTTCATGAACTAATTACATATTGTTATGAAAAAAACACATACGCCGCTCCGGTATAACGCCTATGTGTACCAGGATGTGCAGCGATGATGTCTCATCGTCCGGTCTCAGGATGGCCGACCGGCGGTTAGTAAAGAAAGGCCTGGAATCGGAAGTCGCAATGGATTCCAGAAAGACCTCGATCACGAAATCCTATAGAAGGAGAGTATGCGTTTATATAGAAGCCACCTGCGGGAACGATTATTATTATTCAGTTGATTCAGTCAGCGAAGAGTCCGATGAACGAATTCAGTCAAGTTGCACCGAAATTATTTTGTAAGTAGTCGTGTAAATTTGAGTTACTAATAAGAAATAATTTGTTGAGTTCAACCCATGCCTATTTTAATCAACCGTTTAACAGTCTGATACGGTGGAAATTCTTAACCTTTATCATGGGACAGACAGAAGATTGGCTTGTATTGACACCCTCCATAAATTAAGCTCATGTCGGTTTTCTCGGTGTTGGTAAATGAATACCTTGGAATTTTTGAAAATAACTTTCAACTCCTTAAAGTTAACAGTGACATAAGAATGCAAACTTGGATTCATGATATTTTTTAAATTCTACTATAAATCAATGAACAGACGAAAAATGTATTTTGGGATGCCTAATTGGATAGGAGAAATTCGTTATTTACGCTGAATCAGCCTGTATATACAACAATATTATGAAAAATATTGGGTTTTTATGATTGTAATTACACAATCGCAAATGTATTTCAAAAAAATACTTTATTAGTGTGTTGAGTAACTAATGTTATAAAAACTGAATGTGTGAGACGTCCCTGAATTTAATAATCGATAAGAACACTACAGGTGCAAAAATTATTAGAGTTACAGTGTGATATATTGTTAGAGTTTGTGGACTACGAGGTATATGCAAAAATTAAACAAAAAATCAAAGTATACTCCTGGCAAGCAAAAGTGGAACATCTAATTTTTTAAAGCCAACATAAGATCACCATAAAAGTATGAATTTCTGTTAAATAACATTTATTACCATTTTATTTATTAATAAACACCTTCATAGCACCGAGATGAAGTTGAAGCAAGTAGAGCCAGAGACCGACGCGTCTTCGAAATATCACTGTACACTTTGAATGTCACTTGATCATTATTTAACAGAGGTTCACGCTTTTACGGTAATCCTATAACGTCTTTAAAAGTTAGGTTTGCCACTTCTATTTACTAGGACTATACCTGCTTTCCGGTAAGTTATTGTGCAGAATTTGTCAATAACGAATACTAGTGAACAATCAATATAGTGTTGAAAAGATTAGCTTCAGACTCGGCTTTAGAATGTACCTGTACTTTGTTAAACTGTAAGGGATTACTTTATTTTGTTAACAAACACAGCATCGAGTAAGACATTTTAACCACCTGCAAAATTTTATTAAAATATTTATAAACCCTTCGTCGAAACATTACCGAAACCAGTAATGGAAAACACAGAGTGTTAAAAGGCCCAGCAGTAAGATAGAAACTTTCTTGAGATTTTGTTAATACATACAAAACATCACGTTGCAATTTAACATCCACTTCGTGCCAATTTGAAAACCATATAGCTGAAGGAATGGACTCACTCTAAAAAACAGGTGATACACAAAATTTATAAGAATTTCTAACTAACGGCATTAATCAATTGTTGACCAGAAAAGCAAGCAAATGACAGAGTAAAAATCCAACCCGAAAAGTGCATTATGGAACATAGATGATCACCCTAAATTATTTAAATTATTTTCGCTGCAAAATACATGTACACACTGTTACCTACTTCAGTAAACTGTTGTCCTATACAAGCACAAATTATTGCGGTAATAGTGATATGCGTTAACATTCCATTCGAAAAGCATTCATCCAACGTTTTAGCCATACTAAAAAACATATTTTTATGAATAAACATACGTAGTGGTGACCTAATTTCGAAACACAGGGGTATTATCCGTGAATTAAATGAATAAATTTTATTTTGTCTTTTTGAAAAATTGGCAGAAAACTGGAAATTTCCTTTAAGCTGTCACAAATATTTATTCATTCGATTCACTTGAAAAATCACTAAATTTCAAAATCCGTTCACCACAATAACAACTGTAAAATCTCACTTCATTATGTGCGTATGATATAAAATACATTTAGTCAATCTAAAGCGAGAAAATTTGTAGTCTGTATTTTCAAAACATTCGCAGAACATCTGATTCAAATGTTGGATCTTCAAGATCAAATGTTCAGTTATTTCAAAAGCGTTATAAGTTAGTACCATGTTGGGTTTCATTAACAACTGCATAGCGAGAAAAATGTAAGCATGACACGAACAATACACAACAATATTCTCTGTGCTGAAAGGAGTCCAAAATTGAGCCATAAATCCACAATTTTCAGTAAGACCTTTATTTTTGTTTCTGTCCTGGCACTCGTGTCTTTGACTAAATTTCAATGCAACATACTGTACCAAACAAATTGAGGGATAAACAAAAACAATTGTAGAGAGTAAACTCAAACGTCGTTCCTTTTGGTCAAAATTAGTAGGTTTTCCGAAATTTTTAAAATCTGACATTTCTTTTAAAAGGTTTGCTAATTTTGGTTGATTTTTTACGTATATAAACGTCATGTAGTATATACCTGCAAGCGATGTCAAACCTGTAACATCTTCCATTACCGGTACCGGTATATGTGCTACAAATAGGCACATATAAAAAAAATTAGACTATTACGTACATTACAATAATACTTATAGCAGTGATTATTAAATGAATCAGCACAGATAGAGATGTAACAGAAGTTACCAAGACGTAAACTCCAATCTGGGTAATATAATGTTTTCCTGGCTTGAATTCTTCGTTAGCTGGTGGCCATAATAAGATATATCTCAAGTATTTTCTCGTTGATTCACATATGGCAATTTTATTATCAACGTCACTCATACTGAAAACCTAAAACAATAACGAATATTTGCGTTAGTGATACCTACTAATTCAACATAAATATTAAGCAATCTACCGAAATCTTGTTTATATAAAATTTGGAGACATGTAGTCTAAAGCATGTAATGCAAAAATTTCAGTAAAAGAAAGCGTGCGAAACAAAAATTTTTGCTTGTTGGCTTTTTAATTACTTACGTGAAAATTTTCAGCGTTTTTTTCAGGAATATTTTCTCAAACGAATGTCTGTTAACTGATTCTATGTTAAATACAATAGTTTCAAGAAGTGTTGCAAATTGTGATCACTAAAATTTTTACTGCGGAGCAACCACATGAAAGCTCTGATGGTTTGAGTATGAATGTCTAAACTGTAAAGATATAAAGCTTTCCATTTGCAGAGCCAATGTAGACATTCATGCGTTGCTATTCCCACGTTGTCATTACTGTTATTTAACTAAAAATTATTGATTATGAGCACACATGATTATTATGAAAACTGCTCATTATTTTAAAATATAACGTAAGAGAAAATAATGGAGAAAATAGAACATCCACCTTAATTTATATAAATTGCACTGGAGAAAAAAATGCAAAACATCTGTAAAGTCACAACTTCTATATTATAATGTTATAATAGCTATTTATTTTACAAGTAAATAATGCATAGCTTTAATGGACTGCTAGCAAGGCTAATAAAGGGCAAGTCTAATAAAAGGCATTATGCACGTGTGACGTACAAAGCTTTATGTTTGACTCAACAGAAGATTTTTTTTCTAACACTTTCACTTCCATTTTAAAATTGTTAATAATTTTTAGGCATTTATCCTTGTTAAGTGTTGGATTATTCAGTTTTCACCAATCAAGTAAACGATTAAGATTGTATTGAAGAATATCAGTCTCTTGCATTATGAACTTCAATAAACAGTTTAAGATCAATCAGCAAAAATCAATTTTTCACACGTAATTTCATTAACAATGTCATTCATTAATACTATAAATAATAAGGGTCCTAAATTGGACTCCTGTGGGCTACCAGAAGTCGGAGAGATAGATTTAAAGCGAAAATTACAATAAATAATAACTTGCTGCCTGTTCATAAGATATGATTGGAATAATGTGATCAAGGGATCTGAAAACCCATATTGCCGTAACTTGTCTAGTAATAAGTATGTACCTAATGGTCAATTTTATCAAATACTTTACGAAATCCGTATAATTATATGCACTTGGCCACGATTATCAATGGATTCAGAAACGAATTGTGAAAACATGAAAAGTTAGTTACAGTAGATCTTTTTTCAACAAATCCATGTTGATAAGGGGTAATAAATGGTTTAACAATAGAGTAAATTCATTTGTACAATAATGAATCAAATATTTTAGCAAAGTTGCACAACAGACTAATAATAGGTCTGTAATTCTCAACATAGGTCGGTCACATCTCCTGAATTAAATACCGGACAGATGTTAGATGTTTTCCAAATATGAGGTATTGAACACTTTTAATATGCAGTCGAATATTTTGAAAGTGGGGTCACTAAAATATTTGCAAAATCCAAAAGTAAAAAACTAGGAATACCATCAGGGCCCGCCGTGAAAGAATTTTTAGATTTTAAAGCTAAAAGAATATCTTTATCTAAAAAGAAATGACAAGAAACAAAAAGCTGGGGAGCTAGTTCAAGATTCAGAATAAACACTCTTGAAATAATCAGCGAAAGCATATCAGGAGAAGATAATTCCGTGTTATTGTAACGCAACTTACCCGGAATTCTACCACCATCTTTTTTACTTTGAATAAAGGACCAAAACTTTTTTGGGTCAACTGTAATATTGGTTTCGACCTCAGCAATATATTTCTTATAAGAATTCTCTATAAGAGATTTACAATTAGACCGATAACATTTCAACAAATTATAGAAATAATTAAATTTGTATTTATGAATGTTATCTTTAGTTTTCAAAGCAGTTATTATTACTTTATTAAACCATGGTGGATATTTATGACAACGGGTACTAATATATTTAATTTTTGGTAATATTTGAAATAACTCTTTGGAGAATAACGAACAAATCTGATCTACATTAGAGCAAGAGCAAGATTTGAAATGATCGCTATACCTAAGCCTATAATTTTCCACATTCCGACGCCTACCATTTTTAAAAACAGGAACTACCTTTGCCGTATTCCACTTGTTCGGAAAAGTTGCTTCGCGAATTATTATCAAATTGAACAGATGAAAGAGAGGTTCAGACAAACAGGAAACACAATTCTTCACAAAAATACAGGTATACAATCTGGGCCCATCGTGAAGTTTGCCTTAATTTTCTAAACAGCTTGGCAAATATCGCATATCGTTGTTACAAAGTTATTTAACACATTAGACATATCACTAAAGTTATCACAGACAGATGAATTATCAAAGGTAGTATCATTAATAAAAACTGAACTGAAGAAATCAGCGAAAGTATTTGCGATGTCTTCCGGATGTACTAACTCTTTGCGTTGAAAGAACATATTACCCGGGATGCTTGAATTATTTCATTTCAAATTTGTATCTCCACAGATTTTGCGGCTTTACTTTCATATTTTCTTCAGCACAACTAACGAAGTGTGCATACTCCTTTTTGATCTAAGTTTTAATAAGCTTCCTTAACTATTAACTTGAAACAGATCTGTTTCTAATTTAAATTTCTTATAGTTTTCCACAGAAGGTGCTTATGATTAATGTAATGTAAACCATACAGGAAATGATGTTGTTTTTTTTTTGATATTTTGGAACGTATATGTCAAAAAGGTCATAAATTTGACCATATATAGATAATCACAAGCTTCATCGCCGTTGGTAAATAATTTGAGTTGTGACCAATCCTTAATACATAAAGCGGTGTACAGCGCAGGATAGTTTCTCTTACGAAAATTGTATTTGTATATGGCATTAACTGTGGTAAATCTTGTCTCTTCCGGGAGGTTATACAAAATTAGTTTATTTACACGACGATTTCTGTCTTCAACCTCAGCGATAATTTCCACGTCTGATAGTTTCCTGTGGGAGTCATCATCGACCTCGTTGCCCTAGTTTCTTAATTCGTTTCACTCAGACTTCAAACCCTCAATTTCGTCTTTTAAATCATTAATCGTAGTAATAATGTCGCATTTATCACATTAAAAGTGTATTTTCCTTGAATTAGACCGAACACAATCCACTTTAAGCTTGTAAAGTCCAGCACATTCCACATGGATAATTTTTCGGCAAATATCACATGTAATCCACTCGGAATTTCTTATTTTCTTATTGCAGGTACCACACACCGACATATTGTTGCAAAGAATAACAAGTATACACAATATACGAATAATACTCTATTATAATTACAATGGATGGAGGACAAGCACAGAGCACGTCTTTATGTTTTAAAAAATATTTTTTCAAGTCAGTTTGACCCTTAAATACATTAACCAAAAATTTGATTGTTAGAATCACACGCCGTATCTTTAAAGAATTAAAGTTGAATTTAGAAGGTGGCAATGACTAGTCATACCCTTTCTATGATATACGCATTTTAAAAATCGTCTTTGCACAGATTCAGTGTAGTTTATGTGCACAGAGAGTCATATTCGAGACGGGATCTAACTAAAGCGAAGAACAGTTTAAATAGAGCATCCATATTAGTAAAGTCTCTACAGTTTCTATATATGAAGCCGTACATTTTAAACGATGTTGTCATGATTTCACCAATGTGCAGTAAAAGTTAACTTTCGACCGAAATTAATGCCAAGATCTTTTATGCGCGAGGAGCGATTTAGGGGAGTATCTTCAATTTTGTAAGAGTAAAATACGTGGTTCTGTTGTCTGGTGAAGGTCGTAATGTACCATTTGGTATAATAATTGAAGAAAAAACATTTCTGAATACACCAGTTAATTAAACGATTAACATCGGATTGAAGGATCTCACAATCTTCTGTTGAAATGATTTCTCTATAAAGCCTCAGATCATCCGCAAATAATAACTTTCCGGAACATATCACATCAACTATATCACAATCACCGGGAGATGGTCGGAGTGGGATGCAGGACAAGATTTTTCCCGTGCTTAAATCACTTTGTGTTATATTGTAAGAAACTCGATTATAACAAAGGATGTTTATTGATGATCCTGGATAATACAAAAATAACATTAATTCTCAAAGACATCTATACTGTGTGTCTCGGCGGCCATGTCGCAACTGCTGTCCCTTGCCAACCTGACACTTCGAATACCCTATAATATACAACATCTCCTTTTTTTTTTTAACTATATAATCCTTAAATCTAACAGGTGGTTTTCTGTAGGTCTAACAGGACGATCATTTGTTACTTGTACATTCCTGTCACTAAGGGGTAAGGAGACTCTGCCTTCTTTGGTACCGTTATCAACAATTGCACATGGGGGTCCTGGAGTAATGTCGGGATTATATTCAGGAGGATTATTCAGGGATTCTCTCAAGTGTTTCCTGTTTCTCCTGTACTCTTCGTTATTGGTTCTAACAATGTAGGATCTCGGGGTAGACCACTTCTTCACCACTACTGCTGGTTCCCACTCTTTCTCCTTTCTTATCGTCACGCTTTGACCAATTTCTAGTAGTCGCAGAACTATACCAGATTTGTTGTAATAGTAGCTGGTTTTCCTCTGTACTTCTTGAAACGATATTTTCTATTTGTTTCGTCATTCTTGGCCAGAAGACAACCGATCTTGCTCTCATCTTGCATTTTTCCATGCCAAAATGTCCCTGGTGAATTTGTTGTAAAACTTCTTGTGTCATTTTCTTCGGTACAAGTAGTTTATCTCCAATAACAATTAATCCATCTTGAATATCTACGTCATTCTTATATTTCCAATACTCTTTTACTTCTTCCTCTAGTGTCTGTTTACTGTCTGGTCAACCGTTAAAGTGGTATTTCATTATGAGTTTTGATACTTTGTCTTCCTTGGTTTCTGCTTGGAATACTTTTCTTTTTTCTGGAGTTACCGCTAAGTGCTTGGATACTGAATGAACGACGCTTTCAAGCTCTGGATCATCTGATACCGGGTCTTTTAAATATGCTCTAGAAAGAGTATTCGCTAAATACATATGTTTTCCTGGTGTATAAGTCACTTTGAAGTCATATTTGATTAATTTCAATATCATTCTCAGTAATCTGCTGGTGACTTTCGTTATCTCTTTCTTCAGTATTGCTTCCAGGGGTTTATGATCACTCTTTACTGTAAACTTCTTTCCATAAACATAATAATGAAACTTTTCTATACCATACACAATCGCTAACGTTCTTTTTCTATCTGTGCCATCTTCTTCTCTCTCATTTTGCAATAAGCACGCTCCTAAACCATTTCCTGAGGCATCCATTTGAATAATTGTTAGAACTATCTGGTCATAATACGATAATACTGGTGCTTTACATAACAACTGCTTCAGCTTTTCCAAACTCTCTTGATGCTTCTCATTCCAAACCCATTCTATATCTTGTTTTAAGAACTGTCTTAATGGTGCGTTTAATTCAGCTAAGTTTGGTATGAATGTTGAAAGGTAATTGATGATTCCCAAAAATTTCTCCTATTCTTCTTTGCTCTTTGGTGTCTCTACTGCTGCAATTGCTTTAAATTTTTCTGGATCTGCGACTAATCCTTTTTCACTTACTATGTTACCTAAAAATTTCACCGCTTTCAGCTTAAATTGAAGTTTATTCTTGTTGAATTTCACTTTATTTTTCTCAGCTCTTTTCATTACTTTTCCTAAAATTCTATCATGTTCTTCTGTACTTGCTGCTATTATTAAATCGTCAAATATTATGTTAACTCCTTCAATATTTCCAAATATCTGTACTACTTTCTTCTGAAATATTTCTGATGCACTCTTTATAATTAATTTCTTAATTTATAGGTTTCGAGCCGTTAACATCGCGTTGAGCTGCTGCAGCTTCTCATAATAATTAAAACGTGATCTTGTGAATTAATATTAAAATTAATTTAGTTAGTACTTTCATTGGTGTTATCAGATAAGCAGTGTGTGGAATACTTTTTGTTTCTATAAGAAGGTATTGTTTTCTTTTGCTCATTTTTCCAGCATAATAATAAAACTAAATTTCTCCTTAACCTATTGTAAATCTCATGTTTTTACCATTCCGTGGCCCTTCTGGTTTGTCAAGTTAGTCACTGCGATAGCTCCCGCCAGGGTGACGTGTGTCCCAGTGGTTGTTTTCCTTTTTTCCCATTATTCTTTATTTTTTTATAGTACTGTTACGTGCATCTCTCTAAATTATGATTTGCCTAAAGTGTAGCTCCAACATTGATGAGAACAATCCAAAATCTTTTATTAAATGCGATGGATGTAATAGACCGGTACATATTAATTCAACTTGCTCTGATCTAACAGCTAATGAAATAAAGTGCTTTTCTGAATTGCGCCCCAATAATAAAAGAAGAATTAAATATATCTGCCTTGAATGTGACCAGGGTCTTCATCAATTGCCAAAATTACTACCTCTTGTGAAAGAACTAAGAGAAGAAATATCTCAGCTTAAAGAGTTAAATAAATCTAGCTCGACAAATTTGTCCACTATTAATCAGAATAATAATCTCATTTCAACAACTGCTTTTGAGGAAATAATACATGAAATATCTGAGCGCAATAAAAGAGCAAAAACTTTATTCTATATAATTCTAAAGAGCAATTTGGTTCAAAACAGGATAGGATTGAGCATGATACTTGTTTGGTGAAGACATTACTTGCTGATTTAAACATTCAAGAGCAAGAAGTAAACCCTATAAGATTAGATAAATTCGATAGAACTAAACAGTCTCTTTCTCATCCAATTAAGGTTCAGTTGTCCTCTAAACAGGATGTTCTTACTGTTATAACTAAATTTAAGAAGCTAAAAGAATCCCCCAACTATGCATGGTTATCTGTTTTTCTTGATAGAACTCCACGTCAATCTGCACTCTACAAATCTGTTAAGCGTGACCTTGATACTCGTATTCAAAACAGTGAGACTAACTTAAGGAGTAAATATCACAACGATGTTCCTACAATAGTGTCGGAAAACTAAACTTGTCCAACAGTGTATCTTCATCATTCTCAATATATTACCAAAATGTTAGAGGTCTGAATTCCAAAATTGATCAGTTTTATTGTAGTATTTGTAGTTCTGACTTTGACGTTATTCTAATCAGTGAATCTTGGCTTAATGATTCTGTATTTAATAATGAACTGGTTCCTACTCAGTATAATATTTTCCGTTGTGATCGTAAGTTCCTTCGTGTAAATAAGTCGAGAGGTGGAGGTGTCTTTGCTGCATTTAATGAGAAATACAAAATCTGTTGTTTGGATACTTCTGTACTTGATAATATTGTGCATCTTGTTGATATTTTTTTATGCAAATGTTTTATTGGTTCTTTAAACTTGATATTTGGTGTGCTGTATATTCCTCCGGATATTTCTCTTGATGATTTGGAAACATTTATCTCTGCCGTTGAACAGTTTCTCCTGTATCAAAATTTTATTTTAATTGGTGACTTTAATGTTCCTGACATTTCGAACGTCAGTACTGCCTCAACAAGTAAAGCAAGTTGTATGCAACATTTTATAAATATTCTTAACTGTACCCAATACAACCATATAATACAGAATTGTGATAATAAATTACTGGACTTGGTTCTCTCTAACACTAACTTTGAGCTTTCTCTTTCACATTCTAGTTTTCCACTTGTTGCTGAGGATAAATATCATCCAGCTCTGAATGTCAATGTAAATATTTGTAGTACCCCTAAATTTCATTCTTTTCCTTCAAATAACCAGAAATGTTATAACTTCAGGAAAGCTGACTTTGTGTCATTATATAACACTCTTTGCAATACTGACTGGTCCTATTTGGCACATTTTGTAAACATTGATGACGCTGTGGATTCCTTCTATGCATTATTATATCAAATATTAGATAATTTTGTTCCTAAAACATCTAAATCAAAATCAAGGTATCCAGTATGGTTTTCGGCTGAAATTAAATCTTCCCTGAAAATGAAAGAATACTATAGGAAAAAGTGGCTGAAAACCAAGAATTATAAATTTTACAATGAATTTAGTCGTCTACGTAGCTTGACTAAGACTCTGATTTCTGATTCCTACAGATCTTACATAGTCAACATGGAAACTAACATTAAATCTAATCCTGCTGAGATATGGAAATTTTTAAACAACAGACAAGGACATTCAAGAATTCCAAATACTCTACATGATGAGAAATTTGAGTACTCGGAGCCTTATTCCATCGTCAACGCTTTTGCTGACTTTTTTTCAAGTTCGTTCTCATTAAATGATCCTATTCTAATAACTGATTCTGTAAATTCTTCTGTTCCCTTCGGTTTTCATTTGATCTGTGAAGATGATCTTACATCTGTAATAGCACGGTTCTCAAATAAGTGTACTTCAGGTGATGACTTAATACCTTCGTTCCTTATACGTGATTGCAGGTTGGTTTTTGCTAAACCGCTATCTATTTTATTTAATCTTTCTATAAAAACTTGTACTTTTCCGAGTCTCTGGAAACGTGCCCGTATTTCTCCCGTGTTCAAAAATGGTGATAAATCATTCATTCCAAATTATAGACCAGTATGTATTTTGTCCAATTTTGGAAAAGTTTTCGAGAAGGTTCTTTATCAGGTGATTTACAATAAAATGAAGAGTTACATTTCGTCTTACCAACATGGCTTTGTCTCTGGAAGATCTACTGACACCAATCTTTCAACCATTGGACAATATCTAGCCGAGAAGGTTGATAACCGTGGAAGAGTGGATGTAATTTATACCGACTTATCGAAAGCTTTTGATAAGATTCAACATAACATTCTAATACAGAAGCTTAATAACTTTGGTTTGAACACCGATGCTTTAGCTTTAATTGAGTCTTATTTAAGTAGCAGAGTTTGTTATGTTTATTACAATGGTTTTACTTCTAGAGAATTTATTGCTACATCAGGGGTTCCCCAAGGATCCCATCTCGGTCCATTATTATTTGTTTTATTCATAAAGGACTTGCTGCTTTCACTATCTTGTCCAGTCTTAGCTTATGCTGATGACATAAACTCATTCTTAATAAGCGAAAGTGCTTTTTCGTTATTTTCACCAGAACTCATTCTCCTTTACTGACGCAGTATATGATTGATGGTTATCTCCTTGATAAGAAGGATTGTATGAAAGATCTTGGTGTTGTTTTTGATTCAACGTTGACATTTGTTGAGCACCTTAATTGTGTTTGCTCTTCTGCGTCTAAATCCTTGGGCTTTGTCATGCGCACTTGTCGCAACTTTAGTGACTTAAACTTAATGAAGCAGCTCTTTTATTCCTATGTTTTAAGTAAAATGGAATATGGCATACTAGTATGGAGCCCCATATATGCATCTCACGCACTCATGTTAGAAAAAATGTATCGTCGTTTCATGAAGTACTTATCGTATAGAATCGATGGTGCTTATCCAGAAAGAGAAACTAGTTCAGTTGAACTGCTTGAACGTCATCATTTGCCGTCATTATTTTTGTCTAAACTAGTGCATTATCAAATTGACTGCGAATTTCTTTTGAGCAAGGTACCTTTCAATGTTCCTCGTCTTACGTCAAGATCGGCATCCAATTTCCGCTTATCAACTCCACGTACAAATGTACTGCGCAGAGCACCGATATTTATTATGTGTAAAGCTGCTGATGTTATATATGATGACTTGTTTGTTTAAATAGATGTTATATTTTTGTTATATGTTTGTGCTATAATAGGTTACTGTTGGATAAATAAAGATTACTATTATTATTATTATTATTATTTATTCCAAATGGTAGCCGGAGAAATTTGTATCTTCCATACGGCGTGTTGGAGCAACACAGGTCTGAGCTTTCTTTCTCCAATTTAATTTGCCAAAAGTCTCTGCTCATATCTATCACGGTGAAAATCTTTTTTCCACATAACTTTGAAAATACATCTTGAGCGGTCGGTATTGTATATAATGTTCTTTCTTGATTGCTTCATTGAGATGCTTCGGGTCTAGACACAATCTCATCTTTCTTTTCCACTGTGACTAGACTGTTCGCTCAGTCGGTTGGATATTCTACTTTGGCAATAATTTCCTGTTCATCCAAAGTTTCTAGTGTTTCTTTAAGGAGTGGCTGGATCGACTAGGGTATTTTTCTGGATGGATGTATTACAGGTGTTACATTTTTATCTATCACGATGTGATGCTCCCCCTCGAAACAACCTAAACCTGTCAACAGTGAATCCTATTTCTTTAGAAATTCACTTTTATTCTCAATTTTTCTGTAACAGTTTGTAATTTCTTAAGTAAATTTAGCTTTTACAAATCGTGGACAAACATAGGAATAGTTATCCAAGGTATAAATATATCCCTTCATTTAACCCTTGGATAAATCGGTACTACTTTTACAATACTTTTTATCTAATCGTTAGTTATCCCTCCGTTTACTTAATTTTCTTGTTATGTTGGCAACAAAATGATACGTAAAAAGTCAAAAATATTGACACAACAGAAGTATGTTATCCAAAAGTTTACAGAAATTTTAATAAATATGGGGAGAATAGGTGGAAGTTTTTGATTCCAGTAGTAATGAAAAGATCAGGAGCCAGGTAGGACGAATAGGACGTCCAAAGGGTCATTGACATTAACATTAACGTTAGTAATCCAAATTACAATTTTATTCCCATTTTTCTCGGTGATGAGATTCATGCGTGAATGTGAATTACGCCCACAATGTTCATCTCCTCCTAGATCTTCTTTACAATAACATTACCAAAGCAATTTTTCTCTGATGAAGAAATGACAACTTACTCTCACAATTTTCCTCTACAATGTAGAAGTTTCTCATTTTATCATCTTCGTAGCGGCAATCGACAGCTAGGGTTTGGTGACGTAGCAAGGGCTAATGGATTAATAATAAATAATGTGCGTTAGTGATTGTTTTGATAAAACTGAAGAAACGAGAGAAATAATGTGGATTTACACCTTCTAAAAGAAAAAATAGAGTCAATAGTTTCGAATCAGTTATGAAAATGATGTGGGATACTGTTATTATTAATTACTATTCCTTGGATAAATTCTTATCCCATGTCCACAGCGGGGGTTAAGCAATACCGTTGTTTATCCCAAACTTTCTATTCCGTAGATATCCTATGATTGCAAAATCGCTATCCGACGTTTATCCAAGTAATAGAGTTATCCTTGTTTTATGCGTAGTTGGTAAAAGCGGGCCTTAGTACAACTACTTAAACCTAAAATTGGTTCAGCATTTACATCTGCTACATAAAATAAACATGTTTCACTGTTATTATTTACCGTACAGTTTAATTCTATCTTTCCGTATGTTTTAATTTTAAATCCGCCAAAAGTAACTAATATTGTATTACATTTTAAAAATCTTTCGGATTTCTCTTTTACTTTTAAGTTATTATAAACATTTAAAGGCAAAATATTACAGTCAGCACCGAAATCTAGCTTAAATTGTAACATATGTCCTCCACATTTATCATTGACAACCATACATCCTTTGATTTGTTGTCACTTCTCCAAATCTCAGAAATTACAAATGGCTCCTTCTGCTCATTAACGATTTGTACATTTCTGTGATTTTTGTTTTGACTATTACTGGGACCCTTCTTACATGCTACAGAAAAATGATTTCTACCTTTACATTTAAGACATTCTTTTCCAAACGCAGGAAACCTTTTTCTTTCATGCACTTTATTACACTTTGAACACTGAATCACTTGTGCACTTGCACTGCTTTCATCATTCTTCTCTCTTGTAATTTTCCTGGGCTTTCCTGCCGATAGTCCTCGTCCCGGTCCTGGTGCTGGTCCCTTATAATTTGATTTGATTGCATCTACTTGTTGAGTTGCGACTTTCTGTATGTCTGTATTCAATCTGAGATCACTTCTGTAATGTCCTGTCTTGTATGCCGCACACAATGCTGTCTCTAATAAGACTGTCTCTTTGTTCTCCAAAGTCACATGTTTCTACTTTGTCTCAAACGGCTCACCCACTCTTTGGCTGATATTGAAGAAATTGAATTGTCTATGGTTAGATTCAGTTTCTGTTCACACACTTCTTCAAACTGCTTCATTACTACGTCGAATTTCTTGTTATCCTCTTGCGCTTCGTACTTGAAATTGTCGTAGATCGGTTGGCCATCTTCTCCTATGAGATTTATCATTATGGCAATTTTTCTTTCATCCTTGACACCATCCATCCCACATGCAACTAAATAATTTTCGAGACGTTTCTTCCAAGTTTTCCAACCGATGTTTGTATTTCCCTTTATGATCAATTGTCCAGGTTTATTGTAGACATCGCCCATTTTGGAGGTTATGTTTAAACGTTGTTTCCAGACTTGTCCAATTCAGCTTTTACTTTCGATTGAAAATTTTCACACCTGACACCATGTTATATACCTACTGTACATTGTAAGAAACTAAGGATGTTTATGGTACAATTTTACCCAATTAACTTTGCAAAACAAAAAGCCCAAAATTCCGTAATTAGTGACGAATTAATGAAATGCCAATGCATGACGAAGTGGTACTATTTTATCACAAATCGAGGTTTTTTTTTCAATACCATAAGATGTTACAAAATAAATAAAACAGGATTTAGATACACTTTTTCTAACATTTTTGTATTTAAAAAGTAAAATAATTAGGGGCAAAATTTTGTCAAATTTCTGTTTTTGCATGTAAGATCTCAGGTTTCAGGAACAGTTCCACACCCGATATACCAAATTTCACTACAATCAGGACAACCACGGTAACCAAGACGTATCAGATCATCTCTTTCAACAATGGGACGACAACAATTATTTCAAAACTGGAAAACCGAATGCTGTAAAATCCTGAAAGCGTTTTAAGGTGATGGAAAGCCTGCTAAATCATTGGCCAAAATTTGTAAATTTTTGTGTGTTTACGAGTGACATCCAATTTGGAAAGGAAAATAATGTGTTTAAGACCTCAAGGCCGAAGTGAAAACTTCTGTGGTAATCTTAATCACTTCGGAATAATATAATGGTATTTGAACAATAATCCACTATTTACATATTTATTTATTTAAAATACGGAAAACATTAAATCAAAAATTGATCTACAGAATTTAATTTAATTAAAAAAAAAAACATTTATTAATATCTTCTAGCATTGACTTCATTCACCATTTTCATTGTGCTCCTTCTTGATAATATTTTCTTTTGCTTCGTCGACACTACACAGACTAGTAAGCATAAATTAAATCAAAAGTGAAAATATCTTCTTTCCGGTGGATAAGTTATTGTACAGTGTTTGCAAAAACGCTTTAGATCTTGGTAAATTGTAAGGCATTACTTTATTTTGTTAATAAACAAAGCATTGAGTAAGACAGTTTAACCACCTGCAAGATTGTATTAAAATATAAATGAACCCTTCTTCAAAACCTCACCGAAACAAGTAATGGAAAACAAAGAGTGTTGAAGGGTCCAGCCGTGAGACAAAAATTTTCTTGAGATTTTGTTAATACAAATAAAATATCACGTTGCAATCTAATATCCACTTCGTACCATTTTGAAAGCCATATAGCTGAAGGAACGGACTCACTCTAAAACACAGGTTATTTACAAAATTGATAAGAAGTTGTAACTTACGGCATTAATTAATTGTTGACCAGAATAGCAAGCAAATGACAGAGTAAAAATCCAACCCGACAAGTGTATCATGGCACATATATGATCACCCTAAAATATCTATATTATTTTCACTGTATACTACATGTACTTTTGCCTACTTCAGTAAACTGTCGTCCTATACAAGCACAGATTATTGCCGTAATAGTGATATGAGTTAACATTCCGTTTGAAAAACAATCGTCCAACGTTTTAGCCAAACTAAAAAAAAATGTTTTAATGATTAACTACACCAGGTGGTAAACTAATTTCAATAAACAGGGAATTTATATTCTGTGAATCATTTCGTCTTTTTGAAAAATTGGCAAAAAACTGTAACTTAATTTAAAGAAATTTCTTTGCAAAGCGGTATGAAATTTTTTATTAGTTTGACTATAAACCAAAAGTCAATATTTAGAAGCTTATTTTGGCGTATTTCTGAACTAAATGAGTAATTGCTTTAGAAGCATAATTTAGTTCTCTACTTTCCTTCAGTTGACTGTAAACTAGTACAGCATTCAGATTCACTTGAAATATCACTACATTTCAAAATTAGTTCACCACAACATCAGTTGCTAAATCTCACTTCATTATATTCATATGATACAAAATACATTTAGATAGTCTACTGCGCGAAATCTCGTAGTCTGGATTGTCAAAACATTCGTAGAACATCTGATTCAAATGTTTAATTCTTAAGATCAAATGTTCAGTTATTTCAAAAGCATTATAAGTTAGTATCATGTTGGGTTTCAATATCAATTGCGCAGTGAAAAATACGTAGACATGAAACGAATAATACACATAAACATTCTGTGTACTAAAAGGAGTCCAAAACTGAGCCATAAATCCACAATTTTCGGTAAGACCTTTGTTCCTATTTCTTTCCTCACACTGTTGCCTTTCACTGAATTTCAGTGCAATGTACTGCATCACACAAATTGACGGATGAACAAAAACAACTGTAGAGAGTAAATTCAATCTTCGTTCTTTCTGGTCAAAATTCGTTGGTTTTCCAAAATTTTTAAAATTTGACATTTCTTTTAAAAGGTTTGCTAATTTTGGTTGATTTTTTACGTATATAAATGTCATGTAATATATTCCAGTAAACGATACCAAAACTGTAACATCTTCCATTATCGGTACGTCTAAATGTTCTACAAATGGACACTACAATAAAAAAATTACACTGCATATTCAAAAGTACTTGTTGCAGTGATTATGAAATGAATCAGTACAGATAGAGATGTAATAGAAGTTACCAAAATATATATTCCAATCTGGGCAATATAATATTTGCCTGGCTTGAATTCTTCGCTAGCTTGTGGCCATAATAAGATATATCTCAAGTATTTTCTGGTTGATCCACATATGAGAATTTTATTATCAACGTCATTCATACTGGGAACCTAAAACAATAATTAATAATGAGGATATTTTTAATAGGTACTACTAAATGTTGTACTATAGCTTAGTAAGATCAAAACTAAATACTTAGAATATTGCTGTGTAATGTGGTGTCCTTATCAACAAAATTCTGTATCACTAATTGAAAATGAGCAGCGTAATTTTTTTAAGTAGTGGTTTTTTAAAATGTTTTGGGGCCTATCCTCCGGGACAATATGAATAAGAAGTGGAACGAGAAATGTATCTCGGCTAATATTCCTACAAAATATTGTCAATGGTGAAATAAAAAGTGTGGATTTATTCAACAAATGACAAATCTTCAGTAAAAGAAAACAGTGCAAAGAAAAAGCGGCTGTGCTGGTTGGCTTTTTTTTATACCTACTTACTTGAAGAGTTTTAACGTCTAGTTCAGGGATATGTCTTCATAGGAATGTCGTCTGTTAACTGATTTTATGCCAGAACTAACAATTTCCAGAAATATTGCAATATTGTGATCTCTAAAATTTTCTGCTGGGCAACCACATGAAAGTTCTGTGATGCTTTGAGTACGAATGTTGAAGTTGTAACGATATAAAGCTTTCCACATGCATAACTAACGATATAAATATTATTTTCTTTGGTTTTCCCTGTGTTATCAATGGTAGATTATTCCTGTTATTTAAATGAAAATTATTGATTACAAACACACCTGATTATTATGAAAACTGCTCATTAGGTATATGCTACAACTTCAGAATAAATAATGGAGAAAATTAAGCATCCACCATAATTTATACAAAATTGTACTGGAAAAAAAAATGAAATGACAGGAGTAAACTCACAACTACACGTTAGAATATTGAAAATAATTTATCAAAACATATTTGCAATACAACGGAGTTATGAAAAGGACTTATTGGCAGAGTAAATTAAAACGAAAATCTAAATACTATAGAAACACTTAAAGAATTGAGAAAAACAGAAAAAAAAACTGGTCGAAAACATATCCAGCATTTTCAAAAAATTATAAAATTCGAGTCTGCGATTTTTTTGAGAACGCCCAGAAGTTGAAATTACCATATGTAAATATGTAATGTTTAAAGTAAACGATGTTTCAAATGAGTTTTTAATTCACAAGATTTTGTGATGACGTCAACAACATTTTTTTTAAGGACACGTATATCAACTTGGATTGATGCACTGTCATACTAATAATAACAGTATTATTTTCCCAAATTTTCGGGAAAATGGAATGAACCGTTCTTCATTTGATCAATGAAATAAATTGATTCATTCATTAATTTTTTTGGAATCACCTGCATAATCTAAAAAATATGAATGCAGTGATAAATCACAGTCATCATTTTTACACAGGATTTATTCGGTAATATTTTGAGGTGACGTCATCAATTTTTGGCGGAATACGCAAATATATTTTGATTAAAAATTTAAACGTCTGCAAGATTTCAAATTATGAGATTTTGTAGACTCAAAATTAAATTGCAAAATGTTAATATATAATTTTTGATTTTTTTGCATCAATCCGGACGTTTCTGATAAAAAATTGACACGGATGCATAAAGTATGTACACGTGTAGAAGTATGCTACATAATACAATTTAAAATCCATTTACTGTATCTACAATTGTACGGTTTGAGATGACGTCATCACATTGTTGGTGGAGATGATTAGATCAAGTTTGGTTAGTGTGTAACATCTGGATGATATTCGTAATACACATATAAAATTTTACAAAAATCAGTCAGGTAGTTTTGGAGATCATCTGTCTAACAAAAATTGACACAGACGGCCGATAGATAGCCAGACAGACAGACAGACAGACAGACGAACAGACAGACAGATGCAAACGTTCTCGTGGGTGCAAATAAATGTATCTAGTTTTACATAAAAGAGAAAAATGATCATCCTACCTAATAAGGTTTATTTTGAAAATAACTTGATAAAAAATCATCAAAAAAATGCTAATAGCTTTGTAAAACTTTTTAGTTCTAATTACAGTAACTCAGCTATTCCCTTTGGTTTTAATAACACTTCCAATAAAGATTCCATTTTAAAAATCATTAAGTTTCTGTAATCGATCAGGTTCCGCGTTTTCTCATCAAAGATTGGTTGATGGTGATCTTCAAGTATTTGGACCACCTTTATAATCTTACTTTACAGACTTCCTGTTTGCCTGCCCTATAGAAAACCGCTGAAATTGTGCCAATATTCAAAAGTGGTGATAGAGCACTTGGTAAAAATTTCAGATCAATATCCTTGCTACATAACTGCTGTTTTACATAATAAAATTTATTTCCTAACTAAATCTCTGCTTGATGTTTGTCAGCAATCGAAGAAGCCAAACTTAACTAAAGCGTTCGATTGAGTTAAATATAAATTAACAATTACTAGTGCTGGTTAAGTAAGATTTAAATTTAAAACTTTTGCGGCGCAGTGAAAGTTCGTAAAAGACGGGACTAGAGAGTGCGCAAGTGGGAGTAAGAAGGAAAGTGCGTGGAGTGAGCAGACTCGCGAGTGAGCGGGGAGAGACTGTCCAATTGTTAAATTTAAGGTGAAGATCATTCCACAATCCCAAACAAATGCACAAATTCTCAACCATTCCTCTTTCAAACGAACTAACTGAACTTTTAGATGTCTGTTTGGCCAACCGTAAGAATTATGTTGTTATCAATGGTTATGTCTGATTGCTACATATTTTTGTTGGGTGTACCTCAAGAGTCCACACTGGATCCACTATTGTTTTATATGTACATTACATTTCTATTTGCGATTCTAAGATTTTGATATTTGTTTTTCACTGATGATATCAAATTGCATTATCAAATAAATAATGCTGGTGGTTGCTTATTATTCCAACATTTTGTTTAGCTTGATGATTTAGTATCGAACAAGTCCAAATCGCACTGTGAGAGCAATAGTCACGTAATTCAAAAACAGCATATTTTGAGTAAAGATGATTTAACATTCCCAAGTTTTTAAATATTATATTTGTATTTTAAATACGAAATACTTAGGAATACATTATTGTCGTACTGCCAACCTATTATTAATAGTGTTTTTTTGCCTTTAGAGTAGAACCTTCTACTCGTTATAGAAAACAAGAAATTTTGACTTGCGTGTTAATAAATTCAATACAAGAGCAAACTAGCAACACATTAAAAAAAAATATATAACAAAATACAAAACAATCACAATATTAATTCATTCAACGTCTATTACAGCTAAATTCTTATAAAATGTGGAGATAATCTGGTGCATTTAATTTTTTTTTACAAAATACATAATTTTAAAAATTTTATTTCGCTCCAATTAACTTTTCCATCTTTACCATTCAAAGAAAATGTATTCCCATGTTTTCGGTCAATTCCTTTATATTAAAAATTATTCTTCTTCTGCTCTACGTATGAACTTTGGCTTTCCAGTTTTTCTTGCTAAAGCTATTACTGGTGTCCATAACTTACTAACTTTAATTTGGGATTGTTTTTCGCCTCTTGAACCTCTGGAGTGTATCATTGGGAGAGTGAATGGTTATGGTTACGACATGTTTCGACTTTATTAATTAACGTCATCATCAGGTTATGTTTAACAAGCTAGTAACATGGATATTAAAATTTAGGAAAATATATTGATAAAATTAATAATTAAAATGCCTGAGATTTATACAACATCTGAGGACGTTAATTAATAAAGTCGAAACATGTCGTAACCATAACCATTCAGTCTCAGTGATACACTACAAACGTTCAAGAGGCGGACAACAACCCCAAATTAAATGAAAACTTGAACAGAATGGATCTCCAAAAATTTACTAACTTCACATTTGATTTAACTATATTAGAAGACATTGTGTATTTTTTGTGTTCGATTTGTACCTAAATTAGTATCAGATTATCAACACCGACCGAAATATCAAAAGCTTCATGATAGCTTGCTTAGATTTTATTTATTTTTGAGAAACGGCAGTCGTGCATTAAGTGCACATGTATACTTTTCGGAAATGTAATACAAACATTTTGGTTAATTTGAGTAGTACGCAGCTATTAAAAGCCGTTTATACTTATATGTACTAAAACTACATTAATTTTTTATAATTTTATGATAAATTTAAGAATTCGGCAAATTTTGACTTACGTGAGTATTGCTCTCACAGTGCGAAATGTAGGTGGTGTTATTTACTCAACGGTTGTTTGTTCATTACCACGTTGTTTTCCAAAATTCTTCATCAAACCCAATCTTTAACCACATAATGTGAAGATCGACCCCGGCTATCCCAGTGATATAAAAAACATGGATATTTAGGATATCCACCTTGAAAATCAAGTAAAAGCCCTATCACTTTCAGGTCTCCATATGTACCACTTGCATTTATAATAATAATAATAATAGAGTTTATTTGCCCAACAGACAGCAATTGTAGGACAAAATAAAAAATAGGTACTAGATCTAAAGCTAAACTCAATTGTTATTAATAATTTATAACAAAAATAAATAAATAAACAAGTTGAAAATGCAAACTACATCGTAATAGCAAAAATATCATCATCTTCTTTGTTAGCATTTCTAGACATATGAGTCCAAAGAATATTGCTTTTAGGAGTTGAAAAATCAAACATAGACATATGACGAGTTGCAATCCGTGGGACAAAGAAATTTAACGACGACAAGAGATCAGGAGAATCAAGTTTCCCGTTCACCAATTTCCATGCAAAGCTGACACTATGTATTTCTCTCCTTCTGGCAAGAGTTATGACCCCATGTCTTTGCATCAACATATTATAATCAGCATTTCGCTCTGTATAAATACCCACACACCTAAAAGTAAAAAATTTCAAGAAGCGACGCTGAATTTTCTCAATTGCAAACTGGTGTGTAATATAAATTGGGTACCATACAGTAGAAGCATACTCCAGTTTACTGACTATAAATGCAAAATAAAAATTTTTAATTAAACAAGGGTTCGTAAAGTCAATAGTTGTTCGGTATATACGTCCCAGAATCTTGGAAGAAGTCAAACATATGTCATTGATGTGCTCAATAAAAGATAACTGCGGATCAAAGGTAACACCAAGATACTTAACAATTTCTCTCTTTTGTAATGATTCGTTACCCATTACATAGAAAGTAGGAATTGGATTTACTTTTTTTGTAAGTATAAGTCAGATCGAAACACGTATCAGGATTTAGTCTTAATTGCAAAAGCTGACAGCCGTCAATAAACAGATTTAATTGAGCTTGAAAATTAAGATAATCAGACACTGTTGATAGAGGCATACAGTTGTATGTCATCAGCAGAAGCTAGTATTTTACACTTCATAGACGCAAGCAATTCATTGATAAACAATATAAATAGTAGTGGATCCAAATTGGAACCTTGAGGTACCCCACAGGATCCAACCTAACTAAACGACGTGAAACCATTTGAAAAACAAAATTGATCCTATTAATGAGGTAAGACGCTATGAGTTTTAAAAAGCCACGGTTGTCAAGAATCTTACTGAGACATTGGGTTAAGGTAGACAGATTGGTAACAGTTGGGGCACTAGGAATAAATCCATGTTGGTGTATTGACAAATGACTACGAACATTGCATAAGATGTTTCTATAAATGACAAACTCGAATACTTTGGGGAAGTTAGAAAGAATTGAAATGAGTGTGTCATTATTAACATCATTCTGATTTATCTCCCTTTTTGAAAATTGGAGTGACTCCAGCACATGTCCAAGAATCCGAAAAAACAGAACTTTTTATAGCTAGATTGATTATTATGATTGATAACGGTTTAGCTAACACAAATCTAGCATCCCGAACAAGAAAACTGGGTAAATAAGATCCTCACCAAAAATAAGCTTGTTTGATACAGTACTGATAACTTCTACTAACTGTTCCTCTGTAACAGGCTGCATACTAAAAGATAATTTATTTGTAATGATATCGGGATTGCCAGAGTTTGCACCAGGGAGATACACATTTGAAAATTGTTCCGCTAACATATCCACAATTTTCTAGGGATCATCTGAGACATTTCCATTATAGGTGATTTGTCAGGAATACGAGTTGTACCTTTCTTAGAACACACATATTTCCATAAATTGCTGGGTGTAGAATGAATAGACTGTTCAATTTCTCTAAGATAATTATCATGACCTGACTTGATTACTTGCTTTGCTAACGCCCTAAGCCTTTTAAATTCAATGTGACAGAATGCACTGGACGTCTTCTTCCACGTCTTTCTGTAATACTTCTTCATTTTTGAAGTTTCAATTATCTGTTCATTAAATCACGCCGGGTAGCTAGACTTTTTAAGCGAATACAGGTGAGAAGAGTCAAGTATATTATAATATAATAATAATAATATAACCTTTATTGCCAAAATACATAGCATATTCTAATTTCTAATATACATGCGAACAAAAATAAAAATTAATTTAGTAAAGACAGAATTCAGATATAACAAAAAGAAATAAAAAAAATATATTCATCTATAAAAATAATTACATACATACATACTATAAGGGAAAAAAAAAATACCGTAACAAAATTTTCAAAAATTATTTAGGATACATAATTCTACAATGAAAGCAAATACCGTCTAAGGATTTTGGAACTACAGTGAAACAGGTCTAAATCTTCGGATATAGCGTTGATATACTTAGCAATACGGACAAATGGAGAATTATAACGGTAGTGTGTATGATGAACACCGATGGCTACAAATTTATGTATTCGAGTATTGTAGGAAGGAACTCTCAAGGTAAACATATTTACAATTTTGGAGCAGTCAATTTTGCTATGTAAAGCTTTGTGTCCAAAAGTTATAGCTTGATACTGACGACGTGTTTCGAGTGATTGAAGACCAATTAACTTCAGTCTCTCGCAGTAAGGGTATAATTATTTTTGTTAATCTTCAATTTAAATAAAATAAAGTTTACTATTTTCTTCTGAACTTTTTCGATCATGTCAATATGTATTTTATAGAAGGGATTCCAAATTATGCTACAATACTCGAGAACTGGCCTCACCAACGTAGAAAATAATTTAATAATTACTATTATATTGTTAAAATTTGTGCAGTGCCTCTTAACAAAACCACATAAGCGAAAACTCTTACTTAAAATATTGTCAATGTGAACGCTGAAATTTAATTTAGAATCTAGTGTAACACCAAGGTCTAAAACTGTGTCGGTTTTCGACAATACGTTATTATTGATATGATATGAAGTATCAATTGGTACACTGCTTTTTGTAAATGAAATGTTTTTACACTTATCTATATTAGGGCTCATGGAATTTTTACAACACCATTCCCAAAAAGATTCTATATCGTGCTGAATTTTTAGAGTATCGTTAACATCAGTAACTTTCATAAATAATTTTAAATCATCAGCGAAAAGAAGATATTTGCAGTGAGAAAAGCACTTTGTGATATCGTTAACAAACAAAAGGAAAAGCACTGAACCGAGATGACTGCCTTGCGGTACTCCTGAGGTTACATTAATAACTTTTGATTGATGACGATTTATACTGACTACGTGCGTTCTGTGCGTTAAATAAGATCTGATCCAAGATAAAATACTTCCAATCACGCCATAGTATTTTAATTTATTTAAAAGAAGTTGTAAATCAACACGGTCAAAAGCCTTGGAGAAGTCAGTATAAATGGCATCGACTTGATATCCTTGTTCCATTGAGTTATTGATATAATTAGTATACTCAAATAGGTTAGTTACTGTACTACGATTAGGTAAAAAGCCATGTTGGTGGATGGAAACATTATTTTTAAATGTTGAGATTAAGTGGTCAGAAACAATAGAATCCAGAACTTTAGATAAAGAGCACAAAGAAGCAATAAGTCTGTAATTGTTAACTTCATTTTTGGAGCCAGATTTATGCAATGGGATAATAAATGAGGATTTCCACTGTTCAGGGCATGTGCCAGAATCAAGAGAAAGTTGAAAAAGAAGGGTAATTGGCCAAGTAAGAGTTGGACTGCAATATTTTATAAAGAAAGCAGGAATACCATCTGGCCCGGGATTTAAGTTATTTTTCAAATTGGATAATTTGTGAAATACAATGTCGTTTGAAATTTTAATTGAGCTAAGAGTATTATTACTGTGGAATACATATAAATTAGGGACGTCTATATTTTGGTTTTGATGGTTTGTATATGTACTCTGAAAAAAATCAGCGAATATATTACAAATAATTTGAGGGTTGTTCGAATTTTCCTGATTGTGTAGCATCCAGTTTGGCACTCCAAAGTTTTTTCTTAATGAATTGGCATATGTCCAAAAATATTTAGGGTTGGTATTGATATTGTTTTCGGTGTAAGATATAAATTTCTTGTAGTCTTCATGAATCAAACTTTTAACAGAATTTCTGATTTCTTTAAATTTATTAAAGTATCCTATATCATGACTAATAGGTCGATTCTGTAACAATCAGTTAACATTATGTTATTTTAAATTTCTGTTATTAAAATTGCTATGTTATCAGGACGTTAACATAAAACAACAAATGTCGTATTCTGTAAACCGTTATGTTAGTACCTAAATAACAGATGTGTCATTTGTCCGAAAATGTTATTTTTCGAAGTAATGACACCATTTTCATCATCTGTCACTGTCAAACAAATACACCACGAAAATATTTTTCATAAAATTTTTGCTTAGTAGATATTATCGCTTCTGCTGTCGTTGGGAACTAGATCCAGACAGGCATTAAAATTTCACTAATTAGGTGACAAATTTAAGTCATGACCCTGCTAACCGATGGTTGACTCATGGCAACAAAAGAAGACATTCCTACGCAGTGTTGGTATGGAGCCATGGCCTAAGAAGTTCAATGTGGCTAAAATTTTTAAGTATCCCGGAATACCACTGGCACGTAGATTTCCCAAATGAGGTTCCAACCTCTCCAACAAGAAACGGGTCATATTTTTGCTAAAATGAAAGGACTTTCTAAATTCCGTCTCTGTTAAATTTTCAAAGGAAATTTGATTGTCGCGAAGCTCTCTCAGCCGAATTCTCATTCTGTTCATATAATACATGTATTGTAATATTTTTAGTAATACTATGATATGAAAGACCTACCGTTGAATTTCGTCTTCTAATAATAAGTAACCGAAGACGGGTAGAAAATCATCCACTTCTGTCATTTTACTTCTTTTGCCACCTCAGTCAAATTTGTGATATTATTAATTAATAAACCTCAAAATAACCGCATTATGTTAATAACATTGACTCAAATGTCTCTGTTATTTTACAGAGTATTTTAATAACATAATGTTATTAACATAACAGAAAGAAGCTTAGCGAATTGCAATTTATGTTAAATATGTTATTACATAGCAACAACAGAATGTTAGCTGTGTTTACATAGTGATAACAGAATGTTATTAACATAACAAGTTACAGAATCGATCTATAAGTTTGAATTTTTTAAATAGTCTTTTTTTTTCTTTATAAGTAGTTTAGTGTCTTTCGAGAACCAATTTGGAAATTTATTATTAGCAACAACAGATTTAGGGATAAAGATTTCAATAGCCGTTCTTAGAACGCTGTAAAAAATATCAAAATTTGTCCTAATATCATTAGTTGAGAATATAATTCATGGATCACATGACCCCATTTCTTCCAATAGGGTTTGTTCATGCCCTTAGTTACATGTCTATCACAGCGATAATAATTTTATTGCCTTATTGTGGTCTGTTGCTACCTAAATTTAAAAACTGTCAAATTGACAAATTTTAGAATTTCATAAATTTTTTCGTCTTTTATGGCTTGCCAAAGTTGGGGGCAAGCTCAAAACGACGAAATCAACTCTATTATTAAAAAATGTGTTCATTTATTATATTCTCATGTTGAATATAACTCGTGATATGATTAATAATCGAAGATATGGCTCGTGAAACCGAAGCAGCACATCTGCAGCTCGGTTTCACTCGAAATATTATCGATAATAATCATATCACTTGTTATATTATAACTGAGAATATAATTCATGTATCACATGACCCCATTTCTTCCAATAGAATTTGTTCATGTCCTTAGTTACATGTCTATCACAGCGATAATAATTTTATTGCCTTATTGTGGTCTGTTGCTACCTAAATTTAAAAACTGTCAAATTGACAAAATTTAGAATTTCATAAATTTTTTTGTCTATTATGGCTTGCCAACGTTGGGCGCAAGCTCAAAACGACGAAATCAATTCTATTATTAACAAATGTGTTCATTTATTATATTCTCATGTTGAATATAACTCGTGATATGATTAATAATCGAAGATATGGCTCGTGAAACCGAAGCAGCACATTCAACTCGCGCTTCGCACTCGTTGAATCTGCAGCTCGGTTTCACTCGAAATATTATCGATAATAATCATATCACTTGTTGTATTATAACTGAAAACAAATTATTCCAATTTATAGTAAAAAAGTAGTCGTTAATTTCACCATAGCGAGCATTTTTGAAGTTAAGTTATTACAGAGATGTGTATAAGTCAAGACAGGAGTTATTACAATTTAAAACATGGTTAAACTGATGAATATCCAAATAGTTAAGTGAATCAACAAAGACATTGTCAATCATATGATTGTATTTTAAAACAGGAACAAGGCTAAGATTAGCGTTAGAATTAGGTAACCAGCTAATATTAGGTAAATTGAAGTCGCCTAAAAAGCATATATCACTGTATAGATGACGATCTCTAATAAATTCCACGGAAGACATATAATTTAGATAAACATCGTCGTTAGAAGAAGAAGGTATGTAGGCTGCTCCAATGATGTAATGGTGCTGATCCAGGTTAATGGACACAAACATATTCTCACAATGATTTTCTGGAGTATGGAGGACATTTGATGAGTATTTAGAAAGCACCGCAATAAGAACACCACCGCCACTAACTTTATCACTTGTAGATGGATTACGATCTTTTCTGTAGACTGTCTAATTATGTCCAAATAGTTCAGAATCAGAGATGTTGTTGCAGAGGTTAGTTTCAGTTAGAACGATTACATCATAGTTCAGATTAATAGTTTCATATAGAAAATCGATTAACTTAGTCCTTAAGCCGCGAACGTTTTGGTAAAATAAATCCAGATAGCCATGATTGTTGTTTAGTTTTTTGTGACAATTCTGGGTACACGATTTATGAATCCAATAGTTTTATTTGTATTACCATTCTCATGGAGTTTGCGAAGTTGTTCTTTGATCGAGTTAAAATAGTCTCTTTGCATAGGTGTGGAATCAGGTTGGATCTTTATTCCATTATTAAGATTTTTTTTATTACGTAAAACAGAATATGCCTCTTTGGGGGATTGAAAATTATTTTAATTGGTCGACAAGTGGTGGTATTTAGTTTGCCAAGACGAAACATTTTGATATTATTGGTGTTGATGTCAGGTACAATTAATTCAAGATGTTTTTTAACCAGAATAGTGTCTTCTGAAACTCTTTCGGTATGTGAGATTTTTTGTGATTCCGTTACGTTGAACATTATGACATTTGCTTCTCTATAATGATGTTGCAATCAGAGTTCTGATTAATTGGGGAGTTATCTACATCATTCACACTTCTTTCGGTTATTTTTTCGTCCAGAAGCGATTTTAAACTGCTGACCTCGGTTTTCAGGTCTTTTAATTCGGACTGAAGATAGACGATCTTTTTGGACCACGACTTCAAATCAAAACATTCGTCGCAGAAAAATTTTAACTTACGATTTGCTGATTTGATATACGAAATTTCCGATCTTGATAGGCCGGCACAACTGCCTTGAAAACGAATCTTGCATAAGTCACAATTTATATATATCAGGGCCATCCATATTGTAAAATATTCTGTAGAACTCAGTTACAGCATCATTGACATCACTATATGCTGACAAAGATGACCACTCAGCTTCGAGAATACGATTATAAAGCTTAACAAAGTTAGCTTTTTTAAAATTGTAGCATTTAGTGCCAAGTGACGGAAATTGCGGGGGCTTAAAGGACAACACAAAATCAGCAGTAATTCCAAGGGCTGGATGATATCAATCTGCCATCAAGTGTGATAGCTCCTCATCACAAACATCAGCACAAACCTCAAAGTTGGTAAAGACTAAGTCCAAACAACTTCCATTGGAGTTAAGAACATGATCATCTTGCATAAATTTAAGTGTAGTAAACTGAATGAATGTCTGAAGTTTGCTGCTCACGGATGAATTAGATGCAAGATTATTGAATTGTGGAGATTAAAGTCACCGACAAGAATGACGAGTTTCCCTAATAGTAGAGGTTCAAGCTTAGATCATATAATAAATAGATACCAATACTCAAACTGAAAGGTGTGACTAGACATGAAGCTATCTGTTGTCGTTTTCTACGTCCAGGGAAGTAGTATAATGCTATCCTTGTGTGATCACCACATCTTCATCTTTGTTATATGCATTTCATCTGTATATGTCTATTTCACTTCCATCTTTGTACCGCACCAGCGCAACAAATCGCTTTTGACAGATGTTTCTTCTAACCTCTCTTTCGAGTTGTTGTACAAAAAACAATTTTAGAATTTAGAACAAAGATCCTATTTTAAGTGATGTAGTCATAAAGGATCACAATTGCTGCCCAATAATTTACTATTGCTTTCGTTATCTAGTGTGAATTATTTATAAAATCAAGCTGTCAACATCTTTCTTCCGAAGTTAGTTCAGACATACTTCCTAAAATTTAGGCGCGCAAAATTCAAATAGTGATCAGGCAAGGATAGCTTCATTGTAATCCCTCCATGCACAAGAGAGATGTGTGACAGGAGGATGTCGTCACAGGCTGTCCTAGGGAAAGAACACGGCATGGTGGTATCTATTTATTATATGATCTAAGGGTTCAAGCCGTTCCAGGAAAATTTGAAAGTCAGAAGTAGATATATTAGAGGGAACATAAACCGCTGCAAGAGAAAAGATAAACATATTGACAGTACATTTCACGATAAGTAAATCAATTGCCGACACGATTGTGGTGACAGAAGATGCATCTACCATTTCTGTAGAATAGTTAGTTGAAAACGTTTCTGTAACAATTATGATATCATAGACAAGTTCATTAGCATATTGCAGCATATTGAATGTAGGTGAGCAGTTTCCCTATATTTGCGTACGTCTCTTTCATATTTTTCATACCTACTCTTTGATACGTGAGACAAGGAGTGTTGCTTTTCCTTAGACCAATCTAACTTTCTTATCAAGCCATTTAGCTCACCCTGCCATAACAAGTGAGGGCTGTTGACTTCACTACCTCAGTTTCCATCATAAAAGAACCATTGTCACAAGAGGGAAAGGCAGGTACAGGTGTAGCGTCACTATATGGTCCAGTTTTTTGTACAGCGGACACGTCTGAGTAATGAACTGTTCCTTTTGTTTTGGGAGAATAGCCGGCGGTGGTATTGGTTAAACAAATATAGCAATTAGTAAAATAATTTTTTGGTTTAGGTTTAGACCATAGGATGCGAATACCAACCCCAAAGCCACATGAAGAGCATATATAATGATTAATGAGGTACAAAAATTCTTCCTGCTGCATGACAAGAAAACCATAATATTTTTCATAGGCGTTATACACAATAGGTGTAAAGGATCGCTGTTGCACAAACATGGTTTGGAATGGTCTCACAATGGTTGCGACAGAACGCCATGGAAAAAAAAAACGAGAAATACCTTCCTTCAGAAATCGCTCAGAAGCAGAACTAAATATTTACTTACCTTGGATTCGCAAATACTTTAGAAAAATTATCGCTATTTGGAAGTTACTTCATTGCGGACAAAATGTATGTTAGGATGATTTATCTTTTATTCCTGCTGTAAATGTGTCCATAAAGACGACTATGTCAGTAATATATTTATATTGAAATACTGGTTAGTAGGGGTTGATTAGTAATAAAATTTAACCTGTTTATTTTCAAGAGCTCTATTTCTGTGGTTGTTTGGATTATTACATGGTCATTTACCCCGATTTTTTCCTTCTTAAAATAACTAAGTGACTCCTCAACAGCAGTGTATATCCAACCTGACGAATTGCAACTCGCTATTTTATTTTGTTAATAAACAAAGCATTGAATACGACATTTTAACCACCTGTAAAAACTGCAATTACATATGTATGGACTCTTCTAAATTTTACCGAAACAAGCAGAGGAAAACAAAGAACATTAAAAGGGCCAGCAGTGAGATAGAAAGTCTTTTGTGATCTTGCCAGTACGAACAACACTTCGCGTTGTAGTTTGATATCCACTTCATACCATTTTGAAAACCATATAGCTGAAGGAATAGATTCACTCTAAAAAAAACAGCTGTTACAAAAATTTTATAAAAACTTGTAACTTACGGCATTAATTAACTGTTGCCCCGAAAAACAAGCAAATGCTAGAGTAAAAATCCAGCCGGAAAAATGTATCACAGCACATAGATGATCCCCCTAAAATATTTAGAATGTTTTATTAAAAAACACTTCTACTTTTGTATACTTCTGTAAACT
The DNA here is from genome assembly GCA_022388445.1 of Zophobas atratus. NCBI lineage: Eukaryota > Metazoa > Arthropoda > Insecta > Coleoptera > Tenebrionidae > Zophobas > Zophobas atratus. The sequence goes on from CM039449.1 coordinate 34,410,863, forward strand.
GTTTTCCTATGCAAGCGCAAATTATTGCTGTAATAGTGATATGAGTCAACATTCCATTCGAGAAGCATTCATCTAGTGATTTAACTAAACTAAAATAAATATTTTATTGCAGAAGAATTCCCGGTGGTAAACTAATTTTGAAACACAGGAATTTTAGATGTGAATTAAAAACCAACTTATTAACATATTCTCTCAGTTCATTTTTAAATTTCTGAAAAGAATATTAATAGTGAACTGAACTATAGTTTTGACAGTGAACAATGATATTTTAGAGTTTAATTTTTTTGTATCTATGAACTGACTAGAGATTGATTTAAAAACATTTCCTAATTTCCTATAACTTTTTCGTATTGTTAGGTTATGGAAATTAAACTGTAAAATCGATGTGCATCAAAATCAATTTACCAGATGGCGTATTCTGTAAAACCTTACTTCAGTATATGTATGTGATACAAAATACATTTAGATAGTCTAGAGCGACAACAATTATAATCTACATTGTCAAAACATTCATAAAACATCTGGTTTAAATGTTCAATCCTTAAAATCAAATGTTCTGTAATTTCAAAAGCATGATAAGTTAGTAACATGTTTGGTTTCATTAACAACTGCATGGAGAGAAATACGTATGCATACAACGAATAGTAAACAACAAGATTCTGTGTACTGAAAGGAGTCCAAAGTTGTGTAATAAATCCACAATTTTCTCTAAGGCCTTGGTTTTTATTTCTCTCCTGACACTCTTCTTTTTTATTAAATTTCAGTGCATTGTACTGTGTCACGCAAATTGCGAGATAAACAAAAACAGCTTTAGACAGTAAACTCAAATTTCGTTCCTTCTGATCGAAATTAGTTGGTTTTCCAAAATTTTGGAAATTTGACATTTCTTTTAGAAGATTTGCTAATTTTGGTTGATTTTTTACGTAAATAAATGTCATATAGTATATTCCTGTAATCGATGCCAAAACAGTGACGTCTTCCATCACCGGAACTTCTAAATTTTCTAAAAAATGTCCCAGATATTAAGAAAAATTGCACTGTGTATCCAATAGTACTTGCAGTTGTGATTATTAAATGTATTAGTATAGATAAAGATGTAACAGAAGTTACAAAAATGTAAACCCCAATCTGGATGGTATAATAATTTCCTGACTTGAGTTCTTCGTGAGGATAAGGCCATAGTAAAATATATCTCAAGTATTTTCTTGTTGATCTACATATTATAATTTTATTATTAACGTCATCCATGATGGTAACCTAAAACAAGAATTTGTACTTGCCTCACTCATTTTCTGAACTAACTATTTATAGCTGGTTTCAAAAAAAAAAAAAAAGGGAAAATGACTCTGACATGAACATCATATTCCCGTTGCTTTTCATTGATCTATGAGAGACTGATTTGCTCATATTGTCCCGTTTTTTGTGAAATCAGCTGTAATTTTAATTTTTCTCATATTAATTCTATTAAATGCTAGTTATGAGTGTTAAGTGTTAAGATATTTGCTTTGGTGATACCTATTAAATCAAAACATATGCTTTGTAATTTAAAGGAACAATTTTTAAGCAAAATTTTGGGGACATGCAATTGTTGTAATTTGTGAGACAAAATTTTTAGAAACTTACCAGAAAAATTTCAGCGTGTAGTCTGCAACTGTGTTCTCAAAAGACGTTTATCAACCGTTTTACCTTAAAAGTAATTGTTGAAGCAAAATTTGCAAATTCTGGTTTATAAGAGTATTACTGCAGAATAATTTCATAAAAGTCCTTTGATGGCTTTTGTATGAATGATTATTTTACTGTTTGTATATTTAAATTGTAGGATGTAATATGTCCCTCGATTTCCAGCTAACGATAGAAACATACTTGCTTTACAATTATTACGTTACCGTTATTAGTTTGTTCCCATAATTTAAAAGGAAATTATCGATTGTGAGCATGCTTTATTATTATGAAAATTACTCGTAAGTTTAAAATATTATTTTAGAGTAACAAATGGGGAAAATGGAACATACATCGGCAATTACATAATATTGTACATACATATTCCTAGAGAAAACGTAATAATACTGCTAAAGCTACTAGTATAGTTTCACAACATTGAAAGTAATCTACTAACACAACATTGAAAGTAATCTACTAACACAAACTTAAGAAAATAACACAACAAAATTCCGCGAAAACGTTTGTGAGAGTGGTGGTTATTACCACCGCAAAGCTAAAAAAACGGACAGGTTAGCAGAAGAATGAAATAGATAACAGAAAAAACATATAATGAAAAAATTACAAAGACAAAGAATGCAAAGAATTTCAAAATATCGCAAACTTCAAGCGATTTTAAAACGGTGTTCTGAGGGATATGTACCAAAGAAGTTTATAATTTTGGAAGAATATGAAATCAATAAATTTCTATCAGAAGCTGATGACAAAATTTATCGGACCATGAAAGTAAATACCTACAAATTTTATTGTAATTTTTCAATTTTGTTATTTTTATTATAAACTACGTGTTAAACCTGCATTTATACAAAATTTATGTGTATCTATTTTAGGTCATCTTAATAATTGGTTACAGTGAAATCTGCAGGCTTGAGGAACTCACAGACATCTCTACAAAGTATATTAAATATAACGAGGAGTCAATTATGGTGTCCATTCCTAAAACCAAAAATAATTTACCGAGACAATTCATGACAACTGAAGGAACATGAATTAATTTAATCAAGAAAAAAAAACCCACAAACGATTTTTTTTGACATGTAGAAATGGACGCTGTGTCAATAATCCAATTGGTATTAATATTATGGGGAAAGTATCTAAAGAAATTGCCATTTTTCTTAGGTTACCTCAACCAGGACTTTTCACTGGTCACTGTTTCCGGAGGTCAGGTGCCACCCAACTAGCCAACCGTGGTGGAGACTTATTAACCTTAAAACGCCATGGAGGCTGGAAGTACTCTAGAGTAGCAGAAGCCTACGTGGAGGACACCCTAAAAAAGAAAATTGAGGTCGCGCAAATGCTTAGCCGCCAAAATGTGGCCTCACCAAGTTGTACGCTTTATACAGATCTTCGAAATGTATTGTGTTTTCTTATAATAAAAAGTTTTTTTTTTTTTCATATTTTGGTTACAAAATTTTTAATTAGCGTACTGCGATTTACACGGTCATTCTAAAATACACTTGAAACAAATCCTCAACAGACAGATGAACAGTATAACGATCGACAGATCAAAACGGCAGACCTACTTTTTCTAATTTTAGAAGTGATAAATCGTAAAGGAAACAAAATTAGCTATTCACTGAAGTACGTATTTGTTATCTTCTTTTGACATGAAATATCCACCCTTAGAAAAGGTAATATTTACGCTCAGAAACTACTTTAAGGTGACTTATGAGAGCTAAAGCAAGCTTTCCAAAGATATAAAAATGATTTAAAAAAATTAACAACAACATGAAGCAATAGTAATATTTTGCCGAATAAATCCTATAGAAATGTGCAAAATATGATTAATCTGTGAGTAGTTCCAATTTATCGTTGTGTTCATATTATTTTGAATTGTTTATACAGGGTGACTCAAAAAGATTAGTGAATAAATCAATATATTTATTTTTTAATTAAATCAGGAACGGCTCACTCAATTTTCCAGAAAATACAATACTATTATATTAGGATTACACGGCAACCATCCAAATTGATAACGTTTCCTGATGATGTTGATGACGTTATCAGAAAATTTTGTAAAGGAAAAACTCATTTGAAACATGCCCGTAGCACGCGTCTTTGTGTTTACTGTAACATTACATACATGTATTTTTTTTAACTTCTCGTAAAAATAAAATTCGCAAAATCAAATTTTGTAGTTTTTCGAAAAAGTTGGATGTGATTTACTGTACAACAGGAGCGAGGAAAGTTCTGTCGAAATAATCTTCGACCAATTTTTTTACTTTAAACCTCTAAATTTTGAAAAAATAACAAATTTGTATAATGATGTTTTATAAAGTAACTTTGAAACCGCAGAAACAAATGCTCTGAAATCCTGTCAATGTTCTAGGTTTAGTTAGTAATTTGAAAGAATCTTGGGATTGTTTTCTGGTTTTTGAAGTACATAAATTGAAAGAATCGCTGGAATCTTTCTGTGTATTGTTTTTTAAGTAGTTTAAAAGAATCTTAAAGATCCTGCTTATCTTGTTTTTACGTTAATTTAATCTCGAGGATTCAGTCTCTTGTTTTTAAAGCAATTTAAAAGAGTGTCTGGGATTTTTCTGTGTATTGTTTTTAACGAAGTTTGAAAAAATCTCGGCAAATCCTTGTGTTTTGTTTTTGAAGTAGCTTGAAAGAATCTCGGGATGTTTCTGTGTATTAGTTTTGAAATAGTTTAAAAAATATCGAAAATCGCTTGTCTTGTTTATGAAGTAATTTGAAAGAATTTCGGGGACTGCCTGTATTGTTTTTTCAATAATTTGAAAGAATCTTGGGAATTCCTTTCTGGTTTTTGAAGTAATTTGTAAAAATCTCGGGGATCTTTCTGTGTATTGTTTTTGAAGTTGTTTAAAAGAATCTCGGAGATTCGTGCTTGTCTTGTTTTTACATTAATTTGTAAGAATGTCGAAGTTTCTTTATCTTATTTTTGAAGTAATTGAAAGAACGTTGGGGACGCCTTGTGTGTTTTTTTAAGTAGTTTGAAAGAACCTTGTGGATCCCTTTCTGGTTTTTGTAGTAATTTAAAAGAATCTTGTTGATCTTTCTGTGCAGACTTTTTGAAGTAGTTTGAAAGGATCTCGGAGATCCCTGGTCTTGTTTTTAAAGTAATTAGTAAGAATCTCTGGGCTTTTTCTATGTATTGTTTTTAAAGAAATTGAAAAAATCTCAGGAAATCCTTGTGTTTTCCTTTTAAGGAAGAATCTCAACGGCTCCCTGTAGGCCTTACATTTGAAGTAATTTTAAAGAATCTCGAGGATTCCTTTTCTTGTTTTTGAAGCAATTTGAGAGAACCTCGGGGACTTTTTGTTTTTTTTTGTAGTAGTTTTAAAGAATCTTGGGCTCCCTTTTTGGTTTCTGAAGTAATCTCGGGGATCTTTCTGTGTATTAGTTTTGAAGTAGATTGAAAAAATCTCAAAGATCCCTTGTCTTGTTTTTGAAGTAATTTGAAAGAACCTCAGCGACCCCTTTTTTTATTACTAATTTGAAAAAATCTCAGTGATTTTTCTGTGCAATGTTTTGAGACGAGTTATTAGAATTTTCGAGGACCTTTTTTGTTTTGTTTTTGAATATTTCATAAATCAGTTATAGTATCGATTTCCAGATTTTTCGATTTTTTACCTATTTGAAGATAAAGTTAATTTTTTCAATAATTGAGAAGATTCGAAATGATTGGTTTTCCAAACAATCCTCCAAAAAATACCAAACATTCCTTTCAGTTAACTTCGATTTCTAAAATTGTCTGCAGCATCAGTTTGTGGATATTTCGTCAGCCAATTGACCCCATTTTAACCATTTTTTGGAAAAATTTTGAAAATTGGAAGCTTAGTTTTAGTAAGCATGGAAAATCCCAAAAATTTGATGACGTGATCTTAAAGTTTTCCCGAATAAATCCTATCTCAAATGTACAAAATGTTATAAGTCGATAGTTGTGGATTATTAGTGCATTCACATTTTTTAGAGTTGCTATACAGAGTGACTCAAAAAAATAACTACTGAATGAGAAAATTTATTTTATTGATCAAGTCAAGAACGGCCTACTCAATATTTCAGAAAATTTGGGGTACAGCGGCTAGAAGTTCTGTGTAAATAACTTTACACCGATTTTTTCCAACCATTATCAGGCTTCATGACAAGTATTTTTAGTTTAAAAGACTGTATTTGAGTGTGAATATCTACATATTATTGTCATCAGTGTCATCACATCTTCCATATCAACGTGGACTTGGGATATCGCAAATCCAACTTGAAATTGGTCCTTTATTCTACAAAATATAAGCATAGAAGCTTACATATCGTAGTTTCGAAAATCAGCTAAATTAGGTATAATTTTACTCGTCCTTTATACGATACGATGATCAGTTGATTTTTAAACACTTTTCAAAATGTTGTCTTACTTAAACAGAAGTTCTCTTTAAATGTATTAACCTAATTGTACCTACTAAATGGCATAAGTATTTTAATAAACGCTGACGTTTTGTAGATGAAAATTACTTTTATATCAGTTTCAAGTCGGAAAAGTAATTACTAGAGTTCTCATAATGACTAACACTTTACACAAAATTTTTCATTATACATTTTATTGGCCAAAATCAATACTTCCTGAAGATATTGGAGGCCAGTAGGTCATGTTGATTCGTATCACTATTATTTATTCAATGTGCTTATCGATTACATGCGTTCCATCCCATGCATTCTTTCAAGGAAATTTATTTGTACACAGTCGGTAAGTTAATCCTCTCGAGACGATAAACATGCAAATTTTCGTCTTTAAATTAATTTCTCCTTTTTGGATATGCATAATGTGAAATCTTTACTCCATATTGATTACTAAATTAACATAACCAGATTAAATAAATTCATAAAGAAATAGATATGTATAAGTTTATAACAATAGAAAGACGATCAACTGTGATTTAGTTCAACTAGATAAAATAGACGGAAAAACAAAGAGCTGTTTACGAGTACTTTAATTATGACAATTTTTACTCCTCTATTGGCCTTGAATTTAAAGAAGGATGTAACGGATAGGAAATTAAATATATAACATAGAACGAAGCTGTCAATATAACATATTTGATTCATTGAAAATACAAAAATAAATTTAAAATATGCTCGACGGTTATTTCGACAGAACTTCCCTCGCGTTTTAAAATAAAAACTAGCAGTATAAATAACACCCTCGCTGAAAAAATATCCTCTCAGCACTAATAACAAGCCCAACTTGAAGTGTTTATGTTTATTCATTGAAATAATGAGACTAAGAAATTAATTTGATTTGAATGAGTTTTTCTCCTCAAAACAGAGGACTAAAATTATTGATTAAGCTAGAATCTCTAAAATTATTTTTAACTATACATAGTAGGATATATCTCCCTTTTCCGTCTATCTGTCTTCTGTATATCAACTTATACAGATGATCTTCCAAACTCATATCATACCTCATTAGTGTCATTAGCATGACAAATATTTCCAAGCCCCAAAAAAATTGCATTGAATTTAGTTAAAAAGTTCTTAACGTACAAGCAAAATGATATTGGTGCCTAATATATTTTAAAAGATGCCTGTTTGTGGGAGAAACTGGACGTAAAAACTGTTATGGTGTACATTAAGTTATGGTAACTTTCAAGGAACAGATCGACTTTAAACATTTAATAATAGATGTCAGTATTCCGAGACAGAAGTTTCACAAAAAATAATTACCTAGAACTAATTCCAGACATGGAAATCCCACATTTACAATTCTGAACGTTTTGTAAAAACACCGACGGCACGACGGCTACAAATTTAGTCGGGAAACCTTAAATAACTAGTCCACCTCTAGTAACTCTTGTTTTATTTTAAAAAAAACACACACATACAATTTTACATATCGTGATGAATAAATGACAGTCTTTTTATTGGGTCTTCGGACATCCACTCAATTATTTATAAGTTTATTCGTTTGTTATAGGATATTGATTTCCATAAACAGTTTTTTTTTAAGCAATTTTTAAAATGTCGCCGAATCTGAATATAGTTCTGAATTTAATTATGTTATACAAAGTAATGGGTATATTAAAACTAGCGGTTAGTGTCTCTAGTAAAACAAAAAGTTTACGAATCAAATATAAATTAGTTTTATATCACCTTATATCAGATAAGCTTTCAAGCATCGAGTTAAAAAACCGTCTGAATAAACTTTAATTTGTGAAGAGCTACTCAGATTTCTATACCGCCGAGAAAAACGTTAAAAAACACATGTACTTCTAAAAACAATTAGTATAGTTCTCACTGAATTTTTGCTATAAATTTTATTGATCAAAATTAATACTTCATAATGATATGAGAGAACCAGTGGGTCGTGATGATGCGTGTCCCTATTATTTATTAAACCTGCTAATCGATTACGGCAGTGTACATCACATGAACTCTTCGAAGGAATTTCATCTGTACACGGCCGGTAAGTTATTTATGCCAAGACGATAAAAATACATGTTTTGGTGCTCTTGTAATTAAAAAATTATCTATATTATAGGATGAAATCTTTAGTACTTACAAGGATTTACGTAACACAAATAAAATAGCTACCGCTTCGAAAGTAATAAAAAAATGAATTCAATAATACAATTTTTGCCTCATTGGTGTTAAGCTTGAAATAGCAAACTGAAACAGATAGGAGATAAAATGGTAATAATCTAAATTGTCCAAATAGGATGAGACTATACTTGTGATTTATCATTCCATTCATATTTTTTAGTTTTGCTTATAGGGGGTGTCTCAAAAAAATTAATCACTGAGTCAATTTATTTTATTGATTGAATCAAGAATTGCAAAACTGAATTTTGAAATATTGCAGACGTTTTGAAGTTACTGTTTGCCATGATAGGTTTTTAATCAAAATATACTTGTTTATCAAGCCCAAAAACTTGATGACCCCATCTCAAGATTTTGCCGAATAAATCCTATCTAAAATGCGCAAGATATCAGCAGTATATTTTCGTAATTTATCATTGCATTTATATTTTTTAGATTTTCTTTTACAGTGACTCAAAAAAATTTATGGATCAGTCAATTTATTTTAGTGAATAACTGAAGAGTTGCAGAAATTAATACTTTGAGATCTTGAAGACGTTTTAAAGATATTGTAAGCATGGTATATTGTTAAGAATATTTATTTATTCCCCCCAAAAAATTGATGGAACGGCTCACTCGATTTTCGCAGACCAATTTAAAAAAAGTAGACTACAATTTAAATAAACTTTCATAAGAAAAAATGTTTTTTTCTCGTCTGGAAATGACCGACATTGAAGCATTTCCTAGACGTGCTTTCGGTTTAATTATGACATGTTTATCCTTATCATATTTAAACAGTATAAATGCTTCAGTTATAAAAGTCTCTTTTGCTCCACGTTGGCCACCAACGAGCGAATTTCACGAATTTTGGCCAACTTTGCTGACTCGAAGTATTTGAATTTTTTTGGCCTGGATCGTTGATGCTCAGCAAGAACCACGAGAAGGTCTGAAGCAGGTCTTGCCTGGAAAGGAGAGGGCTAGGATTTGTTAATAAGGGATGGAACATTATACAGTACTTTATAGATGTTGGATGCCGCACTTTATAAATTTCGAAATAGTCCTTTAAAAATTGTGGACATGGTATTTTATGAATTATGAACGCAGTACTTTGCATATTCTAATGGCATATTTTTTAAATAACATGAAAGAAAATTCGGGCATTTTTGGAAAAATGTCCGTCGTGTTCACAACACTAATGTGAAACATTTTCAATAATATTTATTAACAATAAATTAAAAAATCGCAAAAACGTGTTACTTTTCCGTCAAAACGACACGCCAAAGTTGTCGCCATCAGATGGATATCAAAACTGAACACCAAGGACCGAAATTGTGACCTTTGTTCAGGTAGCTCACGTGACAGTGACGTCATCGTACGTCACGATGAGATTGCGGAAATTATTTTTCATTTTTTGACCGGAAAATTGCAACTTTTCGGTGTTAATTTAACAATGTTTGAACAAATTGAATTCTTTTTAATAACTTGATGTTTGTAGGAAAATGGTTTTCGGTTTAATTATTTCATAATAATACTTATCACATTTAAACAGTATAAATAATGTTAATTATGTTTAAATATTATTTATTTCTCGGAAAAGCTATCCGCTTTGACTGGTACTTTGCCTGTTTTTGAGCCTTTTAAGGAAAATATCCACTTTCCTTCCTGTTCACAGCACTAACCCAAAACATTTTCACAAATATTTATTAACAGTAAATTAAAAATTCGCGAACACGTAGTATTTTTAAGCCGAAATAGAACTCTGAATACTCCGATGTTGCTGCAACCAGACCGAAATCAAAACCATTAGCGTAAAGCATCCTGATCGTGCTCTAGTGGTTACGAGTCAGGAATGCGGACCGACATCGCGTGTTCGATTCTTGGCCGTTTTTTTTTTCGTTTTTTTCTCTTTTCCTCTGGCATTGTATATTATTTATGTTTATGACGTCATAACAGTTTTTTTATTGATGTTGTTACCCCACTTTCCCGAAAAGGTGAGAATACGCCCCTCTTGATTTAATAATGTAAAACCTTCTCAGGAGCGCCAAATGCCTTTTTTTTGTGAAAGCTTTTCGGGGGTTCCAACTGTCTTTTTACTTCCCGAGCGTAAGCTAAGGAAGTATAGTAACTGAGTCCATCGACCGAATTGCCACTTTCAGGTTTTCTCGATGTATTATAACCTCTAGAATAGGAAAAAGTGGTCTACCGCTTCCGTCTGTCTGTCTGCTTCGTGTCTGTATCCATTTTTATTATCAAGTAATTTCCGAAACTAACTCCGAGTATTGTCATATTTTTTTGTATATTAGGAATGTCATGTAGATGGTCAAATACTAAATAAAATTTGGATAATCATCCCCACCACCAATGGGATGACGTCGTTCCCAAAATTTATAATAAAAAGTTTTTTAAATTTGTTTAAATAAGATACTCTTGCACTTGTGGTATGTGAATCCGTGTTGAATTTTCACTCTAGCCATTCAAAATTTTTGGAAAAAATTTAAAACTGAATGACAATATAACTTTGTAACTGCAATACCGTTTGCTCTGAAATCTTGCAAATATTTTAAGGTTATCGTAAGCATGGTAAATCGTTAAGCCAAATTTATTCGTTTATCTCCTCCAAAAAAATTATTGACGTCATCTCAAAATTTTGCTGAATAACTCCTGTCCAAAATATTCAAAATATGATAAGTCTATTCTTGTAATTTATCATTGCATTAAAAGTTTTTAAATTGATCCAGAAAAATTAATGAAAGAGTTAATATATTTTATTGATTAAATCAGGAACGGCTCACTCCATTTTCCCTAAAATTTGGGAATACAATACTGTTATCCTTAGTATTACACTGCACCTATCCAAAGTGATGTACGTGTTTTTTCAAAAATGTTGATGACGTCATCACAAAATTTTGTTAAGGGAAAATTCATTTGGAACGCACGCCCAGCAGACTTTTGTCATAAAAAAATTAAATTCACATAATCAAGTTTTATTATTTTTCGAAAATGCTGGATATGTTTCATTGTCCTTAAAGAGGGGGGAAGTTCTGCCGAAATAACTTTCGACCAATTTTTTAAATTAACCATTCTTACTATTATATGAATGAAACGAAAAAGTTGTGGTAGAACTAAGCAGGTACAGTCGTCTTAGTGGACATATTTACAGCAGGGACTAAAGGATAAACCATCCTAAGCGCTAACAAAACCTTTATCCGCAGTCAGTTAAAGTATTTTTGGTTTCAATAATTTATTAACAAGAAGCTGTCAATATGCTTGTAAAATAGATGATGATACCTTTGCAAAGAATCGATTATAGTGCAGGAAGCGCATGTGTATTTTTAATTAAGTATTATTCCAAAATACTACCTACTATTGCCTAAATTTTCTTTTAGAAGGAAGAGAAAGACCTTGAAGTTTATGGTTTTAATACTACAGAAAGCTAGGGAAAACTTTTATAAAGAATATTTTTTTCGTACTTAAACTAACTAACTGAATCCTCAACAGTTGTGTATATTCGTACTGACGAATTGTAGCTGGCTATTTTATTTTGTTAATAAACAAAGCATTGAATACGACATTTTGACCACCTGCAAAAACTATAATTACATATGTATCGACTATTCCAAATTTTACCGAAACAAATAGAGGAAAACAAAGAACATTAAAAGGGCCAGCAGTGAGATAGAAAATTTTTTGAGATCTTGCCAATACAAACAAAACTTCACGTTGCAGTTTAATATCCACTTCATACCATTTTGAAAACCATATAGCTGTAGGAATAGATTCACTCTAAAAGAAACAGCTGTTATAAAAATTTTATAAAAGCTTGTAACTTACGGCATTAATTAACTGTTGCCCCGAAAAGCAGGCAAACACTAGAGTAAAAATCCAGCCGGAAAAATGTATTATAGCACATAGATAATCACCCTAAAATATTAAGAATGTTTTGTTGCAAAATACTTGTACTTTCGTATACTTCAGTAAACTGTTTTCCTATGCAAGCGCAAATTATTGCAGTAATAGTGATATGAGTCAACATTCCATTCGAAAAGCATTCATCCAGTGATTTAGCCAAACTAAAAAAAATGTTTTATTGCAGAAGTATGCCGGATGGCAAACTAATTTTGATACATAAGCATTTTAGACGTGAATTAAAAAACAATTATTAACATATTCTCTCAGTTCATTCTTATACAAGAAACTCGTGAAAAAAAATGTAAGTGACCTTTAAAAGCGGTCTTGCGAAAGTAATACTATAAAAAATTATAAAATAACTATAATTATAACTGAGAAGAAGCTATGTAATAATACATAATTATTTATTTATATGACCTGGGAATTATAAAATTATAGTTTCAAACAAAACAAAATACTCTTTTCAAAAGAATGATAATTTTGACTTTAAACAATGATATTTTAGAGTTTTATTTTTTCGTATCTACGAACTGACTAGAGGTTGACTTAAAAACATTTCTTAATTCCCTATAAATTTTTCCTACTGTTAACTAGATTGTAAAGAAATACTCGTTCAATTTAATTTGTAAAATCGTTGTGTATCAAAATCAGTTTACCAGGTGACGTATTTTGTAAAATCTCACTTCAGTATATCTGTTTGATACAAAATACATTTAGATAGTCTAGAGCGAGAAAAATTATAATCCACGTTGTCAAAACATTCATGCAACATCTGATTTAAATGTTCAATCCTTAAAATCAAATGTTCTGTAATTTCGAAAGCATGATACGTTAGTAACATGTTGGGTTTCATTAACAACTGCATGGAGAGAAATACGTGTACATGAAACGAATAATAAACAACAATATTCTGTGTACTAAAAGGAGTCCACAATTGTGCCATATATCCACAATTTTCTCTAAGACCTTGGTTTTTATTCCTTTCCTCACACTCTTCTCTTTGATTAAATTTCAGTGCAATGTACTGCGTCAAGCCAACTGTGAGATAAATAAAAACAACTTTAGATAGAAAATTCAATTTTTTTTCCTTTTGATCAAAATTAGTTGGTTTTCCAAAACTTTGAAAATTTGACATTGCTTTTAAAAGATTTGCTAATTTTGGTTGATTTTTCACGTAAATAAATGTCATGTAGTATATTCCTGTAATCGATGCCACAAGAGTGACATCTTCCATCACCGGCACTTCCAAATTTTCTAAAAAATGTCCAGATATTAAGAAAAATTGCACTGTGTATCCAGTAGTACTTATAGTTGTGGTTATTAAATGTATTAGTATAGATAAAGATGTAATAGAAGTTACAAAAATGTAAACCCCAACCTGGAGTGTATAATAATTTCCTGACTTGAGTTCTTCGTCAGGATAGGGCCATAGTAAAATATATCTCAAGTATCTTCTTGTTGATCTACATATTATAATTTTATTATTAACGTCATCCATGTTGATAACCTAAAAGAATAATTTATACTTGCCTCACATGTAGCAGAAATAATGAACTTATTTAAAATTTACATTAATTTGAGTTATAGTTGCCTAATATCATAATACACCACCCAGTCAAAAATAATCACATATTCATATAATAGTGTATTCACATAATATTTATAACGAACGTCTCATCACAGTGAATACAGTTTGGTTCTCAGGCAAAATAAAATTTTTGGCAACAATTTTGTATCACGTGTTTTAGTAGAAAGTTTTGTCATTTTCTGAACTAACTTTTTAGTTTTAATTTTTCTCATATTAATTGTACAAATTTTGGCACGCGTGTTACTAGTAAATGCTAGTTATTAGTTGTGCGATAAAGATATTTGCTTTGGTGACATCAAAACAAAACATATGCTATGGAAATAAAGAAGCATTTGTTTAACAAAATTTTTAGAAACTTACCTGAAAAAGTTCAGCGTGTAGTCTGCGATTGTGTTCACCGAAGGCGTTTATCAACCGTTTTTATGTTAAAAATAATTGTTGAAACAAAAGTTGCAAATGCTGGTTACTAAGAGTTTTGTTACAGAATAATTTCATAAAAGTCCTTTTGTGACTTTTGTATGAATGATTATTTTACTGTTCGTATATTTCAATTGTAGGATGTAATATGTCTCTCGATTTCTAGCTAACGATAAACACATACCTACTTGCTTTACAATTATTACGTTACCGTTATTAGTTTATTCCCGTAATTTAAAAGGAAATTATCGACTGTGGGCTTGCTTTATTATTATGGAAATTACACGTAAATTTAAAATATTACTTATTTTAGAGTAACAAATGGAAAAAATGGAGTATACATCGGAAATTACATAATATTGTATATAGATACCCCAACAGCAAACGTAATAACAGTACTAAAGTTACTGAATTCGATAAAACTACGTACGTAGTGTGAAATAAAAGCAAGTAAATAGTGTGGTGAACATTTTATGAAGGAAAAAAACAGAGTCTGAAAACATAGCAAATGCCATCTAATGAAGTGATGTAGGTAATTAAAACTATAAGGTGAGTGATATGAATAGATTAAAGTAAATTTGTTAAGTTTGTTAAGATAGTAGATGTATTTGTGACAATCCTTATATACTCGTAGTTATTAAATAAAAATTAGGACGGGTTATTATTAAACGACACATAAAGCAGGATATTGTGCTACATGTACCGAGGGACTTCCTTGATACACATTTATGACAACGTTGCCAATACATTGGTGGGAAAATATACAGAGTGAGTATTATAACTGACCAAATTTCAATGCAACACAAAATACATATCTCATATGTAACTCTGGATTCTGGATTCTGGATTCTTAATTTATGGGGGCTGACCGTAGCTAGCCGGCACTTAGGCCTCGCCTTTGGGCCCATTGTACCTTCCCCAAGTCCATATCAGGGTGTTTTCCCGCTCCTCTACTCATCAAGCCACCCAACTGCTTGAATGTACTTGAGTAATGCAGAGGATGGAAACTCCCTGATTTTTGCCATACTAGGCCAGGTGTCCCCTAGTATGGATTCCCTGTAGGAGGCTAGGGCTGGACACTCACGAAGAATGTGCTCAGCTGTTTCCTCTTCTTCATTGCATCCACGACAGATTGGATCTGTTACCACCCCTATCGTATGTAGATGTTTGTTAAACTGGTAATGTCTCGTAAGGAATCCTACCAATTGTTGTTAAAACAATTTTGATTTTTTTCCTGAAATTTGGATGCCCTAGTAAAAACTCAACATGGATTCATAAACTGCACGCGTAGGAGTATATTTTATAAAATTTGAAACCCATAGTAAATACATATAATGGGTATATAAAATTTGGCAAAAATCGTTGTAAAAAAGTATTAAAGTAAGTGACTCGATTAAAATATTTCGTTTGCTCATGCTCGGAAAGTAAAAAATATATTTGTGCATTTGTTATTTCAGAATGTGGAGAGTACTCTCGTTATGTGCATGAGTCACCAGATGCCTTACAACTAATTATTGCAGGTGGTGTGGCAGCTGAGCGAAAAGAATTTCCACACATGGTGAGAAAATTTCAACAAAAAATTAATACACTTTTGAACTAAGTATAAACTAAGTTTCATATAAGATACTGTTACTCTGATCGATGATTAAAATCGGCATGGGTAAACTCAACAATTTATAATATTATACACGACTAATTGTAATGACACAACGATTATGTACAGAATAATTCCGACTGGAATGGATTTGACTAGACTCTACTTCTTCCATTACCTGGACTACACTAACTGCTCTCGACGGTGGTTCCCATTTAAACAGCCGCGCGGTCCTTCTCGAGAGGTCTCCCTCACCGCTTCTAGGTTTGTTCTGGAACACTCATCGCGACTTCCCGTTCCAGGCTTTTCTTTAGCGAACGCCGTTCGGCGCCGATGAGTCACCCATAATCACCGCACATACTAGAAAACCCATAGGCGTCGTACTATTATTATTTTGTTAAAAAGAACGATATTTCCAAGTGATAAACAGCAATGTTTCTAAAAAGTATGCCCTAAAAATTATATACACCCTTCTATAAAACTTGATTATTTCTACTCATAGTTTACATATTAACTTACCAACCTCTAATTCGTAGGCAGAGAAGCGTTTGATGTCAACGCAATAATTAATTTAAACCTAAAGCCATGTAAACAGTATGTCTTATAAAAGAAATTGTTAATTGAAAGTTTAGAATCACGAATACACGTTTTTTGAAATCACTTATAATTTTTATTGTGATCGATTATTTTTTTTTTGTGATAGGCCGCAGCTAGATACGAACCAACTCCTGGAGATTTACAATGGCTCTGTGGTGGAACGATTTTAAGCAACAAGTTTATCTTAACAGCTGCACATTGTTTGACTGATATAAATGCGTAAGTATGCTGTGAAATTGTTTGTGTTATTCATTCATCGTCAGTGATAAAAATGTGAAATCTTAAAAAAATGTAATTTCAATTCTACATATTTTTACCGAAAGTATGAGTACAGCTAAATATTTCCAGAACGATTTATCAGCACTCATTGAAATTTGGTACACAAGTAAAAGTATTGTAGAGGACCTTAACTCCTCCACAATCGGATGTAATCATACCGTATTTTTTTCACTTTGTGCCTTTTTAATCAAAACTATGAAATTTCGAAATCTAGGGTATTTTGCGAGATTTGGCAAGAATTAGAGAATGCAAGAAGGACGGCAATGAAAAAATTTCATTTGAAATGTCATATTATTTGTAAAAATAAATTCCGAAGAAGTTTTTCACTCTACGCCTTCAGAAATACGGGCTTTGGCCACTAATACAGGATGTTTTAGTCAAGCCATTCATTCGTTTCTCGGACTGTGACATCTGTGCATTCTGAGGGACGTAAACATTTTCGGGGGGCAAAGCAAACACAGAAAGATTCAACTTAGTTCGGGTACCGTCGTCCAACTCCGTATCTTGACGTATTTCCAGCAGAGTGAAGGAACGCCGCCAGGCCGCCAAAGATATCAATTTCATGTTTCACACTGGTGGAGGTAGATTTTACCACTTCAAGGCTCAAGGTTACGAATAAGTCAGGGGAACATCGTGTCGAGTTGTCGACAACAAAATTTAATTTTGCGTCCGAAAATATGGTGTACATTTTAAATTTATTTTTGTCCGAAATTATGGTATACATTTGTAACTTTATTTAATAACACTATTATAAAGACAATACATTTCAATGTATATGCAATGGGACTTTATTTAGAGCATCTGGGGAACATAGCAATCTCATTGGTAACCTTACTTATTATAATAAATAATTTATTTAATTTAATTATTCTTGTGTCGATTTATTTTGTTGTTATTATAGTAATTTTCTTGGTCACTTTTTTAACAGAAACGAACGTAGATCTCAGTCCACTATTTATATGATGTTCCATTATTATACAAGTTGCAAACAAAATTACTTGATTATAGTTTGCTGGTCATCACTGGTTAATTATAATAATTTTGTAAAATGTATACCATATTTTCGGACAGAGGGAATACAATTTAATAAGTTAAAATTTAACATAATACATAATAATAATTTAACATAAAAAAATATATTAAATGAAAAATATTCTTTAAAAGGTTCAACTTATACGAACAAAATACCAAAACGTCAAAGTGTAAATGAACAGTAACAAAAAAAAATAACTACCATCTACACCGACCGGCAAAAAAATTGCAAAATTTCACAAAACCACTTTAAAAATTATTAATTTAACTAGTGATCGTTATTTTATTAAAGTACCATTCACTATTGATACATGTTGTAATTAATTAGCAAAAAAAGAAGATATATAAACGCAGAAGTAAATTAAATTTAACAAAATAACAAAACAGACCAAGTACGATATTTTCTTAAATAAAACAATAAAGGAGGCTGTTGCTGTGAACAGTATTTTTCATCATTTGATTATAAGTTTGGCAGTTAATAAACGTTTTCACGCGAAAACAATGCCGTTAACTCTTACACACGTCTCTCAAATTGTCGCTGTTTCTGTTTTGTTAAACTTAATTTAATTCTGCGTTTATTTGTCTTCTTTTTTTGCTAATTTGTACATCATTTGTTAATAGTGAATGGTTCTTTAATAAAATAACGATCACTAGTTAAATTAATAATTTTTAAAGTTTGATTTTGCGAAATTTTTCAGGGTGGCTGGTTTTTTTGCCGGTCAGCGTATATATATAGTAAGATGATTCACGTCCCACTACTCGGAAAATTTAAAAATAATTCGTCCCTGCAGAACAGTACAACATATCCAACTTCTTCGGAAAATTCTAAAACTTGATTTTGCAACTATTATTACTTTTATACGATAATGTTTATGTTTCAAGTCAATGTTTCCATCACAAAGATTTCTGTTGACGTCATCAACATTTTTGGAAGGACACTTAGTATATCAGTGTGGATGGGTGCAGTGTAATACTAATAATAACAATACTACAATAAAACAATAATAAATAATTGGAGATTATCTGTCTAATAAAAATCAACACAGATGGCGGACAGACGTCAACATACTTAAACGGGAAACCTATTTCTTCGTACTCTAGGAATCATAAAACGTCATGAAAACATGAAAGTAGCCATTTGTCTCATGGACCTTATTACAATATTTCCTTAGCTTATGCTTGGGAAGGAACAATGTGAGATAATAATCTGGCACCAACAAAAGCAATCAAAAGAATAATCCGGCTAGTATTGGACATACAGCCGTCTCACTCATTCCGTATTCTATGTAGGAGATAAAAAGAAAGGCAGCCTGCTTCGACAGTGCCTACAAGTGAACAATTTTTGTTGACGTTGTTTCTTTATTCTCTTAGGGGTAATTTTCTTTTGTAACTAAAATATGTTAATTCAAGTAATATACTGCATAATTCACATAAAAATTCCTCAGTTTTGGGTCCATTTTTGTGTCCCAGAATTCTGTGTCTTTTAAAATACTTTCAGTATGAATATCCTCGGGCCTCCAAACGGCAAAAATACAACAGCTTTTTTTGTTACTGCTAACTGTCCTTGTACTTAACAATAATAAGAATGACCTCTCGAAGAAATATGTCCCCGTTTCCGGCTGTATGTCTGTCCGTCTATCTGCCGTCATGGTAACTTTTTAATCAAAATATAAGTATCTGTTTATCAACTCTAAATAATTTATTACGTCATCTCACAATCTTGGCGGATAAATTCTTTCGAAAATGTGCAAAATATAATCAGACTATACTTGTAGTTTATCATTGCATTCATATTTTTTAGATTTTCTTATACAGGTGCAAATTTTATTTTTATTTCCTGAGCGTAAGCAAAGAAAGTATTGTAATCGAGTCTATCGGGAGGCGACTGGCTATTTTTATGTTTTCTCAACATTTCATGACTCATAGAGTATGAAAAATTAGGTTTCGTCGCTCAGTCTGTGTACCGTCTGTTCAAACTTTTATTATGGAGATAATCTCCAAAACTACCGGACCGATTGTATTTTATACATTTTATACATATGTATGTTAAGAATATCGTGTAGATGGTAAAAAGCTAACCAAAAGTTGCCCAATCTCCCTATCAATGCCATGACATCTCAAAAATGTTTATAACAAAAAATCAAATTTTTTAATTTTTCAAAGAAGCGGGAGTTGTGGCACTGTACATCGGGGGCGAGGGAAGTCCTGTCGAAATAACTTTCGACTAATTTTTTAGATTTGCTTAAACAGGTGACTCAAAAAAAAAATGAATACGTCAATTTATTTTACACTGCACCAATCCAAGTCGATGTACGTGTCCTTGTAAAAATGTTGAAGACGTCATCAGTGATGAATTTCCCAAAAAATTTCCAAAAAAAATGTAAATGGATTTAACTAAATTGGAGAAAACGCCAAATTTATACAGAATTTTCCACTGATTATGATTCTGAGGTTATGTTTACTAGATCTCTTCAAGTACTCGACAAAACTGAGCAAACGGTTTTCAAAAATTTTCCAAAAAAATATTAAAACGGACTCTATTCCAATGAAAAATGCCATTAGTTTGTAGAAATTTCGACGCAAATCAGTAATCAGAAAGATTTTTCCTGTAACTCTTCAAGGAGTCTAAAATAATGCCAATAAACTTTCCAAAAAATTTTACAATAAAAAATATAAATGAATTTAATTAAATTGGAGAAAAAACCAAGTTTATGGAGGATTTTCCACCGCTTATGACTTTGAGATTATTTTTTCTACATGTTTCATATAATCCAAAAATTCGAACAAATAGTTTTCAAAAATTTTATAAAAAATAAAATAAAACGGGCTCTATTCTGTTGAAAAACTCTATTTATTATCTTGTAGAAAATTCTCCACAAATCAGTAATCGGAAACAATTTTTCCTATAACTCTTCAAGGAATCCATAGAAATGGCAGCAAATTTTCCAAAAATTTTTCGAAAAACAAATGGATTTCATTAAATTTTCCGAAAATATGTTAAAATTGACTCCATTTTTCAATCGGAAAAACGCCATTAGTTTGTAGAAAATTCTCCGCAAATCAGAAATCTGGAATCATTTTTCCTGTAACTTTTCAAGAAACCCCAAAAAAGGCAACTAATTTCCCAAAAAATTAAAAAAAATAAATAAATGGATTTAATTAAATTGTAGAAAAAGCCAAATTTATACAGGATTTTCCACTGATTATGATTCTGAGGTTATTTTTACTAGATGTCTTCAAGTACTCGACAAAATGGAACAAACTCATCACAAAATTGTGTAAAGAAAAAATTCAACTCGAAAATGCTTGATATGTTTTATTGTACTTCAGGAGCGAGGGAAGTTCTCTCGAAACAACTTTCGACCAATTTTTTAATATTATTTTTTTCCATTAAAATAGTTGATATATTTACGATGGAAGTATCTATTCCGGCTCCCAAATTGCTGTGTTTCAATTAAATCTAAAGCACTGGAGATATAAGACTATTTCTGGAAAGATTTTTTATGTTGCTGACTTGTACCGCTCCGCCGCGCCGATCATAATGTGACAAAAGTATTTCAAAATACGATCTCGTCGTGAATGTGCTTTGAGTTTTAGAGTGGGAGTAGATGTGAGCCCCCGCTCAGCGTCTTTCCTCACCTGACCAGAGTGAGGGCGAGCAGAAATCGGCTTACATTTTGTCCGGAAACATGCGCTCTGTTTTTTCGTCTTATAGCAACATTTTCTAATTTACAACATCGCAATTTTATATAGACAGTTACGAAACATTGATCTTGCTGCCTCCATTTGAATTTTTCGAAGGCGTCACTTAATTGCCGAGTTACAAACGCTTCTTTTAAGCCAATTTTATGTGATTTTGTGAATTTTTATTGCAACAGTTGCTTATCAGATTTAAAAAATTCGAACGGTGGCAAAATGCCACATCCTTTGACAACACTCAGTTAAATTTTCAACTATTTTTAAGCAATAATAAATCAGTGATTCGAAAAATCATAACCCATTGCACGGGCTACTTTCCGTGTGGGTAAAACCTCCTCTTAAGCAAGTTCCTCTCTAGCAAGTTGCGCCAGATTTATGAAAAAAAAAAGCAGGATTTGAAAACTTGTGTAAGGAGAACAACATTTCTACAACCTCTGAAAACGTTTTGTTATATATATATATATATCTTCCAGCTTGCGTTGTCTCTACTCCCAGTTCAGATCATGTATAAGTGTTTTTAAAACGGTGTTCTGAGGGATATGGACCAAAGAAGCCTAAAATTTTTGAAGCGTATGAAATAAATAAATTTCTATCAGACGCTGACGACAAAATTTACCTGACCATGAAAGTAAGTATCTACTAATTTTATTGTAAATTTACAAATTTGTTATTTTTATTCTAAACTATGTGTTAAGTATACATTTATACAATATTATATATATACAGGTATTTTAGGTCATCTTGATAATTGGTAACAGTGGAGCCTGCAGACGTGAGGAGCTCACGAACATCTCTACAGAAGATATTAAATATAACGACGAGTCAATTATGGTATCCATTACCAACACCCAAAATAATTTACCGAGAGAAATCATGTTAACTGAGGGAACATGGATTAACTTCATCAAGAAATACGCTGGCCTTCGTCCTAAAAACAGAACCCACAAACGATTTTTCTTTCAGATATGGAAATGGACGCTGTTTCCGGAGGTCATGTGCCATCCATTTGGGCAACGGTGGTGGAAACTTATTAACCTTAAAACGCCGTGGAGGTTGGAAGTGTCCTAGGATGACGAAGGCTACTTTCAAAAAGAAAATTTGGACTCACTAAGTTGTTCTAGCACTTCTGAACCTAATTCCAGCAACAGGTAACAGCACAATTCAACAAAGCATTATTGTAGCCAACGAGAAAAAACCTGGTGTTGTCATGCATTCCAAAGACACTTCTAATGTCATCGTAGTTTTTTGTTTACAACAATTGTACTTTTTACGGTCGCAGATAAATGTATTGTAATTCTTTATAATAAAAACAATATTTTGACATCTACAGTAATAGTTTTTGAAGTTATGTGGGCGTAAATGTTAATAAATTCAAATATAACCTATCTATGCATGACAGATCGAAACGGCAGACTTACTTTTTCAAATTTTACAAGTGGTAAATCGTCAAGGAAACAAAATTAGGTATTCATCAAGTGAAATATTTCTCGTCGTCTTTTGAACTAAACTTTTGAACTTTTGAATAAAAACTATTTTAAGATGACTGACGAGACTTAAAACAAGGTTTCCAAATAATAGGCCAGTGCCGAATCCTTTGAAAATGGTAAAAAGTGAAAAAAAATTAGAACAGGATGATACCCATTGGAAAAGGAAGAAAATATAACAAAAATATAAAGAAAATAATTTACGGGCGATCTGAGGTCGGGAAGGGGAAGAGGGTGATCATTTAAGGGTAGAAAATGGTTTGTTACGATTTCCGGCAAAACTACAAGTCTTATCGCAAAACGTTAAATGGCAAAGTTGTAGATAATAAAAAGATCTATAACTTACTTTACATGACCTCAAGATTTATGCGAACAATGCAAATAACCGAGTTTTTGGTTTTTTATTTTTATCTCCCACAAAAATTTTTTGTTTTCACGAAATTTGCTATTTAAAAATTAAAAAAAAAAATCTGTGTGCTTTTTGTTCGCTGAAATCTCTACTTTCTGATGGTGTAAAAAAAATTATACATTACTATAGCAAATTTTCGCAGGAAATGCAAAAAAAGGAGACAACTCGAACTCAAAAATTTGGTTTTTAATTATTATGTAAAATTTGGAGCTTTTTATTAAAATGTATAAATTAAAGTGTAAATTTTGAAAAATAGCTCAAAATTTTACATGATTAAAAAAAATTCGAATTCGAGTTTTTTCGTTTTCTTGGATTTTCTGTGAAAATTTGCCATAGTAATGTATACTTTTTTTACACCATCAGAAAGTAGAGATTTCAACGAACAAAAAGCATACCGCTTTTTTAAAAAAGCAAACATTTTGACCTGAGAATTTTTGATTGAAAATTAGGGTGATTTTTCGATATTAAATCAAAATAAGTGGGAAAAATAAATATTTTGAATAAAAAAAATTACAGTGAGTTTAGGACACAAATAGGTAAGAATATTTTCTTCCAATTTAAAATTTAGTATCTATAGTCCCGAGAGGGCAAAAAGTAGTATATATACGACAAGACTAAAGTGTGATGTAATCCCTCAAGTGGTTATTGCACTTTAGTCTCTTGGTATATAATATACTATTATTTCAGTTTCTAGCCGGAAAAGTAATTACTTACTAGAGTTCTCATAATGATTAACACTTTGCACTAAATTTTTCGTTATACATTTTGTTGGCCAAAATCAATAATTCCTCAAGATATTGGAGGCCAGTAGGTCATGTTGATTCGTATCACTATTATTTATTAAAGGTGCTTATCGATTACATGCGTGCCATCCCATGCATTCTTTCAAGGAAATTTATTTGTACATAGCTGGTAAGTTAGTCCTGTAGATATGATAAACATATAAATTTTCGTCTTTAAATTAATATATCTTTTTTGGGTATGCAAAATGTGAAGTCTTTACTCCATATCTATTACTGAATTAACATAGGCAGATTATATAAATTGATAAAGAAATAGATATGTATAAGTGTATAACAATAGACGATCAACTGTGATTTAGTTAAACTAGCTAAAATGGACGAAAACCCAAAGAGCTCTTTACGAGTAGTTTAATTATGACACTTTTTACTCGTTTGTTGGTCTTAAATTTAAAGAAGGATGTAACGGATAGAAAATTAAATATATGACATAGAACCAAGCTATCGATATAATTTGATTCATTGAAAATACAAAAATAAGTTTAAAAATTGCTCGACGGTTATTGGGACAGAACTTCCCTGGCCCTTTAAAGTAAAAACCCTGGCAGTCCCTGCACCAAAAATTTACACTCCCAAGTACCGACAATATAAAATATATTTAAAGCAGAAAACTAACGGGAAAAATATCCTCTTATCACTAATAACAAGCTTAGCTTGAAGTGTTTATGTTTATAGATCGAAAGAATGTCACGTACAAATTAGTTTCATTTGAATGAGTTTTTCTCTTCAAAACAGAGGACTAAAATTATTGATTTAGTTAAAAAGTTCATTAAGGACGCTACCTTCTGGGTCATTATCTACATAAGTACTATTTAATTGATGCGAATTGTGGACATACATATATTAACGTATGATAGATGTCAATATTTCCGGGACAGAAGTTTCACAAAAAATATTTTCCTAGAAATAATTCCAGATATTTTACAATTATGAACGTTTTGTGAAAACACTGACGGCTACAAATTTTGTTGGAAAACCTTAAATAACTAGTCCACTTCTATCGACGTTTGTTTTATTTTAAAAAACACACACATACAATTTTACATATCGTGATGAATAAATGACAGTCTTTTTATTGGAGCTTCGGAAATCCACTCAATTATTTATAGGTTTATTCGTTGGTTATAGGATACTGACTTCCATAAACAGTTGTTTTTTAAACAATTTTTCAAATGTCGCCGAATCTGAACATAGTTCTGTATTTAATTATGTTGTACTAAGAAATGGGAATAATTAAAACTAGCGGTTAGTGTTTCTAGTATACAAAAAGTTTAGGAATCGAATATAAATTAGTTCTAATCAAATTATATCAGGTAAGCTCTCAAACATCGCGATTAAAAACCGTCTCAATAAACTTTAACTTGTGAAGAGCTTGTCAGAATTCCACATCGCCGCCAACAAGAATATTATAAAACACATGTACTTCTAAAAACAATTAGGATAGTTCTCACTGATTTTTTTTTACATTTTATTGATTAAAATTAATACTTCAGAAAGATATGGGAAGACCAGCAGGTTGTGATGACGCGTGTCGCTATTATTTATTAAAGCTGCTAATCGATTACGGGAGTTCATCACATGCATTCTTCGAAGGAATTTCATCTGTACACGGCCGGTAAGTTATTTATCTCAAGACGATGAAAATACAAGTTTTGGTGCTCTTGTAATTAAAAATTATGGACATTATAATACGAAATCATAGTACTTACGGGAAATAGGTTACGCTTCGAAAGTAATAAAAAATTAGTTCAGTAACACAATTTTTGCCTCACTGGTTGGTATTAGGCTCAAAATAGCAAACTGAAACAAGCAGGAGATAAAACGGTAATAATTATGTGATGCAAATTTTAATTATTATTTGCTTTATTTTAATCTTAGGATGTTAGTTAATTATTTGCTGAAACCAGACGTCGCAGGTCTTAGGGTATTTAACAAATAACACTAAAACTACAAAAAAAAATTGTAAAACATTCAGGTTTTACAGGGTGTTTTTCATTTGTAAGGTTTTTTCTTTATGACAATTGATCATGATCTTGATTTATTGAGACTATGCACCAAAAACTGATCTAATAAATATCTTTTAGTTGTTAACATAAAATTAAATGAAAATTTGTATAAAATATTGTGTGCACTAGTAGTTTAAAAGAACAGCAGGGGATAAACTTGAACACCATAATAATAGGACTAATTAAAAAAAAGGTACAATTTAAATACATTTTTGTTACTGAATCTTGAAAAGACCGACATGGAAACATTTCCTAGATGGACTGCCGAATCACAAAATCTTTGCTGTTTGTTACGTATCCACGAGGAATCCTGTTGCAATTTTGGCAATTTTCAATTTTGGGATTTTTCTATATGTAAGTATATCGATTTTTAAATCATTAAATTTTTCCACATTCTATTTTATTTATTTTTTCAAAATTTTGCGATTTTTTAAATCTTACACTTTTTGATTTTTCAATTCCTTGATGTTTTGATTTCTCCTTTTTGGAAATTTTCAATTTTTCGAAAAATTTAAGATTTAAAAGTTGCAATATTTTGAAAAATCGAACAAGTTGGAATTCTAAACCTTTTAGATTAATTTTCCAAAAACTTATAAATCGATAATAATAATAATAATCAGTTAGTCAGTATCTACCATTTACAAACAATAATTCAGTTTTCAAGGAAGCTACATCAAAATATTTTTATATATGTATTTTAAACTAAATTTATATAATTTAACTGTTATTTGTACCAAAACAATAACCTAAGAAATTGCAGTGTAAATTAATTTTGATTCAACCAAATATCAAGACGTTTTCAGGACGAGAGTAGACACAAAATCGAATACGACGCCTTCAGCACCTAAAAATTCCAATGATTTTCAGAATAAAGCAATCAGTTTTACTACCGAAACGAAAAGTGGGTAGCTAAGAACTCCAAATGGACCTGCTCGTATGTAAAAATCTTTATGTGATCTTGTTAAAATAAAAAGAAAATCTCTTTTTATTCGTACATCAGCCGTATACCAATTTGAAATCCAAAGAGCATTTGGTATAACTTCGTTCTAAAATTTCGATGTTATTAAATTCCAATAAATGCGGGTAACATACAGCATTCAGAAGGTGCTGTCCTCCAACGCATCCTATAAATAGGGCTAAAATCCACCCGATAAAATGTACAGTGCCAGCATATACATTATACCCCTAAAAAAATTATTCTAAATTAACGAAATAAAAACGCAATTTTATTACATCCACGATTTGTTTCTCCAGGCAAGCACATATTGTACCAGTTAAAGCAAAATGGCCAAACATGCTGTTGAAGAAGATATCATCAAGTCTCATAATCAACCTGAAAAAAAAAAAATAAAAACTTATTTTCATAACAAAGTACTTACCTACTCTAGAATTTCTTTGTGATAAAGAACACATGTTGCAAGTTTTACCCGAATAATTTGATTGCTGCCACTATTGAAACATTCCAAAAACATGATTCTTAAGTGGTGTATCCTTAAAATAATGTGATGGGCTATTTCCAAAGCGTTGAAAGAAATATGCAGACACATTTTTAGAAGCAAACATGCAGCCAAAAAACCGTAAAGTAACCACAAGTGAAATACAGGAAAATAATCGATTTCAAAAGGAAGCCAAAATGGAGCAATTAGACCACAATAGTTTCCATTCGACTTCCTTTCTAAATGAAATGCTTTACACTTTCCTTTTTCAAATAACTTCATAGAACTGTATACAACTGTGCCCGTAAATGAATATGCAACTAACATTTTGACACAAAGGTTTAATTGTTTGTCCTTTTTCTCAAATCCAGGAGGTTTGCCAAAATTTTCAAACTGTGATAAATCCCGAAGAAGAAGAGCCACTTGACGCTGATTTTTTATGTATGCACAAATCATGTAGTAGGTACCATATGCTGCTATAAGTACGGCAATTTCTTCGGTATTTAACTCTTCATCGTCTAAAAAATGTAATTAACAATAATTAGATCAAGCAGAATCTGACATACCTACTTATAATTGCAAGAAGAAAGTGAATTGTCGTTAATGCTGTCATTAATCCAGTACATAAAAAGAAACATAAAATTTTAACAATATAATTCCTCCCGGGATTCAATTCTGTGCCATCGTCCGGCCATAGCAAGCTGTATTGAAAAATTTTCCTGTTAACACTACAGATTTTTATTTCCTGACTTCGACAACCATTAGAACGTGACATATTAAATATAGTTAATAATTTTAGTTATGGGTCGAACGATATTTTCTTCGTAACTACTTAAACCATTGTGTTAACTTTTGGTTCTCCGTCTGTGGATTCATTGATTGTTAGAACACGTGACCCATTTCTGAGAAGGCTGCATCCAAACGTATAATTTAATTTTGTTGGCGTGTGGCCTATTATTACGCAAACAAATATTATGTACCATTTTATAAAGCAGAATTTAATATTCGGTTTAGTTTTTCTGTCAAATGTACAATGAAATATGTAGTAGAATTTGATTAAAGTTTTAATTCATTCGAACATATTTAATTACTTTGTAACCCAACTAAAAAGAACAATAGACTAGTAAAAATAAATATTGTTAGCAAATTTTACAGCATGTCGTCTAGATAGCGGTTGAAATTGTTTAAAATTGTATACATGATGTTTTACTTAGTTGTAAGTCTGTATATTTATATGTTATATTCTTACATGCAAGCGGTTGTATTGTGATTAGAAAAACTATTATGTTCAGATTTTGTGGACATTTTAATTAATTTGCTCAATCATTCCTAAGTTTTATGATATTTTTTTTCAACAAGCTGCACCTCCACTTTGATTTTTTTGCAATTCTATTTAGAATGCTGGACAATTAGCCGTAAAGAAACAGACTAAACTCAACAATGGTAGATCATTCTCTAATTATCGGAAACCGGAGTGCTGGAATACACCGATATGCGCCAAAAAATACTCACAAAACAACAAGTAAGAGATCAACTACAGGAGCAAAATTGAGAAATCAGAGAAGAATGGAAGAGAGCTAAGGAAGAAATGGAAATGAGAGTGGGTGAAGTAGAAAGTCAACTAACGAATGGAGAGAGAAAAGAGAAGAAACAAAGTAGTGATGATGGGATTGGAAATAGAAACAGGAGAGGTGACAAAATTTTTAGAAGAGAAAGCCAAAGTAGAGAGTGCAGTTAAAAGCGTGTACAAAATTGCAAAGAAAGTGTATGTACTGGAATTCGAAAATAGAGAAGAAAAAATAAATGTAATGAAAAGTAAGAAGAACTTAAAAGGGTCGTCAATTTACATAAATGATGATCTGACGAAAACGGAAAGAAAAATTCAAATCAAAATATAAGAAGAGGCAACAAAAGAGAGAAATAAAGGAAAAATGGTTAGAATGGAATATAAAAAGTTAACTATAAATGGCAGAAATTTTGAATGGAATGAAGAAGAGGGCAGACTCAAGAAGGTAGAAAATTTTTAGTAAAGAGCCAAAATAAATGGAAGAAAACAAGGCAAAGGAAAAGGAAAAGGAATAAAAGATGCAGATAGGGAAAGTGGAAAAATGGAAGATGGTACAAAATTAGCAGAAAAACGAGTGAAGGTACTGTTTTGGAATGTCCAAGCGTTGCGAAAAAAGGAAAAGGAGTTCTGGGACTACGTAGGAAAATTTGATGTGATGGGACTAGTAGAGACATGGGTACAAAGAGAAAACTGCGAGAAATTTGAAGAGACACTACCACAAGTATATGTGTGGGAGTGTCAAGGAGCGAGAAAGGAAAAAAAAAGGAGAGAGCAAGCGGGGGAATAGTAATGGGAATTCGAAAAGAAATGCAAGAATTATAAAAAGGAAGTAACAATAAAAACGGACTAATGGAGAAAATAATACAGCTGGATAACAATTGATGAGAAATAATAGTCGTTTATAGAAAGAAAATGGAGGAAACCAAGATAAACATAGAAAAGCATACAAAAGAAAAAGGAGATGAAAAAATACGTATAGGAGGGGATTTTAACGCAAGACTGGGCGATAAGGGGACAAGAATAACAGATAAAGAAAAGGGAGAGAAAAGAGGATCAAAAGACAAAGCAAGTAACAAAGAAGGAAATATTATATTGTGGAAGATAATAATAGAAGAAATGGGATGGGAAAATTTTGAATGGAAACAAGGAAGGAGATGAAGAAGGAGAATGGACGTACGTAGGGGATACGGGAAAATCAATTATAGAATATGGGATTGTCAGCGAAGAGGCGTGGGAAGAAATCAAGGATTTCAAAGTGGGGAAAAGGAAGAATCAGACCACATGCCACTAGAAATAAAAATCAAACCAAAAAAAGAGCAAGAGTACGAAAAACAAGAGAAAAGAAACGAAAGAAAAGAAATAGAAAAAAGAATATGGGATGAAGAGGGAATTCATAGATACGGAAGTAGACTAGAAAAAAAGAATTTCTAAGTAAAAGAAGATATAGAAGCTATGATAGCAGAACTGATCAACTTAATTGTACAAGCTACGGAAAAAAGAAGATATACATATGGCAAGGGAGGAATAATGGAGGGAACGTGGAATGTAGTGAATTGAAGAGAAAAGCAAGGGAAAAATTAAGAAAATGGAAAAATAACAGGGGAAGTAAAGAAGTGTACTTAAAAGCAAGAGAGAATTATAACAAAAAATGTGAAGAAAGAAAAAGAGAGGAACAAAAAGTAAAAGAGAAGACAATAAAGTCCCTGAAAACAAAAAAGAAATATGGAAATATATAAACAAGGAACGGAGAAGGAAGACTGTAGTCGGTAAAAAAATCAAAATATACATGAATAGAAAAGACACCTTATGGAATTATTGGGAGGTTGTGAGGAAAAAGGCTGCGAAATAAATAAAGGAATCACAACGACGGAAGAAATGTGGAGAGGTTCGCAAATAACAGAAGATGAAATAGGAAGACAGATTGAAAAACTTAAAAGAGGAAAGACACCAGGAGCAGATGGAATCCACAACGAAGCGTGAATGTTTGGGACAGAAGGAATGAAAGAAAGGATATGGGAAGTGGTAGATGGAGTTTGGAAGGGAAAAGGATTTCCTCGGCACTGCAGAGAATGTATAAT
Source organism: Zophobas atratus (assembly GCA_022388445.1). Classification (NCBI taxonomy): domain Eukaryota; kingdom Metazoa; phylum Arthropoda; class Insecta; order Coleoptera; family Tenebrionidae; genus Zophobas; species Zophobas atratus. Next base: position 34,442,008 of record CM039449.1, read on the forward strand.
AATCCTATTATTTAAAAAGGGGCAAAAAGTGATGTGAAGAATTATCGAGGGATCACCTTGCTCAGTACGGTGAACAAGATATGCGCAATGATACTAGATAAGAAGTTACGAAAAGAGATGGAAGCAAGAGGTATGTTACCAGACGCTCAGTCAGGGTTTAGGAAAGTAAGAGGTACTATGGACAATGTACATCCTGCGGCATTTAGTGGGAAGAGAAATAAAAAAGAGGGTGGACGAATGTGCGCCTTGTTCTTAGATTTCAAAGCAGCGTTTGACAGCGTGAATAGATAAAAAATGTGGGAGTATTTGAGGAGAAAGGGAGTAGATGCGTACCTGGTAACGAAAATGGAAGAAATATATGCAGACACAGTAAGCAAGGTGAGAGTGAATGGAATAGAGAGCGAGAGTTTTTATACAAATAGAGGAGTGAAAGAGAGATGCCCACTCAGCCCCGCATTGTCTGCAACTTATCTAGGAGATATAGATGAAATGTTCAGAAAAGCACAGACAGGAGGGGTGATAGTGGGCAAAGAGAAAGTGTGGTCGTTGGCGTACGCAGATGATTTGGTGATTGTGGCAAAGAAAAGAGAAGAAATGAAAACAATGATTAAAAGTTTCGAGAAGTACGTACAAAAAAAGGAATTGGAAGTGAATATGGATAAAACAAAAATGGTGGTGTTTGGGAAGAAAGTAAGAAAGGAAAATGAAGAGTGGGCATGGAGAGGGAAGAGGATTGAACAGGTGAAAGAATTCCAGGACTTAGGATATACATTAAAGAGCAATAACTCAGGTAGAGCGCATATTCAATAAATGGTCCGAAAGCCGAATAAAGAGGAGAGAGAAAATTTGGACATGACTATATATAAGTGTATTTATGTACGGAGCTGAGATTTGGGGATGGAGGGAATATGAAGAAATAGAGAGATTGCAAGAAAAATACTTAAAATGGACTTTGGGATTGGAAAAGTATACGCCAGGTTATATAGTAAAAGAAGAAACAAAAAGGGAGAAAATGAGACTGGAAGCTGGTAAAAGGCCGATTGGATTTGAAGAGAAGTTTAGTGAGAGAGATGATTGTAAAATATTGCAAGCATGTTGGAAAGAAATAAGAAAGGGAGGGAGAAACATGTATGGAACAAAAAAGACAAGTATTATGAAGGAAAGGGATATGCATGTGAAATAATATAGATAATGAAGGAAATGGGAAGGAGTATGAAAGAAGAACTGAGTGTAAGAGATAAGTATATAAATAAGCAAGAACGCAGATCGAGAATATCGGAGTCTAGATATAATGCAGAGTATAGAAAAATAGTACAGGATGAAGTACCAAAGTACACACAGAGAGAAAGAGTATAAAGGAGAAAAGAAGGATGGCGAGATTGAGTTGTGGAAATGAAGAGAAAGAGAATAATTTTTGGATGGATGAAACAGACAGAAGGTCTAGGACAGAGGGAGAGACAATAGAGCATATGCTGGAAGGATATGAAGGATTGAGAGAATCGGAGGAAAGTAGGGAAGAAGTGCTAAACGAGGATGGAAGAGGACTGGACTGAATGAAACAAGTATGGAAGGCAAGGAAACTAAGGCAAGGGGTGAACAAGCAGAAAGAATAGAACCATTATTATTATTATATAAAACTGGAATATTTATATTATTTATTTATTTTTATTCACTTATTTGTATTATGTAGATTAAGTTAATTCCCCTACTGGGAATCTTATTAAGCCTGTAAATAAATTAATGACTACTAATTAAATACATTCCAGTCAAAAGAACGAAAGAAGACATAGAAGTAACTTACATAACTAAAACATATATAAAGATGATAAAAGCGCTACACAATTGCTTTCCATTACTTTAATCTTAAAATCTACGAAAATATTAAAACTAATTTCTAAAAATTGGTCTAAAGAGTTTAGACAGTACTTCCCTCGCTGTCGGAAACTTGACGACTGCATGCCTATTGTGTTTTTTTTCTCATTACATTTTTGTAGTGGGAATTTAAAAAAAAATTGCGATGACGTCATCAACATTTTTGCAAGGACACGTATATCAGTTGGGATAGATGTAGTGTAATACTAAGAATAAAATTATTATATTCTCAAATTTTCGGGAAAATGAATTGGGTCGTTTGAATATTGATTTGTAATAATCAATAAAATAACGAAACAATTTACTCACGTATACCTACGTATCAGAGGCAACTGAAAATCGTGTATGTATAAACATTGTTAATTTAAGATGACAGGCGTAACAGCATACGTGAGAGCCAAACACAGAAACTGTAAACAAAACGACCGTCGGTTTTATTGCTTCGACTTCCGCTTATTATATAAAACATTGGGTTTTATTTTAATTCTTGACGGTGAAATTCACAATTGGTTGATTATAAACATGTCTATTTCACATTCGCGGAATCAAGTGAACGCATAAAACAAATGCAGGTCTGTAATGTTAAAGTCGATGTAAATAAGCGTGCTACCCTTATGTTTCAACCGAGTTTTTCCTTTAACAAATTTTGTGTCTACCAAATTGGGTTGGTTGGGGTGTAATACTAATAATAAGTGTTGCCTTTAATTTAATCAATAAAATAAATTGACTTCATTAATTTTTTTGAACCACCTCTTAAGAAAATCTAAAAAATATGAATGGAATGATAAATCACAAGTACAAACTCATCATATTTTTTGCATTTTAGATAGGATTTATTCAGCAAAATTTAAGGGTGACGTCATCAATTTTTTTAGGAGGGATGAACAAATACATTTTGAACAAAAGTTTACCATGCTTATAATAACTTTAAAATATTCCCAAGATTTCAAAGCATTCGGTTTTGTAATTCCTGATTAAATCGATAAAATAAATTCACGCCTTCATTAATTTTTTTGAGTCACCCTGCATATGCAAATCCAAAAATATGAATGGAATGATAAATCACAAGTACAGACTCATCATATTTTGTACATTTTAGATACGATTTATTCGGAAAACTTTTGAGCTGACGTCATCAGTTTTTTGTAGAAGATAACCAAATATATTTTGACTAAAAATTTATTATGCTCTTTATAACCTTAAAACATCTGCAAGATTTCAAAGCATTCGGTTTTGTAGTTCCTGATTAAATCAATAAAATAAATTTACGCATTCATTAATTTTTTTGAGTCACTCTGTATATGCAAATCCAAAAAATATGAATGGAGTGATAAATGACAAGTACAGGCTCATCATATTTTGTACATTTTAGATATGATTTATTCGGCAAACTTTCGAGCTGACGTCATCAAGTTTTTGGAGGGGATAAGCAAATATATTTTGACTAAACATTTATTATGCTCTTTATGACCTTAAAACATCTGCAAGATTTCAGAGCATTCGGTTTTGTAGTTCCTGATTAAATCAATAAAATATATTTACGCATTCATTAATTTTTTTGAGTCACCCTGTATATGCAAATCCAAAAAATATTAATGGAGTGATAGTTCACAAGTACAGACTCATCATATTTTGTACATTTTAGATATGATTTATTCCACAAACTTTTGAGCTGACGTCATCAAGTTTTTGGAGGGGATAAGCAAATATTTTTTGACTAAAGATTTATGATGCTCTTTATAGCCTTAAAACATCTGCAACATTTCAAAGCATTCTGGTTAGCAGATTAAAAATTAAATTTCAAAATGTTGTTTTATAATTTTGATTTTTTTTTCCAAAAATCTGGACGTTTCGGGTGAAAAGTCGATTCAGAGTTGTAAACTACATGTGTAGGACTATGTTATTTTATACAATTGAAAACCCATTTACTATGTACAATTTTGAAGTGACGTCATCGCTTTAGTGGTGGGGATGATTCGACAAATTTTGGTTAGCGTTTTACCATCTACATGATATTCTTAATATAAGTACAAAATTTCACAACAATCGGTCGAGTACTTTCGGAGATTATCTGTCTAATAAAAATCCGTGACAACAGACGGACAGACGGACAGACGGACAGACGGACAGACGGACGGACAGACGGACAGACGGACAGACGGACAGACGGACAGACGGACAGACGGACAGACGGACAGACGGACAGACGGACAGACAGACGGAAATGGGAGACCTATTTCTTCGTCTTCTAGGGGTCATGAAAGATCGAGAAAACGTAAAAGTAGAGAGTCGGCCGACGGACTCGATTACAATACTTCCTTTGCTTACGCTCGGGAAGTAAAAATCAAACCCGGTACGATAAAACCTGAAACTAAATTTACAAATCGCTAAATAATACCTTCTAAATCTAACAATAATACGTGCATTTAAATCGGTAATAAGTAGGCTTCGGATTTTAGGTCGTTAAAAAATGAATAAAAGCAGACATTTTTAGGTCCCAAAATTGACGAATTAGGTTATAAAAATCTTAGTTTAGGTTAAAAACCTGGAGGAAAAGATATTTACTCAACGAAAAAGCATACATCAAAAAAATATATATTTTAAAAAAACATTAAATAAAACATTATAGAAACAAATATTTTGTGTAACAAAAAAAGATGATTAAAAAAACAAACGATCTATAGTTATGTCCACTAATTCTAAGTTATCGCAAAAATGGCGATTAAAGCAAGTCGCATTTAACAAAAAATAAAATATTAATTTAGGTATTAAAAATGAGTTACAAAAGCAAACTACATATATATTTCTCTAAATTTTCGATTGTAAATTTACACCTTTGACAGCTTAAAACAATTTTAAGTTTTGAAAACGTGCGTTTCACATTACAAGAAGTGGTAGGTTTAAAATTAAATATTGAACAATTTACGTTTTAATTTATGTATGTATTGTTGGTAGCATTTCCATTACCGCAAATTACGTTATTCACTGACCATATAAAATCGTATCCTGGATTCTTTTTTAATAGAGAACATAATTTTCAGAACGGCATTTCCCCTACCTTTCCTGGTGTGTTTTTTAAAGATGTATACACTTTTTCCACAATTTCCATACTTTGGTTTAATGTAAAACCTATAGTTTCTAATTCTTCTACTTATTACATCAGCAATAATTTTAAAGTGAGTTTTAATGTACAAGCGTTCATTTTTAACGTTTGGTTTATTCATGAATTCTTGAGCTTTTTTAATGCTTTGTGCATCTGTGGCTTTCTAATGACATTACAACCGAAAAATATTCAATATAAGAATGATAGTAAAAAACCATTATATATTTACTGACTTGTTTTAAAACATCAAAGTGTTCTGCATAAAACAATTCTGCTTGAATCCAAGTGCCTCACCTGGTTAATACAGGTTCAGGTGGGAGAGGTGTATTTGGTAAATTCTTTTTATAAAACTCAATTCCTATTGGTGCTTTTAAAAAGATTTTCTTAACATTGCTAATTATCCCATTGACATCTGGATAATTCAGTCTAATTGCTTCAGACACTAAATGTAACCCATGTACCATACATGTTAAGTGTGTCATATTTTCATAAAACACCTTCAAATTAGCACCAGTTTTGATCATGTATGAAGCACCATCTGATACAAACCATTTAACTTTTTTGTGTTCAGTTCCTTTTCGCAAGAAGAAAGCTACAAATTAACAATTAAATAAATTATAATAATTTCAATGGTTAAAATTATCAATAGCACACCCAATGATTCGATTATAAATTTCGAGATTGTGTTGCAGTTAGTTTTATCAAGCTGCTTCAAAGCTAGTAGAATTGGACGGCCAGCTTCTTCAGAAGATAACTTTCCAATTACTAAATGGGCTATGTATCTTCCTAATCTGTCCGTCGTCTCATCGACGCTAATCCATATATTATTATTGCCAATAGAATTTCTTTAATTACCTATAAATTATAAAATTTATGTTAAAAAGTTTTTAAATAAAAATTCTAGTGCTCACCATATCGTAATCTTTTGGTAAATAATTTTTTCTCGGAGTGCTTTCTGAGGGTAAATGACTTCCTGTATATTTATGCATAAAATTTTTATACTCAGGACAACTAACTTTATTCCATGGAATATTTGCTGCGGTAAATGCCCTGCATAAATCGGTGCAAAAATTGCGTAAAATCAGTCGGAACTAATGTTGAATAAAAATCTGTTTACTGGATTTATTTTTGTTGTTTTTATGTGCATCGCCACTGCAGTGTTGTTCAAAGTGTGTTTTTTTTCGCACTTAAACTAGGAAACAAAAATATGAAAATAATTCAAGCTTCAGTATTTTACATGTTTACTTACAACTTTTCCACACACTTTGCAGAATAACTCATTGTCTTTGGTTGAAGAAGGAAATTGAAAATTAGGGTCCAAATTACTCCCTAACCATAATTTGATTTTGTCTTTCATGGATGATTTTACCTTAGGCATTCTGAAGATTCTTTACTGTATGCACAAAAATCAAAACCGGTAAATTAATTATCGGAAGATCCTCCTCGACGACCTAAAGCTGACGCAAGGTAAAGACTACCGCAAAAAATTCTTTCTACCCCCCGCCGTTACTGTTCACACCAAACGCATCGAAAACCACCGACAAAAACGCATAAGTAAATTAAACGTCTAATAAGTACGGCCGAAGTCGAGAACACATAGGGTAGCGAGAGCGAGGTAAGTTATGTGAGACTGAGGGCAGACTTATTTCAACAAACTTTTCTAAGTCCGGTTTTCTTCAAAATTCAGCCAAAAATATGGGAAAATCGCTAAGCAGACTGACAGCATCACCCACGGCACCTCGAAACTCGAGCAAATTTGGCTTCCTGCGCTTTCCCGTTTACAAGGACTTTTTTTTGTATTATTCTGGATTCTGGATTTTAATTATATGGGAGCTGACCGTAGCTAGCTGGCAGTTAGGCCTCCTCTTTGCTTCCATCCTAGACTTGTCAAGCCACCCAACTTCTTCAATGTACTTGAATGTAAATAAAAGTGTAACAAAAATATCCGGTGATTTTTTAAATTTGTGCTCCAGTTGGGCATGCCACTTACGTCAACCTTTTTTGTTATACTGCTGACGTACGCGTCATGTTTAACTAATCCAAAAATTTAAAAAATATCGTACTGTATTATTGTGCTAAATTCCAAAAAATATAGTTTATAAAAATGAAAAATGTGTACTATTGTTACGGTGGAGAGAGAACACTAGATATAAAACTTTATATATAGACTGTAAGATTATTTTAAAAGTGCACCTTTTGTAAAACAATATTGTACACACATATATACAATAAAAATTTAACATTAAACAACATTTAAATTCTAGTGAACACTAACAGTTTGCTTGTTGTATTATATGGATTATCTGTAATAGGCACTTAAAGAAAATGTAAAGATTCAAAAATAATTTGAATCGTCATAGTTCTCCTCTGAATACCTCTGAATCTAAGTATTTTCATCGAAGGTAGTAAATCTATAACATAACTTTTTCCTAGTATGTTATACTCCTGAAGAATACTTAGTTGTGACCAGGAGAAAGAAACACAGACCTAATGATTTTGAAAATTGCACTTCGGTATTTTTATTTTTTACGTAAGTATTTCGAAAGGCCTGCCAGTCAGTGTCTATAATTTTAGGATGAGAGAAGACACAAAATCGAATAGGACGCCTTCAGTACCTAAAATGTTCAGTAAAAATATGCAAATAAAGGAAAACATTTTTTTATATTACCGAAACAAAAAGTGAATAGGAAAGAATTCCAAACGGACCTGCTCGCATGTAGAAATCTTTCTGCGATACTGACAAAATGAACAGAAAATCTTTTTTTAGTCGTAAGTCTGTCGTATACCATTTTGAAATCCATAAAGCATTTGGAATAATTTCATTCTAAAATTATTTGTCACTGGTTTTCGTTAAACAAAAATTTACTTACAGCGTTAAGAAGATGTTGTCCACCAACGCAACCAATGAAAAGTGCTAATATCCACCCCATGAAATGTACAACACCGGCGTACACATTATATCCCTACAACAACTACATCAAATTCTGACGATTTATACATATCTCTTAAGTTTATTACGTCTAAAATTTGTTTCTCCAAGCAGGCACACACTGTACCCGTTAACGCAAAGTGTCCGAACATACTGTTAAAAAAATTGTTGTCAAGCCTCCTAATTAAACTAGGGAACAAAAAATTCAAATGAATAACAAATTTTTAATTTAAAACTTACTTTAGGATTTCTCTGTGATAATAAATGCATTTTGCAATCTTACTGGTAATAACGTGATTATCTCGACCTTCAAAAGCTTCCAGAATCATAGACTTTAAGTGATTTATTTTTAAAATAATATGATGAACTATTTCAAGAGCGTTGAAAGAGATATGTAAGCACATTTTTATGATCAAATGGACCACCAAAAATTGATAAAGTAACCATGAATGAAAAGCAGGAAAATAATCTATTTCGAAAGGTAGCCATACTGGTACAATTAATCCACAATAATTTCCATTCGATTTTCTTTTCGAGTGAAATTTTTTACATTTTTCTTTTTCGAGAACTTTCATGCAAGTATACAAAATTTCACCTAGAAATGAATACGAAACTAATAATTTGACACATAAATTTAAGTTTTTATTCTTTTTATCAAAACCAGGAGGTTTTCCGAAATTTTGAAAATGTGATAAATCCCGAAGGAGAAATGCAATTTCTCGTTGATTTTTTATGTAAGCGCTTATCATGTAATAGTTTCCATAAGCTGCAATAAGTAAAGCCATTTCTTCGGTATTTAGTTCTTCTTTACCTGAAAATATTTAATAAATAACATTGAGTGGAGCGCTATAAAAATGTCTTACTTATAATTCCCAGAGAAAAGTGAATTGTAGTTAAGACAGTCAGTACACCAGTGAACAAAAAAAAGGTTAAAACTTGAAATTTAAATTTGATTCCGGGATTTAGTTCAGCATCATCGTCTGGCCAAAGCAAATTATATTGAAAAACAGTTCTACTAACGCGACAGATTTGTATTTTTCCTTGATATCCATCAGGATATGACATCTTGAGTGGTTTCGTTTAACAAAAATTCGGACACAAAAATGTATTTATTCTCTATTACGTCAAACTGGCAAAATATGTTGAGTTTATATTCGAGAACCTGGATGTTGTAGTAACTTTCAATGCTCTAATAAGAGTGAATAAACGGCTCATTCGTTAAAAACTGTGTCAGTAGTACGTGTCCAGTTCCTGAGAATTGCATGTTGCAGCGAACTACTTAAATATGTGGGTTTATTTTGTTAGCGTCTGACCCATTATTATGAAAATAAATTATATAGTACGGACTCCACTAGCAATTAGTGTTTTGTTTGATTTTCTATTAATGTTACATGTTACTTATCCTTCGATAGAAACAATTGATTATATATTTATTAGCTTACAATGTGGTCGTAGCTTACTAAATGCTGACTATATTTGAATTTGATTCCAATAAGAGGCCGTTCTTTTCAAGCCATGTAAATATTGTTAAATAATACGAAGTATTTTACAGAATTTGCAGAAACAATCTGAAGATTCTTAATTACTGTAATGATTACTTTCCACGCTTTGTTTTCTTGATCATAAAACAATTAAAAAAAAAATTCAAACAAAAATTATTATTGTGCGAGGGTTCATTTTTGGTTTGAACTAGGTTGTTTTTGACGTTTCGGTGACAATAAACGTAACGATTTTGATAGGAACAACACAAAAATAGATTCCAATTGAGTTTTCCTGTAGCTAAAATTTCAGGTTTTGGGTTGTAATGTTGTCATAGTTATACCGCTGATAGATTTCTGCTTAATTGCTTCCACGATCTCCTTTATTCTTATGTTGTTAATAGTTGTCTTGTAATAAAGGTCAATGTTAAGTATAATTTATTCAAAACTTTTTCTTACTTTTTCTTACATTTTGGTAGAACTGAGAACTATGGTGTGAATAATTCAAAATACATATTTAGATTGGTGGTTTATGTATACGATGACGTTAATATCAAAAATCGACGTTTAGTGAGAACTCTGCCAAGCTTTTTATTTCCCGAACATAATCTAAGGAACTAAGTATTGTAATCTAGTCCATCGGGCAACTGGCTACTTTTATGTTTTCTCGATTTTTCATGATTCCTAAAATACGAAAACATAGGTCTCTCGTTTCTGTCTCCGCATCTGTGTTGATTTTTATTAGATAGATAATCTTCCAAACTACCAGACTAACTGTTGTCAAATTTTGTATGTCCATTGGGAACATCGTGTGAATGATTAAACGCTAACCAAAATTTGTGTGATCATCCCTACCAACGATGATTTGACGTCATCTTCAAATACTACAAGTAAGAAAGGACGATGAAGAGTGGGCATGGAGAGGGAAGGGGATTGAACAGGTGAAAGAATTCCAGTACTTAGGATATACATTAAAGAGCAATAACTCAGATAGAGCGCATATTCAAAAAATAATCCGAAAAGCGAACAAAGTGATAGGAAGAGTATGGGGAATAGGAGAGAGAAAATTTGGACATGATTATAAGAGAAGAATGATGATGTTTGATAGTTTGATCAAAAGTGTATTTATGTACGGAGCTGAGATATGGGGATGGGGGGAATATGAAGAAATAGAGAGAGTGCAAGAAAAATACTTAAAATGGACATTGGGATTGAAAAAGTATACGCCGGGGTATATAGTAAAAGACGAAACAAAAAGGGAAAAAATGAGAATGGAAGCGGGTAAAAGGGGCGATTGGATTTGAAGAGAAGTTTAGTGAGAAAGGTGATTGTAAATTATTGCAAGAATGTTGGAAAGAAATAAGAAACGACGGGGGAAACATGTATGGAACGAAAGAGACAAGTATTATGAAGGAAAGGGATATGCATGTGAAGAAATAGAGAGACTGAGAGAAATAGCAAGGAGTATGAAAGAAGAACTGAGTGTAAGAGATAAGGATATAGATAAGCAAGAACGCAGACTGAGAATATCTGAGTCTAGATATAATGCAGAGTATAGAAAAATAGTAGGATGAAGTACCAAACTACACACAGAGAGAAAGAGTATAAAGGAGAAACGACGGATGGCAAGATTTAGTTGTGGAAATGAAGAGAAAAAGAATAATTTTTGGATGGATCAAACTGACGGAAGGTGTAGGACATGTTAGAGAGAGGGAGAGACAAATAGAGCATATTCATATTCATATTTCAAAATATGGGAAAAATCGCTAAACAGACTGACGGCATGACCCACGCCAGGTCGAAACTTGACCAAATTTTGCCTCCTGGGCTTTCTCCTGTTATAGGGATTTTAGCCCATTTATTTTATCAGTCGCGACGTTAGAGTGTATTCTGGATTCTGGATTTTCATTAGATGGGGGCTGACCGTAGCCAACCGGCACTTAGGCCTCGCCTTTGGGACCATTGTACTTGAACGTACTTGAATGTAAATTAGAGTGTCATAAAAATGTCAAATATACATTCTGCATAGAATGCGCTTTGAATCGTATTTCACGGTTTTATAAGGTTTAGTTTTGCTTCGCATACACCACATTTTTTTTCCACGAATACTTTTAAGCTACGCGTCACTATTTGATTTATAGCCATTTTTATAGAATAAAGAATCACTCAAAATTTTAATTACTAATAACTTATTTTTTATTTATTAAGGAAAACTAAAATTTGTAAAATATCGGGTGACTTTAAATTTGTGCTCCAGTTGGCCATGACGCTTACGTCAACCGTTTTAGTTACACTGCTATTATCATGGCCAACTAGTTCACAAATTTTAAAAATCAGATGGTACTGTTGTGTTAAATTCCAAAAAATATTTTTTTATGATTATGAAAAATGTGTACAATCGCACGCAAATGTTTTGAGCCTATGGGCGGATCGTTTTTGCCTGCCCTCACCGAAGAAGGCGGTCCAAATCCTTCAAGGGCAGAATTTGTAGGTAGGCTCAAACTACAACGAAATCCACATTTTACCCTATAAAATTTTATTGACAATAACGAGACGGACAGTAGTTATATATACATTTGGTAAGAAATATTTATGGCTCACACCAGTTCTCTCAAATTTGTCGGAGAAGATTTAGCAGGTAGTTGTTCCCATAAAATAATGGTCACTTTCGTTGGTGAGTAACGATGGTCCGAACATGAATTATTTTGCTTTCTAACATCTTTCGACCAATTGTTTCGTATAAAAAATTTCATCACTTTTTCAAATAAAATACTCTTAAAAAAAACGATATTGTCGTTGAGTGACATGTAACTGGCATAATAATAAAAACGTGCCATTTTTGTTAACTGATATTTTTTTCATAAATGTCGCAAAATTATTAAATTTGTCTAATCATCCCCACCAATGTGATGACGTCACTTCAAATTTATGCATAGTAAATGAGTTTTAAATTGTATACAGTAACATAGTCCTACACATGTAGTTTATGACTCCGTGTTGAGTTTTTCTCCAAAACATCCAGATTTTTGGAAAAAAAATCAAAATTATAAAACAATATTTTGCAATTTAATTTTGATGATGTTTTAAAATCATGATAAACATGATACATTTTTAATTAAAATATATTTGCTTATCTCCACTAAAAAATTTATGACGTCACCTCAAAATTTTGCAGAATAAATCCTATCTTAAATGTATAAAATATGAAGAGTTTTATACTTGTGATTTATCACTGCATTAATATTTTATAGATTTGGTTATACAGGGTGTCTCAAAAAAGTTAATGACTGAGTCAATTTATTTTATTGAAGAAATCAAGAATAGCAAAACTGAATACTTTGAAATATTGTAGATGTTTTGAAGAAATTTGATTAATCAAATATGCGCAAAATCAAAAATCGGAAAAACTGAAATTCACTAATGCAAAAAACAGAAAATCGAAAAATACAAATAGTAAAAATCGAAAATCTAAAAATGGCTAATCAAAAAATCGAAAATTCAATGAATCAAATACCTAGGTCGATCGAAAAGTGGAAATTCACAAACCTCAAAAATCGAAAAATCGAAAATTGAAAAACGGGAAAACCAAAAAATCGAAAAGTCAAAAATTTGTAATATTGAAAATTAATAAAATCAAAAACAAAAATAAAAAAAATCGAAAATTAAAATAATCAAAATATATAAAGTAAAAAAAATTGCAAAGCCTAAAAACTGAAACGAACAGAAAAATCGAAAAAGCAAAAAATTGGAAAAACAAAAATTCGAAAAATCTAATGTCGAAAAAGTGGAAAATGGAAAATCTGAATAAATAAACTTGGAAATTCTGAAAATTGGAAAATCGAAAACCAAAAAATCGGAAAGTAACAAAATTGAAGTCTAACAGTTGAGAATGGAAAAATTGAAAAACCGAAAATTCTAAAAATCGACAATGGACAAATTGAAAATCGCAAAATTTAAATTGAAAAATTGAACAGTAAAGTAAAAAAATTGCAAGGCCTAAAAATTGAAAAATCAAAAAATCGAAAAAATAAAAATCGAAAAAACGACGATCGAAAAAAAATCAAAAAATCGAAAAGTGGAAAATCGGAAAGTAACAAAATTGAAATCTAAAAGCTACAAATTGCAGAACCATAAAAACTGAAACAAACAGAAAAATCGAAAAACCACAAAGCGGAAAAACGAAAATCGAAAAATCGCAAATCGAAAAATCGTAAAATCAGAAAATAGAAAATCGAATAATCGAAAGTTGAAAAATCGAAGGTCGAAAAATAAAACAACCGAAAAATCGAAAAATTTTATGATTAATGGAAAATCGAAAAATCGAGAATAGAAGAATTAAAAAACCGGAAAATTGAAAAATCGGAAATCGAAGAATTAAAAACGTAAAATCGAGAATTCAAAAATCAAAAAATCGGAAAGTAAAATATAATCGAAAAATGCAAAAAAATTGCGAAGTCTAAAAACTGACGAACAGAAAAATTAAAAAATCTAAAAATGGAAAACGAAAAATCGAAAATTGAAAGAATGGCAAATTAAAAAATCGAAACACCGAAAAATCAAAAAAACGAAAAATGAAAAAATCGAAAAACGAAAAAACTGAAAACTCGAAAAATCAAAATACCGCAAATTTGAAAAATCAGAAAATTAGAAAGTAATAAAATCGAAAAGTTGATGGAAAAATGGAAACTGAAAAATCTAATTCGATGAAACTGTTGGTCGAAAAAACGAAAAATCGAAAATCGAAGTGACCTTTTTTTGAGACAGGCTGTATAAGTAAATCTAAAAAATATTACTGCAATGATAAATAACAGGTATAGACTCATCATATCAAATTTTACGATGACGTCATGAATTTTTTGGCGAAGATAGGCAAATACATTTTAATCGTGGCTTTGAAAGTATTCTTCGACTTTCATTCCATTTCAAAATTTACTCTTTGTATATTTCAGTGGTCACAACAAGTTCACTAACTACTCTGAAATATGCAAAGATTAAATTTGTCACCGAAAAGATGACCGAAGTAATAAATTATCCTATCGGTCGACGAACGTTCGGTCCGGTGTTACACCTCGACCCAAGAAAGACCGCAGTAAAGATAACAAATGGAACGGATAAAATAAAGCGTCAAATATGATTGATAAACTTTAAACCAAAATTATAAACTGAATATTTTTTTGCTTTTTGAAATGTAGTACACTTCAAAAAATGTCCGTGACTTACTTTAATGTGAATTTTATAACTATGGTCGGCACAATTAAACCTAATATTAGTGTGATTTTGAGCATATTCTCGATGTTATTAGAGCAGGACAGGTTTTTTTTTTCTAACTAATTGACAAGATTTCAAAGTATTCAGTTTTGCAAATCTTGATTTCTTCAATAAAATAAATTGACCCAGTCATTTTTTTTTGAGTACCCCTGTATGTATAAACAAATCCAAAAAATATTAATGGAATGGTAAATCACAAGTATAGACTCATCATATTCTGAACATTTTAGATAGGGTATTTATAAAATTAAAACTAATTCAGAGTAAGTATTTATAAAATTAAAACTAATTCAGGGTAAGAATTTGGTCAACACGTAAATTTCGTTGTAGTTTGAGCCTACCTACAAATTCTGCCCTTGGACGATTTGGACCGCCTCCTTCGGTGACGACCGGCAAAAATGATCCGCCCATAGGCTCAAAACATTTGCGTGCGATTGTACATTGTCGCGGTGGATATCATAGACAGAACATTAGGTATAAAACTCTATCCATTGTTAAATTATTTTAAAGTTTAGTTAGTTTAGTATTTAAATTTAAGGAAGTTAGGCTGTTGTAAATGTGCACCTTTATGTAATATAATTTTTACTGTTATATTTGTACAAAATAAAAATTTAACATTAAAATTCTAGTGAACACTAACAGTTTACTTTGAATCGATTTGCATCTATGTATAACTTTGTCCTAGTGAGTTATACTCCTGAATCTGAAACTTTCTACTTCTGATAATAACTAGATATACTTGCATTTATACAACCACAAGAAATCTGACCTAATGATTTTGAAAATTGCACTTCAATATGTCTATAATTTTAGGATGATAGAAGACACAAAATTGAATAGGACGCCTTCAATACCTAAAATGTTCAGTAAAAATATGCAAATAAAAGGAAATATTTTTTTATATTACCGAAACAAAAAGTGAATAGGAAAGAATTCCAAACGGACCTGCTCGCATATAGAAATCTTTCTGCGATACTGACAAAATGAACAGAAAATCTTTTTTTAGTCGTAAATCTGTCGTATACCATTTTGAAATCCATAAAGCATTTGGAATAATTTCATTCTAAAATTATTTGTCACTGGTTTTCGTTAAACAAAAATTTACTTACAGCGTTAAGAAGATGTTGGCCGCCAACACAACCAACGAAAAGGGCCAATATCCACCCCATGAAATGTACAACACCGGCGTACACATTATATCCCTACAACAATAACATAAAATTTTGACGATTTATAAAAATCTCTTAAGTTTATTACATCTACAATTTGTTTCTCCAAGCAGGCACACACTGTACCCGTTAACGCAAAGTGTCCGAACATACTGTTAAAAAAATTGTTGTCAAGCCTCCTAATTAAACTAGGAAAAAAAAATTCAAATGAATAACAAATTTGTAATTTAAAACTTACTTTAGGATTTCTCTGTGATAATAAATGCATTTTGCAATCTTACTGGTAATAACGTGATTATCTCGACCTTCAAAAGCTTCCAGAATCATAGATCTTAAATGATTTATTTTTAAAATAATATGATGAACTATTTCAAGAGCGTTGAAAGAGATATGTAAGCACATTTTTATGAGCAAATGGGCCGCCAAAAATAAATAAAGTGACCATAAATGGAAAGCAGGAAAATAATCTATTTCGAAAGGTAGCCATACTGGTGCAATTAAGCCACAATAATTGCCATTCGATTTTCTTTTCGAGTGAAATTTTTTACATTTTTCCTTTTCGAGAACTTTCATGCAAGTATACAAAACTGCACCTAGAAATGAATACGAAACTAATAATTTGACACTCAAATTTAAGTTTTTATCCTTTTTATCAAAACCGGGAGGTTTCCCGAAATTTTGAAAATTTGATAAATCCCGAAGGAGAAATGCAATTTCTCGTTGATTTTTTATGTAAGCGCTTATCATGTAATAGTTTCCATAGGCTGCAATGAGCAAAGCCATTTCTTCCGTGTTTAGTTCTTCTTTATCTGAAAATATTTAGTAAATAATACTGAGTGCAACATAAAAATGTCTTACTTATAATTGCCAGAGAAAAGTGAATTGTAGTTAAGGCAGTCATTACACCAGTGAACAAAAAGAAGGTTAAAATTTGAAATTTAAATTTGATTCCGGGATTTAGTTCAGCATCATCGTCTGGCCAAACCAAACTATATTGAAAAATAGTTCTACTAATGCGACAGATTTGTATTTTTCCTTGATATCCATGAAAATGTGACATCTTGAGTGGTTTCGTTTAACAAAAATTCGGACACAAAATTGTATTGTATTTCTTCTCTATTACGTCAAACTGGCAAAATATGTTGAGTTCATTTTCGAGAAACTGAATGTTGTATTAACTTTCAATGCTCTAAGAAGAGTGAATAAACGGCTGATTCGTTAAAAACTGTGTCAGTAGTAGGTTTCTGAGAATTGCATGTTGCAGCGAACTAAATATGTGGGTTTATTTTGTTAGCGTCTAACCCATTATTATGAAAATAAATTCGATACTACGGACTCAACTAGCAATTAATGTTTTGTTTGATTTTCTATTAATGTTACATGTTACTTATTCCTTCGATGGAAACAAGTGATTATATATTTATTAGTTTACAATATGGTTGTAGCTTACTAAATGCTTACTATATTTAAATTTGATTCCAATAAGAGGCCGCTCTTTTCAAGCCATGTAAATATTGTTAAATAATACGAAATATTTTACAGAGTTTGCAGAAACAATCTAAAGATTCTTAATTACTGTCATGATTACTTTCCACGCTTTGTTCTCTTGATCATAAAACAATTTAAAAAAAAATTCAGACAAAAATTATTGTTGTGCGAGGCTTCATTTTTGGTTTGAACCAGGTAACAATAATACCATTTTTTTAGAATTCTTTTTTTAATTCTAGAGGACAAGAGCACTACACTCAATCACACGGAAGACCCCCATGCATGAGTAACGTTTAATTTTTTTATTTTGTTAAATAATTATTTATTTATTGTTTTGTGGGATGACGTTTCGGTGACAATAAACGTAACAATTTTGATAGGCACAACACAAAAATAGATTCCAATTGAGTTTTCCTGTAGCTAAAATTTCAGGTTTTGGGTTGTAATGTTGTCATGGTTATACCGCATAATTGCTTCCGCGATCTCCTTTATTCTTATGTTGTTAATAGTTGTCTTGCAATAAAGGTCAATGTTAAGTATAATTTATTCAAAACTTTTTCTTACTTAGTATTTACATTTTGGTAGGACTGAGGACTATGGTGTGAATAATTCAAAATACATATTTAGATTAGTGGTCTTTGTGTTTGTGAATCAGTTATTGTCCGAAGAATTAGAATCCAATTATTTTCAGCAAGATGGTGTTACAGCTCATATGATAAAAGAAAATGTAAGATACATACTTGGAAGAATTTTATGGCGACCTCATAATAAGCTTAAGAACCAATTCAGAGTCCCCCCTCTCCCCCATCTCCTAACTTGACCCCACTTGATTTTTCAATATTTTTCAATATTTGGATGGATGAAGGACAGCGTTTATAAGAATAGAGTCCACATATTGGAAGAATTAATGTTTTTGTAATGAAAATCTTAATGCACAAGTGTTATAAGACATTTTTTAAAATAAAAAAGAAGGGTGGCTTAATTTTTGATTTTATTATTTGAAAAATTATTGTTTCTTCGCAAAACAGACGAGATGATTTATTCTGTTCAATTCTAATCGACTTTCCAAGGTGTAATTCATGACGAAGCCCTTACACGCTTTTCTACTAATTTACAATTTTTGAAGGTCAAATGCAGTAGCGTTCGCAGATGCTCGACAACACTGCAACCCCTAATGCTCTGGCGTATTTTCGTGTGTATTTAAAATGAAATTAAACCGCAAATCTGGCATTTCAATTTTTGACACATTTGACATTTTGTTGATTAGCGGCACCAGAAAAATTTCAGTTGTTTTTCATAGGTGAGTTGACTACAGTATTTTGTGATGACCCTGTATAATGCTTTGTGGAATGATGACATCGACCTTTAGGAACAACAAATACAACCATTTTGTGCACAAGACAAAACAGTGGAAACATTTTTACTGTGTGATTGAAAAAATTTTATCACGCTCCTCGACTTGTAGCTTATGAATCCGTGTTTTTGATTTTTTACCCTAGGCATCCAGATTTTTGTAACAAAAAATCAAGTGAGGACTGTATTATTCTTAACTATTTAAAATCCATTAATATCTACACTTTTGAGGTGACGTCATCACGTTATTGGTGACAAGGTTTGGTTAGCGTTTTACCCTCTACATGATATGTATAATACACTTGTAAAATTTGATAACAATCGGTCCAGTAGTTTTGGAGATTATCTGTCTAACAAAAATGCACATGGACGGCGGGAAAACAGAAACCGGAGACTTATGTTTTTCTACTCTAGGGGTCATGACACATCTAAAAAACGTGAAAGTAGCCGATGGACTCGGTTACAATATTTCCTTAGCTTGCGGTCGGGAAGTAAAAGGTATTAAATGAGAATTTTAGATAGTTTTTCAACAAATGTAACCTTAATAGGATATTAATATATTATGAAAATTTAGATGTAGTATCAAGATGAGAAAATTTTAATGAACGGCATAGAGGCAGACACAAAAATGTAGAAGAAGAACACAAACAGCCAATCTAGAAACGTCAAAATTTTCATAAAGGGCACGAATATAACTGGACAAGAAGGTACATATATTTCATATAAGAAAGAATGAAAAATTGTAAAATAAAAATGGATAAAAGAAAATTTAATATTAAAATAGAGGAAGGTCTTATATCAAAACAAGGTAGGTATGTAAAAGTTGAATTTAACAGATTGCTACAGGACAATATGAGAAATTGTCCTGAATTAGTAGAAAGTAACGAAAGATAGAATGGAAAAAAAACATGTAAATGAAAATGAAAAATGTCATAGAGAAATGAGGAAAACATGGAAGTTAAACTGAATTAAATATATTTAATAAAAATGTCTACACAAAAAATTGAATAAAAGTCAAATTATCAGCTTGAAATATTTGTTAAAATTTGATTGTCATAAATGTGTAAGTGCCGTGTAACAACAATATTTCAGCCCAAAGTGTGGCAACTGTAGTTAGAAGCCAGTATTTCAAAATGGTATCAAATAGCAAATAAAACCTAGCTCTAAATGTAAAAAACAAATATCTAAACTTCAAAATAAGAATTATATTTTTTACTGCGAGTGCAGTAGAGATAAAAGTCGAAATTTTAAATAAGTATAATAAAAAAAATATAACAAAAGATATCATCCACAAACCTCGTGCCAAGTGAAGCTCAACAGAAAATTACAAATGCTAAAACTTTCTATTTTCGCATATTTTATATATACTTATTTTTAATTTTGTTTTTGGTAAAAGAAAACTCTTAGTTAATTATTTATTTCAACCCCATATGCTCCTAAAGATGTGTTTTCAAAATGTTTTCATACATGAATAGCACAAAAAAATTAAGAAACTCAAATTCTACTCACCTAATGCTAGGTTTTCCTCACCACAAAATGATTCATATTTTTATTATTTCGATAATTAAGTCCAAAAATGTATGTGCGTGTTGTTTTCTTTTCATTTTTGCCACAGGAATTCTAAAACGTAAAAAGGAACTAAAAACGTTACCTACTATTGCTTTTTTACTGCGTTGTCTAAGAAACAACATTTATTATTAGATACTACGTGCTCGAAGATTTATTTTAAAAAATGCGAATGATAATCCAACATGACGCATATTAATTTTATTTTGTAGCAACATTTTTGTAAAGGTCAAATCGTGACAAATTCAGGACTCAACGTACTGTGATATAATAATAGAATGTTTAACTGCTTTAATAATAATGCAAACATGTTGAAAAACCTGATAAAAATCAGCAAATCACGAGGATTATACACTAATAAATTTTAACAGTATATTTACCCAAAAAATATATGACAGGGTGAATAACTTTAAGACGAATGTATAAATAAAATAGAGTACGACGCTTTCACCGCCTGCAATTCACAATTTTTATTTCCAGAGCGTAGGCTAAGGAAGTATAGTAACCGAGTCCATCGGACGAATTGCCACTTTTATGTTTCGACGTTTCATAACCCCTACAGTACGAAAAAAGTAGCCTCCGGTTTCCGTCGTTTGTCTGTCTGTCTGTCTGTTTGTCTGTATTCATTTTTATCAGACACGTAATCTCCGAAATTGCTGGACCGCTTATTGTCAAATATTCTATGTACGTTAGAAATATCATGTAGATGGATAAATGCTAGCCAGAGATTTTTTATTAAAAGTTAGGGAAAGCACTACGAAAAAGAGCAATTATTAGTCCCTGGTAGATGTTGACGTTTTTGTGAACAGGTAGAAACAGACAACTACTTCCTCTTAAAGTTTATTTTTTATTATTTAATTATTAAAAATTATTATTCATTAAATTTATTAAAAAATATAGATATACGGCGCGACGCTGGTACTATGTACGCGTCATATTTGCAGTGTACTGAATTAAGTTATCCCCTTCAAGCCCAACACAATTTCGTTTACGGAATTTCAATATCTCCATTCGTCTGAAGATATAAGGCCGCCGAATTTTAAATGGAACACTCGGTATATCTAAAAAACTGTCGCTAACATACGTATGTCCGTATTTAGTTGTTTTAGTAGCGTGAAAGGATTTTTGTAGTCACATTGTTTGTAACTAACATAATTGTTAAATTTGGTGCCTAGTGTAATTTGTTTTGTTTCTTGTTTTCACTGATTGACGTGTGTAAAACCGTGAAATTTATGACAATGATAAGAGATATTTACTAACTTAGATATACAAGTATGCGCTACTGTGTACACTTCAAATGATAATAATTATTATTTATGAAAGGTTTGACTTGAAGTTTTTCGGAAAGTTGCATAGATAAATTATGATAACCGAATCATTACATTCACGATAAGCGTAAATGCGTACTCTCTAATATGTCAGCTGTTATGCAATTTTGATTTTTTCTAAAAATCCACACACATTGATTAAAAATATATAAACTGTTACAGGTTAATGTAGTAGGTACACATTCCCTAGCAATATTTAGCAATATTCGACAAAAAACGACATCAGTTTTTTTTATAACCTGTTGAATTTTTTAAGTTCAACACAATTACTTATCATCTCAAAGTTTAACTTAAATTGCAGATTTTTTTTACAAATTTGTTTATTGCATTTTAAAATCAAGAATAAAATTGAAGTTTATTAAACAAATCTTTTAAAATAAAAAATTATAAATTTCTCAAATCACTGACGAAAACCAAGATCCCGCCAGCTCGACTAGGAACCGCGCCCTCCGCTTCTGCAACGTGTTTCTGTGTTATTTACCCCAATTCTATTTACATGTTCAATTTCTATAACTCTGATAAGTGGAGTCAAAGCCCAAAATCATTCACAGAATTGTAAAAATAATTATGTCAAAAAATTGGTAATTGATACGTTGGGAACCTTAATTTATTATTATTGTTAGCTTTTTCTGCGAAAACATGGTTTGAATTCTAATTGTATCATGTAATGTACAGTCTTCAGATTAATCGCTGGCGGTAACAGAATTTTGGTGCGCGAATTTCCGAACACCGTGTAGATTAAGGGTCAATGCAGTCAACTACGAAGAAAAAAAATCGAAAATACACTTCATCTAAAAGCCAAAATTAGTGTTCCCAACAATAAACACTCGTGTTACATGCATCTAACTGGCGATACCTAATGTATTTATACTTAGACCACCATGACAAACAAGAGATGGATTTTCAGATTGGATTATTTTTACAATGAGATGTATAATTTAAGATTAGCTCTAAAATCGGGTATTCTCGTTATGAAATCATCTTGTGCTGAATGAGTTTATAAAAACATACTATTAGGACTTAACATATTTAAATAATATTAAACTTAGTGTAATATAAAAATTACAACTTTAAGGTTGTAGCATCAGCTGTTATTATTACAAAAAACATTTCTTATCTTTATTCAGCGAAATGTTTAAACATTGTTGCTGACACGTTAATATTCCGACTTAATTGCTGTGATTTATTTACATACCTTTTTTTGCAGAATCATAATCCTTCCTTGAAAATATTTACCAAAGTTTTTTGTAATCAAAAATTATGAAGGTGTATATTATTTTATTGTTTTTCGTCACTATTTGTTCTACTGACCTATAAAAAATATTTGCAGCGATAAGTTTTAAATTGTCTTTTTATGACTTTAAATGCGTAAGTGATATCACTTTAAAAGGAAAAAATAACACATTCAATTAAAAAAATCTGCACTGCATCACCATGGACTTTGACAAACTTATTAAAGAAAAATGGACAAGTCTAACGCGAAAGGGTTACGCCATGTTCGAAAACTGTATGATGCCGCAAAAGTATGCAGAGTTGAAAAACGAATTTGATAAGTTAAAAGTTAATGAAGAAGATATTTGGGTTTGCACTTTCCCTAAGTGTGGTAAGCAGATTGATTAATTCTTATTGTAACGATGGTTGAAATTATATGTTAATAAGGTACTACTTGGACTCAAGAAATGGTGTGGTTAATTGCCAACAACTTAGACTTTGAGACAGCCAAGAAAGTAAATCTGGATCAACGATTCCCATTTTTAGAGTTAGATTTACAATATTTTAAGAGATTTATATTATATTTTTATTGTTTAAGGATGTCTACGATTGTCGATTTTAGCGACGAGAAATCAAACCTGCCGAATTTCCAGGTACCAGATTGTGTCGTAGATTCTTTAGGTGTAATAAAAAATCTTAAGAGTCCTGCTTTTATAAAAACCCATTTGCCGATACAGCTGTTTCCTCAGGAAATACGGAATGGCACAAAAAAGCCAAAAGTGAGTAAGAATTAAAGAAAATCTATTTAGAATAATTTAAATAATTATATTCCAGATTATTTATGTAGCACGCGACCCTAGAGATGTCTGTGTTTCTTTTTATCATCATTCCACAATAATCGATTATTTTGAAATCAATTTTGAGGAATACTGCGAGTTATTTCTGGCAGGAAAAGGTATGTATCTGAGCTGAATAAATAACCCGAACCATATTTAACCATTTTATTTTCTTAGTACTTTATGGATCGTTTTGGGATCATATTTTACCCTTTTGGGAGATGAGGCATCAACCCAATATTTTATTCATAAAGTATGAAGACATGAAAAAAGATCTGAAAAAAGTCATTAAACAAGTGGCGGAGTTTCTCGGTCGTACTTTCAGTGAACAAGATCTAGAACGGCTGGCGAAACATTTGAGCTTCGATTCGATGAAAAATAATCCAGCAGTCAATAAAGAAATTCTCGTGGAACTTGTTAAAAAGTTCTATGACAAAAAAAATGATGGCAGTTTTCTCAGAAAAGGTATTGTTGGCGACCACAAAGCGGCGATGTCTCCAGAAATGCTTCGAAAATTCGATAATTGGATTAAGGATAATATTCAAGGAACTGATTATGTAGTGTAATGGATATGGAGAATTTCGTTTAGATCACCTTTCGGTGCCTAGTTTTGAGGATAACATAAAAAAAACTCACTTCTTAGAACTGTAGCGAAAATAATTATTGCATACATGTTTTTCTTTACGTCATGTCGTTACAATATACAACATTTTTGCATTTTGCTGGAAGCCTAAGAAAAACGAAAAAAAAACATGTATTTTTTAACATTCTTTTTGTAATTTTTATTAAGTGCTTGTGTGTAAATTTTGTCGTTATCAACCGTTACTTTACTCCCTCACCTTAGCTCCTGTTCAAACGATAATAGAAAATATTGTAAAATTTACGTAAATTCCTGGTGTCCCTTTTAACTCTTAATGTACAGCTTTAAAATCCATGCAAATACAAGAAACTAAATAACTCAAAAAAATTAATGAATGCGTCAATGTATTTTATTGATTAAATCAGAAACTACAAAACCAATTGCTTTGAAATCTTAGAAATATTTTAAATTTATCATAAGCATGGTAAATTTTTGATCAAAATGTACTTGCTCATCCCCCTTAAAAAATTGATGACGCCATCCCAAAATTTTGCTGAATATTCCTATCTTAAATATGCAAAGTATGATGAGACAATACTTGTGATTTATCATTCCATTCGTATTTTCTGGATTTGCTTATACAGGTGACCCAAAAAAATTAATTAACGTGTACATTTATTTTATTATTTAGCCAGGAACTGCAAAAACTAATTGCCTTGAAATCTTGGAGATGTTTTAAAGTTATCATAGGCATGGTAAATTTTTGATCAAAATATATTTGCTCATCCTCCCCTAAAAAATTGATCACGCCACCCCAAAATTTTTCCGAAAAAGTGCTATCTTAAATGTGCATTGCGCAAAGTATGATGAGTCTATAATTGTGATTTATCATGCATTAATATTTTTTAGATTTTCTTATACGGGGTGGGTGAAAAAAATTAATGACTGAGTCAATTTATTTTATTGATTAAATCAAGAATTGCAAAACTGAATACCTACTTTGAAATCTTGCAGACGTTTTAAAGTCATTGTAAGCATGGTAAATTGTTAATCAAAATAAATCTGTTTAATTCCCCCATGACGTTATCTCAAAATTTTGCCGAATAAATTTTACCTAAAATGTGCGAAATATAATGAGTTTCTAATTGTGATTCATCATAGCACCCGAAAGTGTGAAGAAACAAAAAACGTCTTAATTTAATAAAAATTATAATAATGATATTCAGAACATTTTGTCGATTAGTTAATTACTAGTTTATTATTTTGATCCTCTGTTTTCAGAGGACGAACTCATTCAAATCAACTAATTTCTACGTGACATTTTTCCGATACATAAATATAAACACTTGTCTCAAAATAACAAGCACTGTACAGGGTGTTCATTTTATCTGTTCAGGCCTGACAATTTTTGCATAGGCAACATATTATGCACCCCAGATACGACTTCGTCCAATTTAATTGTTTTTTTAATAACCAATCATAGCAGTCACAGAAAAAAAATGACAAAGATATCAATCCCAAATAATGACAAAATTGAGAAAATTAATATTTATTTTAACCTTCAAACTACCGGGTGGGAAAAATTACACATCGTTTCGGGTGGGGTCCGCTTGGACCCCATGGCCTTATTTAACCAAAATTAAAGAATTAATCAAAAATGTTTGGCGAATCCAAATTATTTATTAATTTTAAACACAACCAAGTTAAAAAAATTACATAATAATATTAAATAAGCATTTTTCGTTATAGTTTTTTGTTCCAGCATTCCTGACATTCAACAGTACGAGTAGAATGTTCCCGGCAAACAAATCTTTTGCAGGAAATGCAAAAATTTCTTGATTTCTGTCCCTGCTACTTATATAGACGAAACAACGTCCGCGGGATTGTACATTATCGATTTTGATAAGGTGCCATTGATAAAACAAAATTTAATTTTTTACAGTGATTACATTGTCACACTGACACCGATACTGACCCTGCAAGTCTGTATTAAAACTGCAACGCCGTCTATAAACAAGTAAAGAATAAAACAATGCTTGATTGTAAAAGACTCAGCAGGGAAAAATTAAAGTTAGCCCCGCCCACCCCCCGTTCTTTGATTTTTTTTTTCTAAAATAAGAAATAAATCGTGTAGTAACTAGTATGTCAAAAAAATACGGTTAGCCCTTTTTTTTTCTTCTTTAACAGCCTCACTCCCATTCTACAGAAGAACATATAATTAACCCCGCCCACCCACCCCGCCTCCATTTCAGTGATTCATTTTATCTTATTTGAATAAAGTGGATCCCATACTGAATAAATTAAATTTACTCCTTAGAATGAGAAGAGTGAGGGCGGGTGGGATTTATGTTAGTACTTGCTACGATAAGACTGATTTTGGCAACAAATAACCTACACTCTAAGAAAACAGAGGGCGGGTGGGTGGGGCTAGTACTTGCTAAGATAAGACTGAACAATATTTAGAGTAGTCACTAGAATGAAGCGGCGATGAATGGGCGGGGCTAGAGACCCTAGATATACTTTGGAAAAGAGTTGTGACACGGACATTTTCTGTCTCTATCTTTATTACATGACGGTCAGTTATGAAATAGCTATAGTGATTGCTGTCTTTATCTAATTTAGTGATTTAGTTTCAAAAACTTCAAAAGAAATTTATAGGTTAAGTTACATTTTCAAGCAGTGGCGTAGTGCTCCAAATAGTTTCTTTGAAATTTTGTGAACAGTACTGACACTGACAGTACCTTATATTTAAGAAGAAGTGTTATGCGGTTAAGTACTTCTTACAATTTGCAACCGGCATCGCTGGTAAAACAGAAAAATACGGAATACCTAATCATACTGATTTACACTTTATAAGATTACCAATATCACAATTTGCAGTTAAGTTTAAACACCATTCTGTACTTAGGTACTATCGTTGTTCCCAGCTAAGATTTGGAGAGTGTATCACATTGTCAGTATCTAATCGTTTTGCTTCTGGTCAAAACAACATTTTGTAATTTAACGAACGGCACCGTGGTAAGAAATTTGAAGCATGTTTAGTAGGTTCTCTATCTACTACTCTATGATAAACAGTGTTTTTACAACGTCCTCACATTTCCATCATGAATATTTGCTCTGATATGTAGAATAATCTCAGTAGAAATATATAGATTCATGTACCTCTATATTAAATAAAACTTACAAGTCAAAATTTGTTACATCTTTTAATTAAAATAACAATGAAAAAAAATACAAAAACAAGCATGGTCATCGAATTTCTGTAACTCGAAATAATTAAGAAATGTTCCACAAACATTTAATTAAGTTGCCGAAGAATACATGAAATAATTGAACATTTTTTGATAAAGGTGGAGCGTTGGCAGCAACATCAACATTCCTACTTTTGTTATTTGGGTTAACTATTGAATTTTGGAACTGCGTTTTTGTACTTTTGATTTTAATTTCTTTTGCAATTCTAGATAATGTGTCTCCGTGTATGGAATTCCCAGTAAAATGATAACATACGATTTGTAAGCTTACACCTCCTAACATAAAAAACAAAACATAGGTAGCGACTTCATTTAAATTTGTTAATGTTGTTTCCCAAAAGTAATGAGGAACGTCGACAGTATTCTTTACCTGGATTGATTGCTGCTTCGCCTAAAAATAAACAATAATCTCTTTCCTAATCGTTAAAATTTTGATTTTTTTTTTATTATTATTATTATTATTATTATCATATAAGAAGCTCCACAGGTCGCAACCTAATTACGAAGCTTAAACCATGAAATACCAAAAAAAAAAAACAAAACATAAATAAATTATTCATTTAAAGAGAGAGTAAACAAAAAAAAAATATGTAGTAAACTGCTGAAAAATTTAATGTTTTAACCAGTAGAAAACCAATCTCAATCTCAAGAAGATAATCAGACACCACTACCAATATCAATGCCGTTTTTGTTTAAAAAATAATTTGTTAGATGCTTTCTAAGTACTTGGCCACTGACCACGTGAATATCAATATTTACATCGGCATTGAACTTATCAAAATACATTTGCATCATATATACAGGGTGTTTCTTTTATTTGATACAACCCCTGTAACTTTTTTATTCTGGAAGATAAACCCGTAGTTCTTTAACCAAATTTGTATCATTCTCAAAGGTATATATGATGGTAAACACACATTTTTATTATCACTGGCGGTAGAACCGGAAATGACGTCAACTTATTTTTTTTAATGGAACACTAGGTATATTTTTTCATAAATGGAAAGACTGATTTTTTCACTACAAAAAATCAAAAGCAACCGATATTCTAAAATCAATAATAAAAAAGTTATTTAGTAAAATATCTCCAAAATTTTCCGTTTATTTCAAAATCTAGTTGCTTGAAAAACAATAGAAAAATTGTTGCCATCACTAGATCTTTTAAAATGATACAAATTTGCTCAAAGAACTACAGATTTATCTTTAAAAATAAAAAATTTACAGGGGTTGTATCAAATAAAAGAAACACCCGGTATAGGCGAGAACTTCAAAATATTCGTCCTTGATTTTTTTATATAAAAGATGCTTTTGTCTCGCAAACTACGTGGTCGAGCCCAATAACACACTTGTTCAAGTAAACTTGGAGCATCCAATCTGTTGTTTACTAGGGAATGTAAAAACATTACTAAGTTTATAATTCTTCGGCACTCTAAACTTAATATGGAAAATCTACTCAACAAAAATTTTTGAGGAATGTTTCTTATGGAATATATGCCATCGATCCGAAACACCAGATATTTCAAGAACCGTCTCTGAACTTTTTCGATAGATTCAGTTAAATACTTAAATGATGGATTCCACACAACACTAGCATATTCAAGCTTCGATCTTACAAATGCATAATATAAATTAATGAATGTACTTGAGTTACGAAAACACTTAGTATTACGGACCACAAACCCCAAACTTTTGTAAGCCGCTGATACCACCAATTCAACATGTTTGACAAAATTTAGCTGGCTGTCCAAAGTGACTCCTAAATCTTTAATGTATTCAGGTCGATTTATTACATGACCGCAAATAGTGTAACAATGAATCATTGCATTTTTAATTTTTGTGAAAGACATCACTTTGGATTTAGCAGGATTTAAAAATAATTTATTATTTACTATAGTACAATTATATCCAAAACTTCCTGTAATTTGATAGAATCGGCAATATTTCCGATTTTTGAAAAAACCTTTACGTCATCAGCATATACTAAGCAGTTGTCTCCGATAATTTTAGTGATATCATCGACGAACAATGCAAAAAGTAGCGGCCCCAAAACCGAGCCTTGAGGAACACCAGAACTCTGCCAAGCATTGGTCGATCTGTATCCAAAATAGTCAACAAACTGATATCTGTCTTGTAAATAGGAGGTAAACATTTTTAGCAATTTTGGAGAAAACCCATATAATTTCTCCAACTTCAAGATTAGCAAGTCATGATCCAGCTTGTCGAACGCTTTATTGAAATCTAAGAAAATCACATCCATTTGTCCCCTGCCATCCAACACACCTCGTATATTTACGTTAACGTGACCAAATTAGTGACTGTGGACCTTCCACTTATAAATCCATGCTGACTGAATGATATTTTATTTTTAATATACTGATTTAACCGGGAATGGACGACAATTTCAAAAACTTTGGCAAAATTACTAAGAAGAGAGATCGGCCTATAGTTACTCACATTAGATTTATCCCCTCCCTTAAAAACTGGGACCACCTTAGATAGTTTCCAAATCTTAGGAACATGACCAAAATTTAAAATCAAATTGAAAATAACACCTAGTGGCTTCGCCAACACACAAGCACAATCTTTCAACAAGAACGACGGCACATCATCCGGGCCCGATGTAAATTTGGATTTTAAGGATTTAAGA
Source organism: Zophobas atratus (assembly GCA_022388445.1). NCBI lineage: Eukaryota > Metazoa > Arthropoda > Insecta > Coleoptera > Tenebrionidae > Zophobas > Zophobas atratus. The sequence goes on from CM039449.1 coordinate 34,472,088, forward strand.
GCCATCTGCACTTCATCAATCGAAATATGAGTAAAATCAAACAATATGGAGTCGATGATATTTTCATTGCTGATGCAAGCAGGTGCAGATCTTGAATTCACAAAGTTAGAAGCAAAATAACTGGAGAAACCATCAACTATTGACTCAGCACCTTCCAAACAACTTGTTTCATAGTTCATTGATCGTGGGGACAAACCCTCATTTTTTAAATTTTTTACAAAATTCCAGAATTTATCAGGTTGTACTTTTATTTTGCTCTCACTTGTGCATATATAGGAATTGTAAGCGTTTTTTAAAGCATACTTTAATTTGGCACGCAACCTTTTAAATTCAAGCAAGTCTGAGAACTTATTAAATTTTTTGAATTTTTTCCAAGATTTATGTTTAAGCTTAACAAGTGCAACAGATTCTTTATCAACCCAAACAGGGTACTTTCTTTGATTTAGGTGTTTTTTTGGGACATAACATTGAAATAGATTGTAAATTTGCGAATAGAAGTACTCAACTGCATCATCAACACATACGAAATTATTCAGATTTGACCAATCAAAATTAGCCAAGGAAGTATATAACGACATATAGTCGGCATTTTTGAAATCATATCTAAGGATATTTTTATATATATATTTTGATTGTTAAATAGGTAAAAATTTCATGTAAAATTCGTGGTAAAAACGGTATGTGCTGAATTTTACGGCATAGAGTTCCACTTTGAAGGTAACGGAAAATTTATACTCAAAAGATATAGTTATGTCCTGATGTTCCACAGACAAATTTTTGTTTTATTGTTCCAGCTTTTTGGTAGTTTACATTTCACACTTCAATTTTGAATTTGCTTTTCGTTGAGAATCCCTTTTATAGTTCTGTTTTATGCATCGTCCTTATTTTTGTAATTTATTACTTGCCCTTCTAAACTTGAAATTTTTGCTTTCAAAACATTAATTTCTTTTTCAGCACCCCGCGTTATTTTTTCTTGTAATTTTTTTTCATTTGCAGTTTTTTGATGAAGTTGTCTTTTTCGAAAGTAGTCTGCTGAACTTCATCAATAGCATTTTTTTTTGCCAAGAACCGGTCATTTTGACATAAATTCAGCCATATTATAAATTGTAGGAATTGCGTTCTCACATATTTTGCATTCACTTGAAATATAAAATTCTCTTTTTTGAAGTGAACCTGTTGACCAAGGATCAGATGGAAAATACAATTTCAGACAACAACCTCGCAAATGTAAGCCCTTTTGCCAATTTTTCAAGATGGATATTGCATCTCTTCTTTCCATTTGTTAAGTAATATCTTGTTTTCGGGGCCTTTAAACAATGAGAAACCATTTGCTTCTGTATTTCTACAGTTTCGTACACAACAGACGACGACTATTCTCTTCCACGTCTATGTACTAAATGACAATTACAAACTGTCAAAATATGACTCAAAAAAGGCATCCGTAGCCAGCATAGTAAAATAAAATTTACCATTAATTTTGACGTTTCGTGTCACAACTCTTTTCCAAAGCATATCTAGGGTCTCTAGGCGGGGCTATTGCTTAATTATAAAAGACTCTGCAGGGAAAAATTAAAGTTAGCCCCGCCCACCCACCCGTTCTTTGATTTTTTTTCTTCTAAAATAAGAAATAAATCTTGTAGTAACTAGTATGACAAAAAAAAAATACAGTTAACCCTTCTTTTTCTTCTTTAGCAGCCTCTCTCCCATTCTACAGAAGAACATAGAATTAATCGCGCCCGCCCACCCCGCCTCCATTCCTGTGATTCATTTAATTTGGTCTGAATGAAAGTGGATCCCATACTGAACATTATAAAATAGTCCTTAGAATGAGAAGAGTGCGGGTGGCTGGGTGGGTTTAGTACTTGCTACGATAAGACTGATTTTGGCAAGTAACGTTCACTCTAAGAAAATAGAGGCCGGGTGGGGGGGGCTAGGACTTGCTAAGATAAGACTGAACAATATTGAGAGTAGTCACTAGAATTAAGAGGCGATGGATGGACGGGGCTGTTGCTTACTAATAAGAGACTCTACAGGAGAAAGTAAAAGCTAGCCCCGCCCACCCACCCGTTCTTTCATTTTTTCTTCTTCATAAGAAATAAATCTTGTAGTAAATAGTATAACAAAAAAATTACGGTTAGCCCATTGTTTACTTCTTTAACATCGCCACTTCTATTTTACAGGAGAGCATATAATTTTCGACGCCCACCCACCCCGCCTCCATTTCACTGATTCATTTTATCTGATCTAAATGAAAGTGGATCCCATACTAAACAAAAATAAAATTAGTCCTTAGAATGAGTAGAGCGTGGGTGGGTGGGCGGGGTTAGTACTTACTACGAAAAAACTGATTTTGGCAAATAACGTACATTCTAGGACAATAGAGGGCGGGTGGGCGGGCCGAGGCCTTCCTAAGATAAGTATTTGATATTTTTTGAAAAGCCCTTAATGGAAGCTACTAAAAATACCACTATCGTTAAACCAGAATTAACGGAAAAAAAATAGGAAAATGTATTAGTGGGGTTCATTTGGACCACACCCGGTAATTTGAAGGTTAAAATGCCCCGCTAGAAAAATGTAATGCGAAAAAAAAACGTAATAGGCATGCAGTCGTCACGTTTCCAACAGCGAGGGAAGTATTGTCTAAATTCTTTAGACCAATTTTTTGCAAATGCTTTTCAAGGTTTATATACGCGGTGAATGCGAAATATATGCAAAAAAAATGGGAAATAGGTCACAATACGGTTGTCACTGTGTGAAATTCACGGTCCTAAGTGGTACCAGTGTCTAGAAAAAATTATTTCAAATTAAAAATAAATTGTTATACACGCCGCTGGTAGTACAACATGTCCGAGATCATGGTACTTTCAACTTCAAACTCACGATCGTGGCCGCGATATGACAGAAAGAATACTGCAAGCTGAAGAACAAATTTTGGAACGCGACGAAGAAGAGACAAAGCATCCATACCATGCTCAAATGTACGCACTGACCTCTAACGATGAATGAATGCATGAATGAAAGAATGATAAGCAGTAAAAGACGATTTTACTTTTAACTGAAACTGAAAGTGTTTACGTCGTTCGTGATCGAACGTTTTTCTACCTCTGTTTACGAGTGACTTCGTATCGAGGGTGGTTCATGAGGGTTTTGCCCATTCGATTTTTAATTTGTTTTTTCTGTTTCCACACTACTACGCTACGTAATGCCGTTATTAAAATTATTGCACATATTTCGAAATCACCCTGTATGATGATACATAGTTAATTGTGGGCTATTTCCCATCACAATTCCAAGGCTAAATAAAGTTGTGCACTTATCTTATTATAAGTATCAAATTTTGCAACGAATCATCCAAATGCGCACATTAGTGAGCCCCATATCAGTGTATTCCTTATCATAAAACAGTTAAAATTTTATATATTTAAATGCAAACACTTACTGCAACAACATTTTTTATTACGTACCAGTCTTATCACACTGCGTTATATAAAATCACTTCACGTTACCTTTTGGGATACGTACTAAATTGACTATTAGTAGGTATTTAACATTTTATGGCAGTATAGTACTTACATTAAGACATTTGAAGACCAGAATTTTCAACCCAAAAAACGTTTTTTGTGCACCATGGATATAGACAAGATTATTGAAGAGAAATGGACTAGTTCAACAAGAAAGGGTTACGTAGCTATTGAAGGTTTCATGTTACCTCAAAAATACCAAGACTCTAAGACAGAGTTTGATAATTTAAAAGTTAACAAAAACGACGTCTGGGTTTGCACTTTTCCTAAATGTGGTAAGTAATTCATGTTCACGCTTTGTCAACTTACAAGATTTTAAAAAGGTACAACGTGGATCCAAGAAATGGTGTGGTTACTGGGAAATAACTTAGATTTTGAAACAGCTAAACAGAAATCACTAGACGAGAGATTTCCATTTCTAGAGTACACTTTAAATTTTAGAAAAAGAACGAATCTAGTAAATACTTTCTTGTAGATTATCTGTTATCGCCGATTTTGTTGATGTTTTTAAAAGCAAACCAGATTTGGTACTACCACCACGTGTTGATGACTCTTTAAATGTGGTAAAGAACCTTAAAAGTCCAGCTTTCATTAAATCACATTTACCATTGCAACTACTACCGAAAGAAATTCAACATGGTAGTAAAACACCCAAGGCTAGTAAATTAATTTTGTTTGAAATGTTAAACTGATCAGTGCTTTTGGTGATTTTCCAAATATATTGTAATATTTCAGATTATTTATGTAGCACGTGACCCTAGAGACGTTTGTGTTTCTTATTTTCACCACTCTACAATAACTGACTACTTCGAAGTCACTTTCGACGAATACTGCGAACTGTTTCTTGCGGGAAAAGGCATGTTTTGAAAATACTTGAATAAATTCAATCTTGTAATTGCATACTTTTACTACATTATAGTAATTTATGGACCCTTTTGGAATCATGTTTTACCATTTTGGAAGAAAAGGCATGAACCGAATATTTTATTTTTGAAGTATGAAGATATGAAAAAGGATTTAAAGAAAGTTATTAAAGAGGTTGCTAAGTTTCTCGAACGTGCACTAAATGAAGAAGACGTGAATAAATTGGCCACGCATCTGAGCTTCGATTCAATGAAACAAAATCCTTCTGTTAACAAGGAAGCAAGTGTTGAGTTGGTTAAATCTATATATAACAAGAAGAGCGATGGGAAGTTTATGAGGAAGGGTACTGTTGGTGATCACAAATCAGTAATGTCTCAGACAACGATTTCAAAATTCGACGAATGGATTAAGGACAACATTCAAGGAACAGACTACGTGGTTTAATATTTTTCAGAAAGAGTTACAAAATTTCGATTTTTTTTCTATATAGTCTTACTTAATCGTATTATATGTAGAAATGAAACAGTGCAACTCAGGACTTAATAAAATACTATAACAAAAAATATTAGGTTATGTCTGCTGGGTAAATTACTTATACTATTAATTATGGTAATACTTTGACAGTTCGACTGTAGATAACAATTAGGAAGTTTAAATAAGATGTGTTAGCATAGGCAAAAAAAGTCAAATAGATTTTCCATTGCCACATGGTCATCTTGCTATAAAGATAATAATATTAAAACCATTTCACCACCATTTGAACAGTACTTATTAAAATTTTATTGGTACCTATTTCAAAGTTAATTATCAAATTTGGACCCACAAAACCAAGCAATCATCACAAAAAATTCTATATCAAAATGATAACCATTTAGGAGATAAGAACCATTTCAGACTGCATATTTTTTAATTGAAGTAATATAGCTTTTCTAATATTTTTTTCATTCAATATGCTAAATTAATTAATTTAATGAGGAAAATTTCTACATAAATTATCGCTAACCTCGTGCAACAATAAAATATTATTAAACAATTTCTTAATAAATTTGAACAAATTTGTCTTAGTGTACCATAAATTATTCTGGTGTGCAGGGCAAATATTTACTTGTTTATATTTCCGTTAACACTAGTTTTTAGAAGCAGTTATCATTGATTCTAGCAAATAAAACTTGAACTAATATTAAATTGGTAGGTTTCCGCTGCACAGAATGGACGTAGAAAAAAATATTTAAGAGAAATGAGAGAACTTTCGTAAGTATGATAAGTACATTTAGGCACAACATGGGCTCAGGCGATGATCTGGTTAACGGAAAATAATTTGGATTTTGAAGTAGCTAAGCAAACAATTTTAAACAAGAGATGGACCTTTTTAGAGTAAATTTTAATTACCCTACACTATGGCAGAAAAGTTTTAAGGACGTTTTGCAAGATTCACTGCTGTAAACGAGTTTTGAAAAATATGGTACACATGGAAAATTTTGTGGAATTAGCGAAGTCACATGGAAACCCTCTGTTTATTAAAGCGCAATCGCTAATAACAGAAAGTAAAAATGGTACTACGATGGGTAAATTTATTTAAAAAAACTTGCCATTGTAGGCAACAATTCTAGTAATTTTTATTTTTACAGATACGAGTAAAGTTCCAATAATACAACAGTACCTAGTAAAATTTTATTGGTATTTCAAAGGTAATACCATCAAGGGTTGGACTCACAAAATCATAAATCACAAATTCAGGCGCAAGAGCTCAGTTCGTAAAAGGTTCGTACTGACGTTTTTGGCCCATCGTTCGAAGGATACCGGAAGCATATAAACAAATTGATTCTTTTAAGATTTCCATGGACAATATCTCTGTTAGTTATAAACGGATTTGTATAAAATTTAAAACGTAGATAATATAATATGTGAAGACAAGATTGATGACAATAAAGTTAGTTTATATTAAAAAACGCAGATTTTATTTTTATTTAATTTTATATCGTTCTGTATAAAACACAAGAAACACACCTAAAGTCTTAGTAAAATTACAAAATCGTTAGATATAACAATTTCAATTTCATTTTCCCGGAAGAGACCATTCAGAGTTTTATACATTACACCAAATAAATGGCACAAATGTGTGGAACATGTTAAAAATATTGATAAAAATTATTTATTACCACGTCATCGTACAAAATTAATATCTGTTTGAATAGTGAGGATTCTTTTGAGCTTAGCGACAAGTTTTTTAATAAACAAAGTAAAATAGCTCATTATTTCGGGTCAACATTTGAAAATTCTGCAAATTATTTCTTGCGGGGAAAGGTATGCAAAATCCATTACGAACATCTCTTACGAGCAGGCCGTTACAGTCTTTCTGTGTTATTTGACCTCAATCCCATTTATATGTTCAATTCTTATAACTCTGATATTAAACTACAACTGAACAAGTATTAAAGTTTCAAAAGAGCAATAAACAACATTTAAATTCGCCATACACTCTCGTGAAATTTTTAAACAGCAAAGAATTCTTATCTGAGATTATTATTGGACATCAGGCAATATGATGCAAACATTAATCGACAAAATATTTACAAGAAAAAAATTAGCGAAGATTATAAAAAAAAAAGATCTGGTGTGAAGTAAAATTTGTGCGGACAAAAAAAAGTGTGGGCCGCTGTTTTTTGACACTCCCTAAACAAACACAAAAAAACATAGCTAGCAATCTGGAGGTTCAAAATGGTGTCGGATGAATGCATCCTTCAAAAAAAATGCGTCAAAAATATGTCTCCCAGAAATGTGACCAATCCTCTTGCGTTGTGGAAATAATGGTCTAAATTAAAGAAATAAAATACACGTCCCACCTGACCAACAATGTTGTTAATTTGTTCAATAAGACTTGACAGTTCAAACATGTGCTCAGTTTGAAAATACTGTTTCAACATGGCCGCTGCTAGAACAAAGAATTTACCTGATGTTAAATTGTGCCACACTTCATCAAAGATTCAAACAAAGAATTTACATTCTAGTTGATGTAATGATGATAACGGTAGTAATAACGATGATAACTGCCTAAAGAGAAAAATTTATAATCCCCCGTACCTCAGTCCACGATATTAGGAATTCTACTGTACTTTCTGCGCTCTTTTCCCAGAGTGGGGCAACGTTAGATTGATTTAACTGCTGTAAATAAACTATTAGCAATCTTATGAGAGGAATTAATAAGTGTTATCATCTAACACTTAAGTATAAGCATCCAGAAACTTTATTCATAATTAGATAAAAAGAGTCCTGAGTAAATGAATTTCACTAAATCATTTGCTAGAAGATTCCGTAAATTTACTTAGTCAGGACACATTCTTTGCTCTATCTAAATAAATTCCTGATTTTTATTAGAACTAGTTAACGATTAAACTCCTAACAAGAACTGTGAATTTACAAACAATAAAACAAATTTACATATGTATTATCGTCGGCCGAAAATTCGCATATTTCCGCTTGAAATAAATTAATTTTCGTTAAACAAAGACTTTCTCCTTTTTATTAACTACCAACCCAATTAAACTTAACCTAGCTAACTCACCACGTGGTTACACTCACAACAAACACACCAGAAGTGACGCCTCTCGCCCCTCTAGCCACCAAATCAACTTCTACCAACCCTCTCAACAGAAAATCCAACAGGGGAGCTACCAACTACCAGAAAAAAGATAAACGTGCACATGGTTGCCTATGTTTAACGATTTTTCTTGATTTTTTTTCAAATTCAAATTATTTAAATGGGATTTCAAGTCGCTGTTATTTTTTGGAAGTGTATTGCTGGTTGCATTTGTTCAATTTCCATATCCTGCAGTTAGCTGAATATTTTTTGTCGGAACAAATGCAGTACAGTTACTCTAGTTAATTTATAAAAATTTCTCTGTTATATTATAATCACAAAATTCTAAAAATATAAAAGTATTTGTTTAGGGTAGTGCTTTGAAATCTGCAGATTCTTTTAAACTTTCCTTACCACTGTGTATTTATATTTTATACAATGTCATACAAATTTGGAATAAAATAATAATAATCAGTGTGGCAATTGCTAAATTGAGACTTCAGACCTATGTTTTAGGATAAATATGAAGTTTTTTGGTAGAAAGCTCAAGTGTTATAAGTTTGTAAGGTCACATGCGCCTTTCCAGAATAACTTCAGTTCAACAACAAATCTGATTAAAGATAAGTAATTATTAAATTTAATGACATAGGCAAGGGAGCCGAAAATTTATAAGCAGGAGCCTAAATCTTTTTATAACTGTGTTTATATTCATTGTTTTAAAAACAAAATAGATGCATTTATTTCGTTAGAACAATAATTCGGAACAAAATGCATCAATACATAGATTTAACTTAACATAATAAAGTATTTTATGGCCAAACAATATCTTCTATCCATTGTACATAATATGACACTCTCGTATACACTGCCGGCTCCCCACCACAACCTGCTCCTAGAGATGTTACAGCCACTATGTCATACATGCACTTGATATTGTCGCCAGTGTGATATATTTGCAAAGGTCCTCCAGAGTCTCCCTGTAACAGTAATTTACGTCTATCGTTAAATATTTTATTGCCAATTGTCTTCTATGGTTTAAAACTAAGTAATTTGGAACTAAGTACGTGTTCTAAAGCATTATAGACTGTACCTAACCACAACAATTAACAAGTACTACTAAAATGTGGTGGTGTATTACAAAAGGACTTTAGACATCGTAATAAATAATTTCAAATAGGAATCATGTTTTACGTCCTGTTCTATAAAACTTTTTTTCTATTAAACAGACTTGATAATACCATACCTGACAAGTGTCTTTGCCCTCCGATCCTGCACAGACCTGACGATCATCCAAAATCCCTTTTTTCAATTTTCTTACTTTTCTGTATTTGGAGTCACAAGTATCATGGTCAATAAAATCTATAATTACTTTGAGTAGATCATTACTAAGATCGCCTTCTTGGGCTGTTTGACCCCATCCAGTTGCTACTGCTCTTCTTGTGGAAATTTCTTCGTTTAGGTACAGACATGCTGGTCTTGCGTATGAGTTTAGTCTAGCTGATTTCTTCAATTTTATCAGTCCAATGTCATTGTAATGAGACGATGACTTATACTTCGGATGCCGTATTAATTCTGCTATTTCGAAATGTTGTCTTCGAAAAGTGCTGTTTAATTTAGTAACGCCAATCTTTACCCATTTAGCATCATACCTGTAAAACAAATTAATCAAATGTTAGACAAATGCGTAAATTACCGCAACCCTGACTCCTATTCAAGATCCGCGTTTTTTATGCAGATGGTGCGATAAATCCCGCGAGCTCGACTAGGGACCGCACCCTCCGCTTCCACCACGTGTTTTGTCCCTTTTAAATATTCACTTTCAATGACTCTGATATTAAACTACAACCGAACAAGTGTTAAAGTTTCAAAAAGAGTTATTTTTTCAGCGCGAAATTTTTAATTCAGATTTGGCCACCACAGTATTTAAATTCACTATGCAAATAATGAACATACCATTCGTGATTGCTCAAACAATGTGCAGCTGTTAATATATATTTGTCACTTAAAATTGTTCCACCGCATAACCACTTCGCGTCATCAAGGCTGGAACCGTAGCCAATGGCAGCCTGTAAAAAAACGTATAAATAGTTTATATAATTCAACAAAAATATCCGTTCTGCCTTGAAATCACGTAAATTGTGTAAAATCTGAAGTACCATGAAGTATCTTCAAATTTTAAATGTCAGGTTATAAACCTCAGTGACAAAAAAAAGGAAAATAATACAAACTTATATTTTGACTGGAACGTTCTGTAAAGTATTATTTAAAAAAAAAGTAAATGTTCTGTCCTGTAGCTGTGTTTTTTAAATAATAATTGTAAAAATTAGGAAGGCAATAAAATTTCACAATTAAGCTGTCGTCTTCTTGAACCAAACTCATTTCACTTCAAAGAGGAATTTCGCATGTGTTACAAGTCTAATGAATTTTTTAACCTACCATGTGTGGAAATTCCCTTCTACCGGCTTCTTCTCCACCTACAACAAGTGGAACTACCTTATGACCACATTCGTTTCTTGTTACCGGAGCAGCATCTATTATTCCGATTGGTGGTATAATTGTTTCCTTAACATATTCAGCATATTGTGCACACACTAAAATAAACTGTGGTTATAATATAACATCATAAACGCATTAATAATAATATTAATATTTAAGGATATTGCAATAATATACTCCATAATAATATAGTTTATTGCATCCGCAATACTTAAAAAATTTTCCAAATTTCGATTTTTCAATTTTCGATTCAACGGTTTTCTTTAGATTTTTCACCTTCTCGTTTCTAGATCATCACATTTTATACCAATATTACCAATCTGCGAGCATAGGTTTGTGGATTTTCGGATATAGTAATGTTGCGAGTAGTTATATAGTGGGGGTTCTAGACCAGGTCAAATGAGGTCAAACTGGTCCAGCTCCCCCATTACTTTTCATCGAGCGGTCATTGACCTTTCATTTGTTGTCGAGCTTGTCGGTGCACGTGGCTGACCTTGCCAGCTGGTCCAGCTCCCCCATTACTTTTCATCGGGCGATCATTGACCTAGTCGTTGCTCGACCTTGGTCGTTTATTGCCCTCGTTCATCTCGAGATCTATCCCCTCTTTTCGTTTAGGTCGGGGAGGGATCTCGGACGCAATCTCGCATCCCCACTTCCGTTTTATACTTGTATAAAAGTCGATGGATTCGTGTGTAAGAATTAATTAGTTTTTTGAATTCAATTATTTAACACTTAGAAATGTCATCTTTCATTTCTACCTTGAATAAAGAGTCTCACTTGCAAGCTTTTGTGAGTGCGAAAACTTTAGAAGAAAATAAAAAATTTTTAACAAAAAATTTTAGTAAACTGTCTACAAAGTACGGTGACAAGATATTTGTGCAACTTGAAGAGTCTAGAACGATACTTCCACAGAGATTTACCGAAAAATTCACCGACTCAGTGATCAGCGATCTGAACCAGAAGATCGTGAACGGCTTGAAATTATACTTGGTAAATAGAGGTCCGATCGGTCGAACCATCAATATCGAATTTATCGAAGAATGAAGAAGGCATTGGTTCATGTGGAAAACAAATCAAGTGCAGTTAGACTGCTTCGTCGTAGATTAGAATTACATTTAAAACGAATTAGTTATTTAAAAGAAGCAATTAAAATGTATGAAATAAGAACTAAATTGAATAATCTTAAGCTGTAATAGAAATTATAATAAATATTATTTAATTCGTTCGGTGTATTATTTTCCCCAGTCTCATGTAAAAAATATTTGATTGCAAACTGTCATGAATAACAGACGTGTTTGTTTCGACAAAGTTCCGGTTATTTTCTTAATAAATGATAAAGAAAGCCGAATTAATACTTGGTTATACGATGTTAAAAGATTTCAAATGAATGTGGAACGTTTCGAATTGCAAATAAAGCCCTTAATCGAAAAAATGATGGAGAAGAAGCGAAAATTTAGAGAAACAATCGAAAAATTGGATTCAGAATTGAAAATTATTCAGCAAAGAAAATCAGTTAAATAACTGTGCACATTGCGGTTAAACCACTGCGTCGTAAATTAGATTTAAATTTAAAACTTATTAGTTTCTTAAAATGTATAAAATACGAACTAGTTTGTATAATCTTAAGCTGTAATTGAAATTATAATAAATATTGTTTATTTCGTTTGGTGTATTATTTTCCCCAGTCTCATCTAAAATTATTTAATTGGGAATAACAGCAACGAATAAAAGCCGTGTTTGCTCCGACAAAACTCCTGTTATTTTCTTAATAAATAAATGTTCATCAGCAACTTTCTGCCGATTTAAGCTTATTTGTCCGTGATTATTAGAATAAAATCTCAAATGTCAGAAGGCGAGTGTGTTGTTAAAAATTAAAAAAATTGTTACTTACGACATTGAAAACAGGCAATAAAATCATCCGTTCTCCCTCGAAAACATTCAAATACACGCACACTTCACAGAAGCCACCATTTAGTTCAACAAAACCACCTTTTTCCCAAATCTTTTCACGGTAAAATTCATAAACCGAAACACGCCGCCCGTCATTATTACAACACAGAATGAAATAACGCGATGCTGTTTCAGCAAATTCTTACGGAACTGGACGCTTTTGTCGCAATAGACAGGGACGTATTCGGAAATATTAAAAAAAAAGAATTATCGCTTGAGGGTGATAAAGGGCAGAAAGTTTGTTAAAAAAATAAAAATGCATCCCTATAAACTAATGACACATTTGTGTAAAAATAAATGTGGGTTGGAGGTGCAATAATTGTTTAAATATAAAAAAAAAATGTTTTACTCGAAGACGGTAAGAGATACGAGGTTCGTGCAAAGAACAAAAAAGTTCCTAAAATACGAAACACATGCACCTGTGTCGACGGTTTTTAGTTTGAGTTTAGCATTTCGGAGAAAAGGGCAAAAGTTTGTGGTGACCAAACGGAATTAGTTAAAAATTTGTTTTTTGTGTCAAAATATTTTTGGATGAATAATCAATAGGTCCATGTAATTAAATATGTGAAAATTTGAGTTTGGGGCGCAACAATTTTTGTCAAAAAAGGTTGTCAAAATTCGAAAAAAAGTTTTCCTTGAGCAGTAGGAAAGTAAATTAGAAGTTTTGGTGAAAAAAAAAATTTAAAAAATTCAAAGAATCCAAAGAAAAATTAAAACAAAAAAAATCTCAAAAAAAAAATCCAAATTTTGAAAAGTTTGTTTTTCCACAAAATCAAATGCATATTCATGAAGTACTATCTAATCGTGTGTAAAAATGATTATGACTCATAGGTGTATCTACCGTTTAAATAGAAAAAATTTTTGTTACTCGAAAATGGTAAGAGATAGGAGGTTCGTGTATAGAGCAAAAAAGATTGACAAAAACAAATAATATCGACAGCCGTCGACGGTTTTTCGCTAACTTTTGACATGACTGTGAAAAGGGCAAAAGTTTGTGGCGCCCAAACGGTAAAACTTAAAAAATATATTTTTGTACCAAAATATTTCTGAGTGAACAGTCTATAGGTCCACTTAGCAAAATAAATATTTTTTGCTACCGTTTAGTAGTAATAACGAAAAAACGTCATAGTTCGTAAGCGGTAAGAGGTAGCATGTCGGCTCAGGGGAACGGGGAAAAGCTAAAAAAATTAAGCCATATGTTGAGCAAAAAAAATTTTCAAAAAAGTTGAAAATAAGGGAGAAAAGGGCAAAAGTTTCTAGTGTCCAAATGGTAAGAGATAGAATATCGGTTGTATACATCAAAACCTTCTTCTGGAACGAACGCATAAGTCTGCTCAAAAAAATCGATTCTGTCCACATCGACCTAGATACAGGAGCCATTTCTAGTTTTTTCGAGGTCGCTACGTAAAAATTTTTTCAGGTCGAAAAAAAGACCATCGAAAAAGGATTCGAATAAGCCCAACATGCAACACTTAAAAAAAAAAAAAAAAAAAAAAAAAAAAGCGAAATAGGTTGTTCTTTATATGTATTGTTATATGACTACTACCATCACAACTAAATATACTAAGACATTAAAAAAAAAAATTTCAAGTTAACCAAAAACGGCTTTTTGTTGAATTTTATATGAAAACAACAAAACATCATTAAAAAACGAAAATCAAAAACCTATAAACAATCATCAAAAATCACTGCTGTGGTGGTAGATCGTGATGAGTCATATCGTGCTGCTGGACAAATAATTTAAAACATATTAAATAACTTATTGTTGTATTAAATCGTAGTACTGATGCTGTTAAATAAATATGTTAAAGGACATTAAATAAAACTATTAATAATAACTAATTGTTTTATTGAATCATACATTTGTTTGAGTATTGTATTTACTAAAATAACTGAAACAAATTAGTACTAAATAAAGTAACAGACAAAATACGATTGCAAAAATAATTGCTCCTACTGAAGTAAATATCCATATCCATGGTTTTGCCAAACAATATTCTGTAACATTTGCACCTGTAGAATTCTTGTATCCACTGTAATCGTTAAAGATGGTGTAATTCGGCGACTTGCATCGAGTGTTGTCTTTGAAGACTAATTCTAGCCGATATTGCAGTTGGTTCGAGGAAGATACATTTTTTGAATAAAACATATGTAGTTGTTCATGCCCATTTTTAATTTCTAACATTTTTCTAACAGTACATTCTTTACTACTATCAATAGTTTGTAGATAGACATCAGTAACATTGCTATCAGTCAATAAATAAAAATCTTTCTGAATTAGAATGGTTGATAGAACAAGTGTGCAGTTTAAGCCGAACATTGTTTGGATGAAATGAATAGTTTGTTGTTGCGGAATTCTATATATATAGCAACAACCATCACCACCACCATTAACGAGCAGCCAGGTCCCAACATCCCACTATTACAGTCATTATCGTGAATATGACAAAAAATGAAGCAAACCATACACGATCGTTTCTTAAACAAAAATCAATGACCTCCTTTGAACTGCGACTGTTCTTAGTATTTTCTATTATTAACCAATTGGAAAATTGGTGATTTTCTTCTTCCGTTTTTATCTTGTACGTCAAATGATTCTGCATTGTTATATTTTTCGCATAGAAGAGATGATAACTGGTTTCGATTAGATTGATCGGAGTCATTTTTTCCCAAAATTCTTTTTCGTACGTCTGAATATACAGCAGACTTATATTTGAAGTGGTGTAAATATACAAGTTGTTTTCAACAAGCACACTTAATAGTATTAATACATTGCTAGGCAGAAACATCTTAGACTTATCTTCTTGTACACAGACACAAATACTTAGTTGTGGTCGTTGATATTTGTAGGGAAGAAGTTTTTAGAGGTGGTAAATGATGGTGTGGTAAATAATGGTGGTGGGGTGATAGCGATAGAAATAACAAATTATTGTTTTCTTATATATTTGTTAAATGTCGCATGGTAGGCGTTTAAGGCTGTTCTATCTAAAAACAGGGATCTATCTAACTTTGGGACATAGGTCCCTGAGAATTCGTTGTCCCAGTTTTCCACTTGCGGTGGTGTTGGTGGTGGTTGGCTGAACCACTTTGATGGTGGTGGGGGTGGTGTAGATGGTCTTGGAAGTGCATTCTCCCAGAGTTTTCGCTCCCTTTCCCAGGCATCCCGGTGGCATTTGAAAATATGCTTTCTCAGCCTATTCTCTAAAAGCCTGTGGCTGACATCATAGGGGCAGATAACAAATTTCTCTATACAAAAAAAAAAAAAATTAAATACTACAAAAAAAAAATATATATAAGCTTACCCATTTCTGTCGTTAATTAATTTTTATGATATGTACTTGTAGAACACTTATTAATCTGTTCTTTTGTGTGATCTTTAATTTATACACTATATTAATCCCCACCCCTACTTTTTTCCCTCCTTCAGTTGCTTTCATCATGTTTCATTTTTCGCTGACTTGAATTTATTTCTTACGACCACGTTTTCAACTACGACTTGCAAGTTGTAACTTGCAAATTAATTCTCATATAAACAAGAAACTAGTCAACGGGAAATAGTAGTGTTTCTTTTTTTCTGCTGTGGTGAGCAAGTTTCACGACAAAAAATGAAATCACAAGAATCAGTGACGGCTATATGTAAAAACTCTCTTAAGCTAATTCATGAATACATAAGTAAAATCAAAACAATCGAAGAAACTAAACATTTTTTAGTTTATATCAATACCAGTATTAGAATAATTAGAAAAGCACTCAAATGTAAAATCCATCGAGAAAATATGTTGGAAAACGCAAATTCCTTAGAAACAAGTTTGGCGTATTTGAAATTTTATCGCCTAAAGCTTTTAAATAAGAAAAAACAATTATCTATAAAAACTGGTGAAGGCTATATTAAAACAGTCAAATTTAAACCGGTGACTAATGTAACATGGCAGGATGTCGAATCCTGTTTTCAACAACGAATTCGTACAGGATTTATAAGTAACCACCACATTAAAGATCCTCTTCAGTTTTTTCAACAATCTTTTAAATGCTTTATGTTTAGAATTAAAAAAGAACGGAAAAACTCAATGCTTAAGGTAAATGTAATTTTTTCGGCAAATTTTATTCAACCGCACTCTGGTGAAACAGACATTAAAACATTTTCAACAAAAAATCAGCACATTGATCAATACACAAATTTAAAGGAATGGTACGAAGAAAACGTCATTGATAAAATCATGAAAAAATTAGAGGAATTTGCAGAAAAGGATTCCGGTTGGGCGTTGTATGAAATTTTAGGATTGAAAATTAACATAAATAAATACGACCCAATTAAATTCGGCTATTCAACTTTTGTATCCACACCAGATTTTATAAAAAAAAAACATGCAATAATTAATGTACAAAATAATGATGAATATTGTTTTCTTTGGGCCATAGTTTCGGCTTTATTTCCTACCGATAAACATTCAGACCGAAAATCATCGTATCCTCATTTCAAAAATGTGTTGAAATATGATAATTTAGACTTTCCAATCACAATTAAAGACATTCAAAAATTTGAGGAACTCAACAATCTTGCCATTAATTTATACTGCATCGAGAAGAAAAAAATTTTACCTTGTCGTTTAAGCACTAGATTTTCAAATTCTTATAAAGCAATTAATTTGCTTATGCTACCCGCTGAAAGACAAATACAAAATACTAATAACAGTAATGATAACTTTGAAGATCAACAATTGCTCTATCATTTCGTATGGATCAAAAATTTGTCAGCTCTTTTAGCTACGCAACTTTCCCTCCATAAATGTAAATTTCATATATGCGAAAGATGCTTAAACCATTTCACCACAGAGGAATTGCTCCAAAAACATAAAACTTCATGCCAGAGTATTAATAAATATTCCATAAGACTGCCAACAGAAAACGAAAATTACTTGTATTTTCAAAATTATAGACATCAAGAAAAAGTACCTTTTACTATTTATGCAGATCTCGAGAGTATTCTTCTTGATTGTACCAAACAGCATATGTCCACCACGAATAAGACCGAAACTTATCAAAAACATATTGCGCACAGCATTGCTTACTATTTTCACTGCTCATATGATAATTCATTTTCTAAATTTCGTTTGTATCGAGGTAAAAATTGCATTCAATGGTTCGTTCAGGAGTTACATCGAATGGCTCATTTTTGCAACGATAAATTTCAGAACGTTATTTCTATGGAAACATTAACTACGGAAGAACGTGAGCAGTTTGAATCCTCCCAAATATGTCATATATGTAAAAAAGGATTTTCGGAAAAGAACACAAAAGTACGCGATCATAGTCATTTAACTGGAATGTATAGAGGCGCTGCCCATCAAAGTTGTAATTTAAATTATAAAGATATTTGTGTTATACCCGTGGTCTTTCATAATATGAGCGGATATGATGCCCATTTTTTTATTAAAGAACTTTCAAATTCAATAAAAGGTGATATTAAGTTACTTCCCATTAACAAAGAAAGATATATCTCGTTTACTAAATTTGTCGAAGACACGAAAGTTAGTTTACGGTTTATTGATTCTTTCAGATTTATGCCACATAGTTTAGACAAACTTTCCTCCAATTTAGATAATTCTCAGAAAATTATTACGTTGGCAAATTGTAATAATATGGAAGAATTTGATTTGTTAAACAGAAAGGGAGTTTTTCCTTACGATTATATAAACTCCTGGGAGAAACTACTTGAAACAAAATTGCCCGAAAAGGAGGATTTCTATAGTCGCTTATCCGATGAAAATATTAAATATGAAGATTATTCCCATGCTACCAATGTATGGAATACTTTTAATATTCATACATTAGGAGAATATTCTGATTTATATTTAAAAACTGATGTGCTTCTTCTAGCCGATGTATTTGAAGCTTTTCGAACTACTTGTTTAAATACTTATCAACTTGATCCGTTGCATTATTATACTGCTCCGGGCCTAACATTTGATGCTATGTTAAAAACAACAGAAATTAAACTAGAACTTTTAACGGATATAGATAAAGTTCTATTTGTAGAAAGAGGTATTAGAGGTGGAGTTTCGCAGTGTTCCAATAGATATGGTAAAGCCAATAACAAATACATGCCAAAAGAAGAATATGATCCTTCGAAAGATAGTACCTATTTAATGTATTTTGATGTTAACAACCTTTACGGAGCGGCAATGTCTCAATACTTACCGTATGGAAAATTTGAGTTTGTAGAAAATTTCAATATAGCTGATATCTTAGATACCCCAGAAAATTCAGCAATCGGTTATATTATTGAATGCGATTTAGATTATCCAATAGATTTACATGAAATTCATAGTGATTTACCATTAGCTCCAGAGCATATGATACCGCCCATTTCAAGATCTAAACTTAAGAAGTTATTGTTGACTTTATATCCCAAGAAAAATTATATTATTCATTATCGGAATTTAAAAATGTATACAAAATTTGGTATGAAAATAAAATGTGTACATCGTGTTATGAAATTCAAACAATCTGCGTGGTTAAAGGAATATATAGATTTAAATACAAAACTTAGGCAGCAAGCAAAGAACGATTTTGAAAAAGATTTTTTTAAATTAATGATTAATGCTATTTATGGTAAATGCATGGAAAATGTAAGAAAACATCGCGATATTCGATTGGTTAGTAAATGGGAGGGAAGATGGGGAGTTCGTTCTCTTATATCTAAACCAAATTTTCACAGTTCTGTTGTATTTGACGATGATTCAGCAATAATCGAAATGAGTAAATAGAAGTATTTTTGAATAAACCAATTTATGTTGGTTTTTGCATTTTAGATATTTCTAAAACTTTTCTCTATGAATTTCATTATGACTATATTAAAAAAACATTTAAAAATAATGCTAAGTTACTTTATACCGACACTGACAGCCTAATTTATGAATTTCACGTAGACGATATATACAAATATATTAAGAAAGACTCACATCGATTTGATACTTCTGACTATGATTTATATAATATTTATGATATAGAACTGAAAAATAAGAAAGTACCAGGTTTAATGAAAGATGAAAATAACGGTAAGATTATGCTAGAATTTGTGGGTCTCAGATCTAAAATGTACGCATATAGAATTGCAAGTGACGATTTCAATAAAAAATTAGTTAAAAAATCCAAAGGTAGTACAAAAGCATCACTTAAAACAATAACGTTTGAAAATTACAAAGAATGTTTATTTAATAATCGAAGTTACGAAAAATCACAAAGACTCATCAAGTCCAAACATCATACTGTTTACACAGTAAAACAAGAAAAAGTAGTTCTCAGCCCAAATGATGATAAAAGGATTGTCACAAGATTTGCAACGGATACGAAACCTTGGGGATATCATATTTCGCACGTAAGTTAAAAAAAGTGGGGATTGCCATATATAAGCAATTAAATTTCACAGATGATTTATTCGATGTTGGTTATTTCATTATTACAGCAATGTCTGACTTGAGACAATTTGTTGATTTACAAGCATTTTGTGCATCCGAAAATGTGTACAAAACATATCTTAAAGCCGCTGCGAGTGATCGAACGAAATTAAATTTATTCCTTCATCTCATCGATAAAAAAGATTTTATTGTACCGGACGAAGTGTTTAAATGGATTGCCGAAAGTGAAAGTGACTTTTATACACTTGACATTTGTATTCTGCTACAAAGAAAGCAATGTGTCGATGGTTACATTGATGCATTTCTACATGTATGCGAAAGAGACCAAATTGAAAATTTAAATTATGCTGCTTTGGAGTTTTTGATGACCACCAACTATTTGGACAATACTCTAACGTATAAATGTTTTATTTATAAATTATTGAGTGATAATCGCTGGCAGAATCTTGGAGATATATTCTATCCTGTTGAGAATATCCGGAAAAATTATCGAAGGATCGACCAGTGCGTGGATGAATTTATGTGTCGGGCTGCGTATTTGGCAAACCATAAAGCGCTCAGTACTTTCTATGAGTCTTTAGAAATAATAAATTACGATTCTTTCGCATTTCAACCTTCTCAAAATCAGGAGCACCGAAGAATTTTCAACTGGATCAAAAAGAACATTGTCAAAGGAGAAGCCAATCCTGAAATACCATTAGGATGGACTGAGGGACCGGATTCAACAAAATGGCCCTCGATTAAGTTAGATGATTATAAGAAAACTTTACATGTAATTTCTGGTAGCCATGAATAAAACACACAGAAATGGGTTATATGTAGTTTTATTTACCCCCAAACATAATAATAATACAATAACAGGTTAAATTATTTACAACACTCTGACGACATCTTGTGCAGGGATGTATTTTACCATTCGGTCGTGAAGAATAAGACAGTAGGCTGTAGTGTCTGCAGGAATACCAGAGATCGTCTCAAACCACAAAGTGATTGTAACGGGGCCTCTCTTCAAAGCTTCCGTTTGTTTAGAACAGTCGATTACTATTATAGGCGTCTTTTCTTTAAATTCATCCTTATCGAATAATGGTTCGCTGGTTTGTTTGGATAAGAACGATGTCTGGAATTCTTTAAACATATCATAGAGAATTGCATACCGATTATTTGTGAAATCAACATTCAGGTTGTCGTAGGGATACATGGTATCATTAAGGTACAATTTTACATCTCTCAGATTACAATGATCAAACTGACTGTAGTTTTTCTTCAATTGGTTTTTTCTTCCTTGCTGTAATGCAAAAAGTATGTACTGAGGTTTTTCTAAGGAAGTTTTAATAGTCCAAGTATTTGTTATCGATTGTACTGGTGGAGCAAATTCATGTAATTCTTTACTTCTAAACATAATATCCAATTCCCTGTTGCTTCTTACAATATCGATTAATGCGATCCTTTCGGCATCGGACACGGACAAGTGATGCATTTTCCAGCATATTTTACTAAGTTCTACTTTAATTTTGTATTTATCATTTGAGGAAATTAAAGCATTCACATCGGTATTAGAACGAACCAAAACAAGCTCCTGTCTTACATTCAAAATGGTCTTTTTAAAATCTTCACAAAAACCAAAAATCATTTTTAATGGAATCGAAACTTCAAAAGTTCCATTTTCCTTAATTATATTCGAATCTTTTTTGGGAAACCATCCAGCATTCTCTAGAGCTACGCTTTCATTACTGTTATACGTTACATATCCTTTCATGGTAGACGCTAACCCAGGATTTCTAATACTATCCACAACGACTCCAGCAATTTCATATCTTATTTGATTAAACATCAGAAGAACGCCATTATTTACAAATTTGATTTCTGGTTTCTGTACAATTTCGTCGATTTCATTCTTCACAATAACCTTACCCTCTATATGCAATGTACTCAAATGTGGAAAAGTGTATAAATCTTGATGTTCAATAGGAATTCTTATTTCATCATCGTAGTTAAATGAACTGTTAGAATAAGGTAGGTGTGTATGTCTTTCTCCATAATAAATTGAATGATCATAGGCAGCTTTTTCGCTTACGTTTAATATTTCAAAATTCATTGCTGATTTATATATTCAATAAAAATATTATTTCAAGACCGTTAATCCTAGAGATTCAAGAAATTTACGATTGCCTAAAGTTAAACGTTTGACCCTTCTCAAAGGACTGACTGATCTCTTTTTCATTGCCCTACTTATATATACCGAATTTCGGTTTTTTAGATTTTCATTAAATATAATACCCATCACGTGACCTTCTTAAGATGCAACCGTACACCTACCTCTTCACCTCTGAAACTAACAATATTACCTTCTTGATCTGTTATTTTAACGATTATTTCATCTATTTGTTTCGTATTAATTGGTAGATATATCACATTTAATGGTCGTTCCACTATTTTGTAACCGGGTGGTACTGTTGGAAAAAATTGATGGATAACGTGAACGGGACTTCCGTTCTTGTATGAACCAGTTACTATATTGCAATAAACGCAAAGAGCATTTACCTTTAAAATTTTTGCTGGAAAATCTGATATATGAGTTTTATGCGCTTTCAGAATGGTATCCTTAAATCCCAATAAATTCCCTAACGAATCCTTTCTTGAAAAATTTATATCAAGAGTACATTTAACTTCCGATTTTAAAGTATTATTATTTCCTCTAATTATTAAGCTTGGTGTTAACATTTTAAATTTCTTTATTCTATTTCCGTGTTTGTCAATTTCGTATTGAAAATAATGTTCCATATAGTTTTTGATTTCTTTATTTAAATACGACTCAATGTCTTCTATCTCGTAAGAACCCTCGGGAATTTCTATGTAATGCTCTTTTTTGTCTGGTGTAAAAAAATAAAATTTGTTGTTATTGCTATCGATATTTGGAAAAGAATTCCAAGTAACCAAACTTTCTAATCCTAAAGCATAGTTATAATCTTCCAAGATAATTGGTGGATAGTATCTGCTCGAAAGTACAGAACTGTTTCCATCCAATGAGAATACGTTGGACATCGTGCAACTTACTTCGACGACACTAACAGTTCAACTAAAACGCTCGAATTTCAAACAATTTTATTTGTAGCAGTTATATAGGAATCTTAAACACAAATGTCCACAATTAATACTATTAAAAGTCTGTAAAGATTCATAATTATATACTATATTACAGAAACCGTTGCTTTGTAAATATTTGATCAGTTCAAGAGGTGGTCTCAAATCTCCATAACTATCAAAGTATATAACTTCGTTTCGAGTTTTTTTATAAGCTGTCCAATGTGTTCCAGGACCTTCCTTATTGTCTAAATTTAATATACCACACTCATTAAGGCGTACTTTATTTGGAAGTGAATTTTTCATAAAAACTCCTCTGAAGCGGGGAATTTTCAAACGCTTTACATATTTGTAAATGTCGATGTTGGTGAGAGCATGTTTTGGAATATTTATCGGGAGTTCTTTTGAAATTTTGATGGAGCTAAAAAAAGACCATATCCTCTTTTATATGGTTTCAAATATAATCCACTTCCTGACTTTCCTACAGCTATCGACTCCATTTTCTGATTGTGTCGTTGATTTTCTTTCAACTGTTCTTTAGCTGATTTAGCATCGTTAACAGCTTTTGCAATGGCTGCTGCGCCACCACCTAGAGATCCCAGAGCGCCTAAAGCGGCAAATATTGGTAGTAGAGGTAAAAATCCACCACTTTTCGGTATGGGTATTATACGTCTGTGACGAACAGGTCTCACTCTCTTTTTTCCTTTTGATGATTTTACTGCTCTCATGGCCACTTTTACAGCATCGTTCATATTCTTAAATTTCTTATTTTTTAAAGCAAGTCTGGCGGAATTTCTTAAATCATTAAAATTCAAGACTTTTCCACGTTTGCTAGTTTGTCTTTTGACTCGACAACCCATACCGAGTTTTATTTTAGCTTTCATCGCAGCCGCAACACCTAAAGCAGCAGCTTTTTCGCCCAAAGAAGCGTCCGAAGAACGTAGTCTAAGTTTCGCTTTATCTAACAGAACTTTATCGGCCTTATGTCGATTTTCCAAATCTTTATGTTCACCATAAGCTATATCGTGAAATTTGCAAGCTTCATCTAATTGATTCCGGCCTTTATCTCCTCTTGCTAATCGTTTTTCTAATTTAGTTCCTGGTCCACAAAAGTTATAACCGGGAATATGAAGTTCAAACGGTAATTTATTAATAACCGAATTTACGATCCCACGTCCACAATATCTCTTTCTGTAGGTCTCAATCCGACGACTGTTCCTTTTTCGCTTCGTAATCTTCATTTATACTCAAACTTTCGGATCAGCTAAACTACTAACGGAAACGTAGAAAAATTTAGTATTTATACCCCCCCACATGTCAGTTTCTTAATCAGATGTCGAAATGCGTTTGACACCTCAAAACCTCAAATTGCCGATAAATAATAACGATATCAAAATTAATAGTGGGAATAAAAGACATGGGGATCTTTTACCATCTACAGTAAGATGTATTATTGTCGGACCGTCTAACTGCGGAAAGACTAATGTTATGATAGGTTTAATCGAACATCCAAATGGTTTAAGATTTGAAAATGTCTATGTGTATTCTAAATCTCTTTTCCAACCAAAATATCAATATTTGGAAAATCTTCTAAAACCTATTAAAGGTATAAATTTTTATAGTTTCAGCAATTTCGACAATAACAACATACCACCACCGCACAAAGCTAAAACTAATTCTGTCTTTATTTTTGACGATGTGGCATGTGACAAGCAAAATTTAATGAAAGAATATTTTAGCATGGGACGACACAGAAATATAGATTGTTTTTATTTATGTCAAACCTACACATGTATTCCTAAGCATTTAATAAGAGACAACGCAAATTTTATCATTTTATTTAAGCAAGATAATTTAAACTTGCGCCATATCTATGATGATCATATCGGCACTGATATCTCATTTGATAAATTTAAAGAAATGTGTTCATTTTGCTGGCAAAACAGTTATGATTTTTTAGTAGTCGATAAAGAGAACGAAATTCGTAGTGGTCGGTTTAGAAAAGGATTTGATAATTTTATTGATCCATTTTCATAATTTCAGTCTATAGAAGTATGTTGAACATTCAACATGCCAGTTCCTGTAAAATATAAATGTCCAAAATGTGGAGGTGAAACAGATACTCCTAACTTACCATGTATATACTGCTACTATAAAGATCATATAAGAGATCATTGCAAAACAAAACATGTGCATCTGTACTATTGAATAAAGTATTTTTATAGAATGTTTGTGAAATTTTGCATAGGTATATAAGCCTATCATTCAAATAAATAGATTCAGTTTATTTGTATTTTCGGAAGCCTTAGGAGACATGGATTCAAAAATATCAGATGTGGTTGATTTAAAAAGGAAACTGATTAAGAAAAGAAAAGATTTACAAAGAAAATTAGAACTAATTAAAGCAACTCAACGAAATGAAGAGAAAAAGTATGAACCCCTCACTAAACATTTGGAAACATTAATTGAGAGACGGAGTGAAAATCCAATAAAAAGTAATCAAGATGTGAAAACAAAAAATGTGTCGAACATTGAGCACAGTACACCTACAAAGCGAAAGTTAGAAAATACAATTCTGTCTCCTGTTCGTGAGAAAAAAACTATTGTTACTACACCAAAGCAAGCAGAAATTTTCACGCCAAGACAAAAAAGAATTGCTACAAAAGTTGCTAACCTTGTGAAAAGAATCGATGCCATCAAAAATGAAAAAGAAGATCGAATGAGTCCGATTAGTTCAAAATATGATGTTTTATCACAGGAAGATTTCGAAGAATCAATAAATAAAACAGATGCACAGGACAATGTGTTCCAATACATTCCCGAGGAAGACAATGATAATTATAACTTCAATGAGGTTCTTGAAAAATCTGTTCAGTTAAGTAAAAATTATATTAAAAACATCGTTGATACAGACGTTTACAACGAATATTTAAATGATTTTGATGAATTACCCAGAAAATATATTGACGAAATGCATCACGATGCAGAAAGTAAATTTGATCACAGAACAGGCGTAAGACATGACACTTTCTCAGAGAAATTTTATATTGGTTCGAAGGAGGTACAATTTATAGGTCCAGATATAAAAATAGACAATGAAATCTTTAAAGGGACTCCTGGAATTTATGAACTTATTTTTAAAAAGAAGCCTGTTCATTTTACTACGGAAGACAAGGAAATTTACAAAAAAATTTTAGAAAAAACCAATGCATATCGAAGAAATTTCGATGAAAATGATCGAATATTGGGTACAAGTTCGATGAAATACAAAAATATTATAGGACCATTATTCTCAACTCTCACGAAGTATAAAAAACCGAAGAAAGGTGGTCAAGTACTATTTAAAGAAGTAAACACAAATAAAGTTGATTATGTGTATTGGGAAGATCCAAATGAATTAGTTGAAAGACTGAAGTTGTTAGTCGCTTCCCAGACAGCAGGCCATTCGGGTCATCAAAACGAAATCGTTTCTATAATAGAAGAACTACGCGAAGCTAAAATTATTGCTTAATATGACTCTGGATAAATTCGGGCGTCATTTGTTAAAACATGCTAAACTTTCAGGTTCTATCGACAATGATATGATTACTATTTCAAACTATATGTTCTATAATCTGATATTTCGCTTCGAATCCGATAAAACCGTGGAAAACACGTATGTATTAAATTCTAAAGAAACGCACTATACGTTTCCTTTAGAAATTGGAACCCTTACAAAATTGAATATTACCATTAATGAAATAAATGTTTATGTAAATAACAAATTTTTTAGTAAAGAAGAATTGAAAGGATTTGTACTACGTAACGGTGATCGAATATCGTTCAAATATGCTGTAAATAAAACAGAAAATGTACCAAATTTGTTCGCAGAAATGATAATAAAATGTCCTGTTAATTTTGAAGAATCGTTAGTTAGTGCCGAGAAAGCACATTATATACATAAGACTGATAAAAATGAAACGCAAGAAGGTGTATGAGCCAACTCCCATTAAAAGAGATATTGTTGCAGAATTGCACAAACCCGTAAGAATTAATTTTAAACGACGCAAGGTTATAATAAAAGGTATTAATGAAACATTACAAGCAGATCTAGTGGAAATGATACCGTATGCTAAGATAAACAGAGGATACAAATATATACTTGTTGTTATTGACTGTTTCTCAAAATACGTGTGGGCTGTCCCTGTAAAGTCAAAAGATGCTCAACAAATCGCCACTGCAATGGAAACAATTTTATCCAAAATCGTACGGTTACCCAAAAATTTACAAACAGATCAAGGAAAAGAATTCTACAACGTAAAGTTTCAAAATCTTATGAAAAAATACAAAATTAATCATTACAATGTCTACAGTTTAAAAAAAGCCTCAATCGTCGAAAGAGTAAATCGCACATTAAAAAATTTAATGTGGAAAGAATTTAGTTTGCAAGGAAATTATAAATGGTTAGATTTATTGGCAAATGTGGTACATCGATATAATAATTCTTATCATCGTACTATAAAAATGAAACCGTCACAAGTTAACAAAAGTAATGAAAACGCTATTCTAAAAGCTGCTTATACTCAGATTAAAATAGTTAGCAATAAATCAAAATTTAAAGTTGGTGATAACGTAAGAATAAGTAAGTATCGCGGAATATTCGATAAGGGATACACACCCAATTGGTCAAATGAGATTTTCATAATAAGAAAAATTAATCTCACTAATCCCACCACATATTTTTTGAAAGATGAAAAGGGTGAAAACATTTTAGGTGGTTTCTATGAAATGGAACTATTGAAAGTTAAGCATCCAGGTGTATATCTCGTTGAAAAAGTTTTAAAAAAGAAAGGTAATCAACTTTATGTTAAATGGTTAGGATTTAATAACACCCACAACAGTTGGATTGATAAAAAAAAAATTACATAGTCGCTTTTCTCTCAGTCAGTTGACATAATTGATACGATGAAGTTGGTTGTAGTCGACGTACAAGGTTTTTGTCTACCTGAATTCATTGTAAAAGAACTTGCGATTTACGATGGAATTAACACAATACACGAAACATTCAAATCTACAAAACAACTCAAAGAAATCGATGAAAGAACGAAGAAACAAGCTAGATATCTAGAACGTTATCATCACATGTTGAGATTTAATGACGGCTTCAAGGAGCAGATATCTGTAAAAGAAATTTTGTTCAAATACATCAAGGAATATGCAGTGGAGATCTTATATGTAAAAGGAAAATGTAAAGAAAATTACCTTAGGGAAACGCTAGGAAAAGACTGCCCCAAAATTGTGAACCTCGAAACAATTGAAGACTCTGTGAAATTATCTAAAGAAATCCCAGCATGTGATAAACATATTGCTAATAATAAAAAATGTTACTGTTCTTTAAACAATGCTAAATGTATTTACAATTGGTTGTATTCAAGGTTTCCTCAATAAATAATACTATATTAAACTGTGTTTTATTTAATCGCAACACAAAACGTCAAAATAACGAACGAAAAAAAAAAAACTGTCAGGTGTGGGATTCGAACCCACGCTCCCTTTCGAGAATCAGAGCTTAAATCTGACGCCTTAGACCGCTCGGCCAACCTGACTATGGAAAAACGGGTCAGGTCGATCGAGTAAAAGGCATTGCCAAAACGTACAGGTCAGGCACGTGAAGTCCTAAGGCAAGTCAGCCAAGGCCAGCCCCGTGCAGCGACCCGACCTAAAAAAAGAGGGGATAGATCTCGAGATGACCAAGGGCAATAAACGTAATTCCTACAGACGAATCCATCGACTTTTATACAAGTATAAAACGGAAGTGGGGATGCGAGATTGCGTCCGAGATCCCTCCCCGACCTAAACGAAAAGAGGGGATAGATCTCGAGATGAACGAGGGCAATAAATGACCAAGGTCGAGCAACGACTAGGTCAATGATCGCCCGATGAAAAGTAATGGGGGAGCTGGACCAGCTGGCAAGGTCAGCCACGTGCACCGACAAGCTCGACAACAAATGAAAGGTCAATGACCGCTCGATGAAAAGTAATGGGGGAGCTGGACCAGTTTGACCTCATTTGACCTGGTCTAGAACCCCCACTATATAACTACTGTTGCGCCCACCTATATTTAATAACGATACATAAAATAAAAATTGTCATAATAACCTCGACTTCCCCAAAATAAAATTCAGAACGTTTTGCTGCATTTTACTTCCTCTGTCCTCAGAAGACAATTTACTGCGTGCTTAATTGTCGCATTTCTTTCAATATGAACAATTGAAGTTAAGCATGTACTAATAATATATTTTTACTTCAGAAGAGAGAGAAGATCTGTCTTTATAACTTTGGACCAATTTTTTTGCATTTAAATGTGAAAGTGTTGTGTTTTGTTTTTTAAAATACTTTAAAAAAATCGCAAGGATCCGTGAAGTTCTTTATTTGAAAAGAATTTCACAGAAATCAAAACATTGTCAAAACCGAAAAATTGAAAAAAAATTTAAAAACCTAATAGATATCCAAAAATTCAAAAATTAAAATAACGGGTAGAAAGTAGAAAATGTTAAAAAATGTAAGATTTAAAAACTCGCAAAATTTTAAAATTGAAAAAAACACGAAATCGACACATCAAAAGATCGATATGTCGAGAAGTCGAAAAATAAAAAAATTGAGATATTGAAATATATAGCTGAAGATCGAAAAATCGGAAAATTCAAAATTGAAAAAATTAAACTTAAAATATGGATAACTCGCAAAATTGAAAAATCGAAAACTCTAAAAATGAGAAAAAAAAATCGAAAAAGTGAGAAATCGAAACAAGAAGTGAAAAATCTAAAATTTAAAAATTCGAAAAATTGAAAACTTACAAAATAGAGAAATCAAAATATCAACAAATCGAAAAATCAAAACATTGAAAAATCGAAAAATGCAAGATTTAAAAAATCGCAAAATTTTTAAAAATCGAATAAGTAAAAAATCAAAAAAACGGAGAGTCGAAAAATGTAAAAATTTAAAAATCAAAATACATACCTATTGAAAAATCTCAAAATTGAAAAATCCCAAAATTTAAACATTGAAAATTTAAAAATCGAAAAATTGAGAAATCGAGAAATATTTAAATACATAAATCCCAAAATAGAAAAATTGGAAAATCGAAAAATCGAAAAGATGAATTTATCGAAAAACTGAGAAATCGAGAAATCGAAAAATTTAAAAATCGCGAAAGCCAGAAGTTGAAAGATCGCAAATTTGAAAAATACAAATGGCGAAAAATCGAAAATTCGGAAAATTCAGAATTATAAAATTTTAACTTAAAAAAACCGATAAACCAAAAAGTGAAAAATGAAATATCGAATAATTGATTCCGAAAAATTGGAAAATCAAAAAATCTAGAAACGCAAAGGTAAAAAATCGCAAGATTAAAAATTTAAATTTAAAAATTTGGAAAATTGAATATTTAAAAAAGCAAGCAATCCAAACATCAACAAATCGAAAAATCAAAACACCGAAAAATCGAAAAATGTAGGATTTAAAAAGTCGCAAATTTTGAAAAATCGAATAAGTAAAAAATCAATAAAACAAAGTCGAAAAATCTAAAAATTAAAAAATCGAAATACATATTGAAAAATCACAAAACTTGAACTTTGAAAATTTGAGAAATCGAGAAATCGGAAAGTCGAAAAATCGATTAACCGAGAAATTGAGAAATCGAAAAATCCAAAAATTTAAAAACGCCAGAAATTGAAAAATTGGAAAATCAAAAAATCGAAATCGAAAAATTGAAAAATCGCGATATCGAAAATCAAAAGATCGAGAAGTCGAAAGATCGAAAAATTGAGAAATGGAAGTGGCTAAAAATCGAAAAATTGGAAAATCCAAAGGCCAAGAAATCAAAATTCGGAAAATCGAAAAATTGAAAAATCAAAAAGTCGGAAAGCCGAAAATTCCAAAAATTGGAAAACCGAGAAACCGAAAAATCCAAAATTGAAAAAGTTGGAAAACTGAAGAGTTGAAAAACTGAAAACTCGGGAAATTGGAAAATACCGAAATTTAAATAACGAAAAATTGGGAAATCAAATTATCGAGAAATGGAACAATCGAAGAATATCGGAACATCGGAATATCCTTAAATCGAAAAAAAATATATATAAAATCGACAAAATAAAAAAACTGAAATTCGAAAAATCAGAACATCCAAAAAGTGAAAAATCCAGAAATTAACAAATTCCCAAAATTGAAATGTTGAAAAATCGAAAAGTCGAAAAATTTTTAAAATCCAACGACAGAAATCTCAAGAAGTAGTTATATAGTGGGGGTTCTAGACCAGGTCAAATGAGGTCAAACTGGTCCAGCTCCCCCATTACTTTTCATCGAGCGGTCATTGAGCGGTCATTGACCTTTCATTTGTTGTCGAGCTTGTCGGTGCACGTGGCTGACCTTGCCAGCTGGTCCAGCTCCCCCATTACTTTTCATCGGGCGATCGTTGACCTAGTCGTTGCTCGACCTTGGTCGTTTATTGCCCTCGTTCATCTCGAGATCTATCCCCTCTTTTCGTTTAGGTCGGGGAGGGATCTCGGACGCAATCTCGCATCCCCACTTCCGTTTTATACTTGTATAAAAGTCGATGGATTCGTGTGTAAGAATTAATTAGTTTTTTGAATTCAATTATTTAACACTTAGAAATGTCATCTTTCATTTCTACCTTGAATAAAGAGTCTCACTTGCAAGCTTTTGTGAGTGCGAAAACTTTAGAAGAAAATAAAAAATTTTTAACAAAAAATTTTAGTAAACTGTCTACAAAGTACGGTGACAAGATATTTGTGCAACTTGAAGAGTCTAGAACGATACTTCCACAGAGATTTACCGAAAAATTCACCGACTCAGTGATCAGCGATCTGAACCAGAAGATCGTGAACGGCTTGAAATTGTACTTGGTAAATAGAGGTCCGATCGGTCGAACCATCAATATCGAATTTATCGAAGAATGAAGAAGGCATTGGTTCATGTGGAAAACAAATCAAGTGCAGTTAGACTGCTTCGTCGTAGATTAGAATTACATTTAAAACGAATTAGTTATTTAAAAGAAGCAATTAAAATGTATGAAATAAGAACTAAATTGAATAATCTTAAGCTGTAATAGAAATTATAATAAATATTATTTAATTCGTTCGGTGTATTATTTTCCCCAGTCTCATGTAAAAAATATTTGATTGCAAACTGTCATGAATAACAGACGTGTTTGTTTCGACAAAGTTCCGGTTATTTTCTTAATAAATGATAAAGAAAGCCGAATTAATACTTGGTTATACGATGTTAAAAGATTTCAAATGAATGTGGAACGTTTCGAATTGCAAATAAAGCCCTTAATCGAAAAAATGATGGAGAAGAAGCGAAAATTTAGAGAAACAATCGAAAAATTGGATTCAGAATTGAAAATTATTCAGCAAAGAAAATCAGTTAAATAACTGTGCACATTGCGGTTAAACCACTGCGTCGTAAATTAGATTTAAATTTAAAACTTAGTTTCTTAAAATGTATAAAATACGAACTAGTTTGTATAATCTTAAGCTGTAATTGAAATTATAATAAATATTGTTTATTTCGTTTGGTGTATTATTTTCCCCAGTCTCATCTAAAATTATTTAATTGGGAATAACAGCAACGAATAAAAGCCGTGTTTGCTCCGACAAAACTCCTGTTATTTTCTTAATAAATAAATGTTCATCAGCAACTTTCTGCCGATTTAAGCTTATTTGTCCGTGATTATTAGAATAAAATCTCAAATGTCAGAAGGCGAGTGTGTTGTTAAAAATTAAAAAAATTGTTACTTACGACATGGAAAACAGGCAATAAAATCATCCGTTCTCCCTCGAAAACATTCAAATACACGCACACTTCACAGAAGCCACCATTTAGTTCAACAAAACCACCTTTTTCCCAAATCTTTTCACGGTAAAATTCATAAACCGAAACACGCCGCCCGTCATTATTACAACACAGAATGAAATAACGCGATGCTGTTTCAGCAAATTCTTACGGAACTGGACGCTTTTGTCGCAATAGACAGGGACGTATTCGGAAATATTAAAAAAAAAGAATTATCGCTTGAGGGTGATAAAGGGCAGAAAGTTTGTTAAAAAAATAAAAATGCATCCCTATAAACTAATGACACATTTGTGTAAAAATAAATGTGGGTTGGAGGTGCAATAATTGTTTAAATATAAAAAAAAAATGTTTTACTCGAAGACGGTAAGAGATACGAGGTTCGTGCAAAGAACAAAAAAGTTCCTAAAATACGAAACACATGCACCTGTGTCGACGGTTTTTAGTTTGAGTTTAGCATTTCGGAGAAAAGGGCAAAAGTTTGTGGTGACCAAACGGAATTAGTTAAAAATTTGTTTTTTGTGTCAAAATATTTTTGGATGAATAATCAATAGGTCCATGTAATTAAATATGTGAAAATTTGAGTTTGGGGCGCAACAATTTTTGTCAAAAAAGGTTGTCAAAATTCGAAAAAAAGTTTTCCTTGAGCAGTAGGAAAGTAAATTAGAAGTTTTGGTAAAAAAAAAAATTTAAAAAATTCAAAGAATCCAAAGAAAAATTAAAACAAAAAAAATCTCAAAAAAAAAATCCAAATTTTGAAAAGTTTGTTTTTCCACAAAATCAAATGCATATTCATGAAGTACTATCTAATCGTGTGTAAAAATGATTATGACTCATAGGTGTATCTACCGTTTAAATAGAAAAAATTTTTGTTACTCGAAAATGGTAAGAGATAGGAGGTTCGTGTATAGAGCAAAAAAGATTGACAAAAACAAATAATATCGACAGCCGTCGACGGTTTTTCGCTAACTTTTGACATGACTGTGAAAAGGGCAAAAGTTTGTGGCGCCCAAACGGTAAAACTTAAAAAATATATTTTTGTACCAAAATATTTCTGAGTGAACAGTCTATAGGTCCACTTAGCAAAATAAATATTTTTTGCTACCGTTTAGTAGTAATAACGAAAAAACGTCATAGTTCGTAAGCGGTAAGAGGTAGCATGTCGGCTCAGGGGAACGGGGAAAAGCTAAAAAAATTAAGCCATATGTTGAGCAAAAAAAATTTTCAAAAAAGTTGAAAATAAGGGAGAAAAGGGCAAAAGTTTCTAGTGTCCAAATGGTAAGAGATAGAATATCGGTTGTATACATCAAAACCTTCTTCTGGAACGAACGCATAAGTCTGCTCAAAAAAATCGATTCTGTCCACATCGACCTAGATACAGGAGCCATTTCTAGTTTTTTCGAGGTCGCTACGTAAAAATTTTTTCAGGTCGAAAAAAAGACCATCGAAAAAGGATTCGAATAAGCCCAACATGCAACACTTAAAAAAAAAAAAAAAAAAAAAAAAAAAAAGCGAAATAAGTTGTTCTTTATATGTATTGTTATATGACTACTACCATCACAACTAAATATACTAAGACATTAAAAAAAAAAAATTTCAAGTTAACCAAAAACGGCTTTTTGTTGAATTTTATATGAAAACAACAAAACATCATTAAAAAACGAAAATCAAAAACCTATAAACAATCATCAAAAATCACTGCTGTGGTGGTGGATCATGATGAGTCATATCGTGCTGCTGGACAAATAATTTAAAACATATTAAATAACTTATTGTTGTATTAAATCGTAGTACTGATGCTGTTAAATAAATATGTTAAAGGACATTAAATAAAACTATTAATAATAACTAATTGTTTTATTGAATCATACATTTGTTTGAGTATTGTATTTACTAAAATAACTGAAACAAATTAGTACTAAATAAAGTAACAGACAAAATACGATTGCAAAAATAATTGCTCCTACTGAAGTAAATATCCATATCCATGGTTTTGCCAAACAATATTCTGTAACATTTGCACCTGTAGAATTCTTGTATCCACTGTAATCGGTAAAGATGGTGTAATTCGGAGACTTGCATCGAGTGTTGTCTTTGAAGACTAATTCTAGCCGATATTGCAGTTGGTTCGAGGAAGATACATATTTTGAATAAAACATACGTAGTTGTTCATGCCCATTTTTAATTTCTAACATTTTTCTAACAGTACATTCTTTACTACTATCAATAGTTTGTAGATAGACATCAGTAACATTGCTATCAGTCAATAAATAAAAATCTTTCTGAATTAGAATGGTTGATAGAACAAGTGTGCAGTTTAAGCCGAACATTGTTTGGATGAAATGAATAGTTTGTTGTTGCGGAATTCTATATATATAGCAACAACCATCACCACCACCATTAACGAGCAGCCAGGTCCCAACATCCCACTATTACAGTCATTATCGTGAATATGACAAAAAATGAAGCAAACCATACACGATCGTTTCTTAAACAAAAATCAATGACCTCCTTTGAACTGCGACTGTTCTTAGTATTTTCTATTATTAACCAATTGGAAAATTGGTGATTTTCTTCTTCCGTTTTTATCTTGTACGTCAAATGATTCTGCATTGTTATATTTTTCGCATAGAAGAGATGATAACTGGTTTCGATTAGATTGATCGGAGTCATTTTTTCCCAAAATTCTTTTTCGTACGTCTGAATATACAGCAGACTTATATTTGAAGTGGTGTAAATATACAAGTTGTTTTCAACAAGCACACTTAATAGTATTAATACATTGCTAGGCAGAAACATCTTAGACTTATCTTCTTGTACACAGACACAAATACTTAGTTGTGGTCGTTGATATTTGTAGGGAAGAAGTTTTTAGAGGTGGTAAATGATGGTGTGGTAAATAATGGTGGTGGGGTGATAGCGATAGAAATAACAAATTATTGTTTTCTTATATATTTGTTAAATGTCGCATGGTAGGCGTTTAAGGCTGTTCTATCTAAAAACAGGGATCTATCTAACTTTGGGACATAGGTCCCTGAGAATTCGTTGTCCCAGTTTTCCACTTGCGGTGGTGTTGGTGGTGGTTGGCTGAACCACTTTGATGGTGGTGGGGGTGGTGTAGATGGTCTTGGAAGTGCATTCTCCCAGAGTTTTCGCTCCCTTTCCCAGGCATCCCGGTGGCATTTGAAAATATGCTTTCTCAGCCTATTCTCTAAAAGCCTGTGGCTGACATCATAGGGGCAGATAACAAATTTCTCTATACAAAAAAAAAAAAAATTAAATACTACAAAAAAAAAATATATATAAGCTTACCCATTTCTGTCGTTAATTAATTTTTATGATATGTACTTGTAGAACACTTATTAATCTGTTCTTTTGTGTGATCTTTAATTTATACACTATATTAATCCCCACCCCTACTTTTTTCCCTCCTTCAGTTGCTTTCATCATGTTTCATTTTTCGCTGACTTGAATTTATTTCTTACGACCACGTTTTCAACTACGACTTGCAAGTTGTAACTTGCAAATTAATTCTCATATAAACAAGAAACTAGTCAACGGGAAATAGTAGTGTTTCTTTTTTTCTGCTGTGGTGAGCAAGTTTCACGACAAAAAATGAAATCACAAGAATCAGTGACGGCTATATGTAAAAACTCTCTTAAGCTAATTCATGAATACATAAGTAAAATCAAAACAATCGAAGAAACTAAACATTTTTTAGTTTATATCAATACCAGTATTAGAATAATTAGAAAAGCACTCAAATGTAAAATCCATCGAGAAAATATGTTGGAAAACGCAAATTCCTTAGAAACAAGTTTGGCGTATTTGAAATTTTATCGCCTAAAGCTTTTAAATAAGAAAAAACAATTATCTATAAAAACTGGTGAAGGCTATATTAAAACAGTCAAATTTAAACCGGTGACTAATGTAACATGGCAGGATGTCGAATCCTGTTTTCAACAACGAATTCGTACAGGATTTATAAGTAACCACCACATTAAAGATCCTCTTCAGTTTTTTCAACAATCTTTTAAATGCTTTATGTTTAGAATTAAAAAAGAACGGAAAAACTCAATGCTTAAGGTAAATGTAATTTTTTCGGCAAATTTTATTCAACCGCACTCTGGTGAAACAGACATTAAAACATTTTCAACAAAAAATCAGCACATTGATCAATACACAAATTTAAAGGAATGGTACGAAGAAAACGTCATTGATAAAATCATGAAAAAATTAGAGGAATTTGCAGAAAAGGATTCCGGTTGGGCGTTGTATGAAATTTTAGGATTGAAAATTAACATAAATAAATACGACCCAATTAAATTCGGCTATTCAACTTTTGTATCCACACCAGATTTTATAAAAAAAAAACATGCAATAATTAATGTACAAAATAATGATGAATATTGTTTTCTTTGGGCCATAGTTTCGGCTTTATTTCCTACCGATAAACATTCAGACCGAAAATCATCGTATCCTCATTTCAAAAATGTGTTGAAATATGATAATTTAGACTTTCCAATCACAATTAAAGACATTCAAAAATTTGAGGAACTCAACAATCTTGCCATTAATTTATACTGCATCGAGAAGAAAAAAATTTTACCTTGTCGTTTAAGCACTAGATTTTCAAATTCTTATAAAGCAATTAATTTGCTTATGCTACCCGCTGAAAGACAAATACAAAATACTAATAACAGTAATGATAACTTTGAAGATCAACAATTGCTCTATCATTTCGTATGGATCAAAAATTTGTCAGCTCTTTTAGCTACGCAACTTTCCCTCCATAAATGTAAATTTCATATATGCGAAAGATGCTTAAACCATTTCACCACAGAGGAATTGCTCCAAAAACATAAAACTTCATGCCAGAGTATTAATAAATATTCCATAAGACTGCCAACAGAAAACGAAAATTACTTGTATTTTCAAAATTATAGACATCAAGAAAAAGTACCTTTTACTATTTATGCAGATCTCGAGAGTATTCTTCTTGATTGTACCAAACAGCATATGTCCACCACGAATAAGACCGAAACTTATCAAAAACATATTGCGCACAGCATTGCTTACTATTTTCACTGCTCATATGATAATTCATTTTCTAAATTTCGTTTGTATCGAGGTAAAAATTGCATTCAATGGTTCGTTCAGGAGTTACATCGAATGGCTCATTTTTGCAACGATAAATTTCAGAACGTTATTTCTATGGAAACATTAACTACGGAAGAACGTGAGCAGTTTGAATCCTCCCAAATATGTCATATATGTAAAAAAGGATTTTCGGAAAAGAACACAAAAGTACGCGATCATAGTCATTTAACTGGAATGTATAGAGGCGCTGCCCATCAAAGTTGTAATTTAAATTATAAAGATATTTGTGTTATACCCGTGGTCTTTCATAATATGAGCGGATATGATGCCCATTTTTTTATTAAAGAACTTTCAAATTCAATAAAAGGTGATATTAAGTTACTTCCCATTAACAAAGAAAGATATATCTCGTTTACTAAATTTGTCGAAGACACGAAAGTTAGTTTACGGTTTATTGATTCTTTCAGATTTATGCCACATAGTTTAGACAAACTTTCCTCCAATTTAGATAATTCTCAGAAAATTATTACGTTGGCAAATTGTAATAATATGGAAGAATTTGATTTGTTAAACAGAAAGGGAGTTTTTCCTTACGATTATATAAACTCCTGGGAGAAACTACTTGAAACAAAATTGCCCGAAAAGGAGGATTTCTATAGTCGCTTATCCGATGAAAATATTAAATATGAAGATTATTCCCATGCTACCAATGTATGGAATACTTTTAATATTCATACATTAGGAGAATATTCTGATTTATATTTAAAAACTGATGTGCTTCTTCTAGCCGATGTATTTGAAGCTTTTCGAACTACTTGTTTAAATACTTATCAACTTGATCCGTTGCATTATTATACTGCTCCGGGCCTAACATTTGATGCTATGTTAAAAACAACAGAAATTAAACTAGAACTTTTAACGGATATAGATAAAGTTCTATTTGTAGAAAGAGGTATTAGAGGTGGAGTTTCGCAGTGTTCCAATAGATATGGTAAAGCCAATAACAAATACATGCCAAAAGAAGAATATGATCCTTCGAAAGATAGTACCTATTTAATGTATTTTGATGTTAACAACCTTTACGGAGCGGCAATGTCTCAATACTTACCGTATGGAAAATTTGAGTTTGTAGAAAATTTCAATATAGCTGATATCTTAGATACCCCAGAAAATTCAGCAATCGGTTATATTATTGAATGCGATTTAGATTATCCAATAGATTTACATGAAATTCATAGTGATTTACCATTAGCTCCAGAGCATATGATACCGCCCATTTCAAGATCTAAACTTAAGAAGTTATTGTTGACTTTATATCCCAAGAAAAATTATATTATTCATTATCGGAATTTAAAAATGTATACAAAATTTGGTATGAAAATAAAATGTGTACATCGTGTTATGAAATTCAAACAATCTGCGTGGTTAAAGGAATATATAGATTTAAATACAAAACTTAGGCAGCAAGCAAAGAACGATTTTGAAAAAGATTTTTTTAAATTAATGATTAATGCTATTTATGGTAAATGCATGGAAAATGTAAGAAAACATCGCGATATTCGATTGGTTAGTAAATGGGAGGGAAGATGGGGAGTTCGTTCTCTTATATCTAAACCAAATTTTCACAGTTCTGTTGTATTTGACGATGATTCAGCAATAATCGAAATGAGTAAATTAGAAGTATTTTTGAATAAACCAATTTATGTTGGTTTTTGCATTTTAGATATTTCTAAAACTTTTCTCTATGAATTTCATTATGACTATATTAAAAAAACATTTAAAAATAATGCTAAGTTACTTTATACCGACACTGACAGCCTAATTTATGAATTTCACGTAGACGATATATACAAATATATTAAGAAAGACTCACATCGATTTGATACTTCTGACTATGATTTATATAATATTTATGATATAGAACTGAAAAATAAGAAAGTACCAGGTTTAATGAAAGATGAAAATAACGGTAAGATTATGCTAGAATTTGTGGGTCTCAGATCTAAAATGTACGCATATAGAATTGCAAGTGACGATTTCAATAAAAAATTAGTTAAAAAATCCAAAGGTAGTACAAAAGCATCACTTAAAACAATAACGTTTGAAAATTACAAAGAATGTTTATTTAATAATCGAAGTTACGAAAAATCACAAAGACTCATCAAGTCCAAACATCATACTGTTTACACAGTAAAACAAGAAAAAGTAGTTCTCAGCCCAAGTGATGATAAAAGGATTGTCACAAGATTTGCAACGGATACGAAACCTTGGGGATATCATATTTCGCACGTAAGTTAAAAAAAGTGGGGATTGCCATATATAAGCAATTAAATTTCACAGATGATTTATTCGATGTTGGTTATTTCATTATTACAACAATGTCTGACTTGAGACAATTTGTTGATTTACAAGCATTTTGTGCATCCGAAAATGTGTACAAAACATATCTTAAAGCCGCTGCGAGTGATCGAACGAAATTAAATTTATTCCTTCATCTCATCGATAAAAAAGATTTTATTGTACCGGACGAAGTGTTTAAATGGATTGCCGAAAGTGAAAGTGACTTTTATACACTTGACATTTGTATTCTGCTACAAAGAAAGCAATGTGTCGATGGTTACATTGATGCATTTCTACATGTATGCGAAAGAGACCAAATTGAAAATTTAAATTATGCTGCTTTGGAGTTTTTGATGACCACCAACTATTTGGACAATACTCTAACGTATAAATGTTTTATTTATAAATTATTGAGTGATAATCGCTGGCAGAATCTTGGAGATATATTCTATCCTGTTGAGAATATCCGGAAAAATTATCGAAGGATCGACCAGTGCGTGGATGAATTTATGTGTCGGGCTGCGTATTTGGCAAACCATAAAGCGCTCAGTACTTTCTATGAGTCTTTAGAAATAATAAATTACGATTCTTTCGCATTTCAACCTTCTCAAAATCAGGAGCACCGAAGAATTTTCAACTGGATCAAAAAGAACATTGTCAAAGGAGAAGCCAATCCTGAAATACCATTAGGATGGACTGAGGGACCGGATTCAACAAAATGGCCCTCGATTAAGTTAGATGATTATAAGAAAACTTTACATGTAATTTCTGGTAGCCATGAATAAAACACACAGAAATGGGTTATATGTAGTTTTATTTACCCCCAAACATAATAATAATACAATAACAGGTTAAATTATTTACAACACTCTGACGACATCTTGTGCAGGGATGTATTTTACCATTCGGTCGTGAAGAATAAGACAGTAGGCTGTAGTGTCTGCAGGAATACCAGAGATCGTCTCAAACCACAAAGTGATTGTAACGGGGCCTCTCTTCAAAGCTTCCGTTTGTTTAGAACAGTCGATTACTATTATAGGCGTCTTTTCTTTAAATTCATCCTTATCGAATAATGGTTCGCTGGTTTGTTTGGATAAGAACGATGTCTGGAATTCTTTAAACATATCATAGAGAATTGCATACCGATTATTTGTGAAATCAACATTCAGGTTGTCGTAGGGATACATGGTATCATTAAGGTACAATTTTACATCTCTCAGATTACAATGATCAAACTGACTGTAGTTTTTCTTCAATTGGTTTTTTCTTCCTTGCTGTAATGCAAAAAGTATGTACTGAGGTTTTTCTAAGGAAGTTTTAATAGTCCAAGTATTTGTTATCGATTGTACTGGTGGAGCAAATTCATGTAATTCTTTACTTCTAAACATAATATCCAATTCCCTGTTGCTTCTTACAATATCGATTAATGCGATCCTTTCGGCATCGGACACGGACAAGTGATGCATTTTCCAGCATATTTTACTAAGTTCTACTTTAATTTTGTATTTATCATTTGAGGAAATTAAAGCATTCACATCGGTATTAGAACGAACCAAAACAAGCTCCTGTCTTACATTCAAAATGGTCTTTTTAAAATCTTCACAAAAACCAAAATCATTTTTAATGGAATCGAAACTTCAAAAGTTCCATTTTCCTTAATTATATTCGAATCTTTTTTGGGAAACCATCCAGCATTCTCTAGAGCTACGCTTTCATTACTGTTATACGTTACATATCCTTTCATGGTAGACGCTAACCCAGGATTTCTAATACTATCCACAACGACTCCAGCAATTTCATATCTTATTTGATTAAACATCAGAAGAACGCCATTATTTACAAATTTGATTTCTGGTTTCTGTACAATTTCGTCGATTTCATTCTTCACAATAACCTTACCCTCTATATGCAATGTACTCAAATGTGGAAAAGTGTATAAATCTTGATGTTCAATAGGAATTCTTATTTCATCATCGTAGTTAAATGAACTGTTAGAATAAGGTAGGTGTGTATGTCTTTCTCCATAATAAATTGAATGATCATAGGCAGCTTTTTCGCTTACGTTTAATATTTCAAAATTCATTGCTGATTTATATATTCAATAAAAATATTATTTCAAGACCGTTAATCCTAGAGATTCAAGAAATTTACGATTGCCTAAAGTTAAACGTTTGACCCTTCTCAAAGGACTGACTGATCTCTTTTTCATTGCCCTACTTATATATACCGAATTTCGGTTTTTTAGATTTTCATTAAATATAATACCCATCACGTGACCTTCTTAAGATGCAACCGTACACCTACCTCTTCACCTCTGAAACTAACAATATTACCTTCTTGATCTGTTATTTTAACGATTATTTCATCTATTTGTTTCGTATTAATTGGTAGATATATCACATTTAATGGTCGTTCCACTATTTTGTAACCGGGTGGTACTGTTGGAAAAAATTGATGGATAACGTGAACGGGACTTCCGTTCTTGTATGAACCAGTTACTATATTGCAATAAACGCAAAGAGCATTTACCTTTAAAATTTTTGCTGGAAAATCTGATATATGAGTTTTATGCGCTTTCAGAATGGTATCCTTAAATCCCAATAAATTCCCTAACGAATCCTTTCTTGAAAAATTTATATCAAGAGTACATTTAACTTCCGATTTTAAAGTATTATTATTTCCTCTAATTATTAAGCTTGGTGTTAACATTTTAAATTTCTTTATTCTATTTCCGTGTTTGTCAATTTCGTATTGAAAATAATGTTCCATATAGTTTTTGATTTCTTTATTTAAATACGACTCAATGTCTTCTATCTCGTA
This sequence comes from Zophobas atratus, assembly GCA_022388445.1. Classification (NCBI taxonomy): domain Eukaryota; kingdom Metazoa; phylum Arthropoda; class Insecta; order Coleoptera; family Tenebrionidae; genus Zophobas; species Zophobas atratus. Next base: position 34,515,107 of record CM039449.1, read on the forward strand.
AGAACCCTCGGGAATTTCTATGTAATGCTCTTTTTTGTCTGGTGTAAAAAAATAAAATTTGTTGTTATTGCTATCGATATTTGGAAAAGAATTCCAAGTAACCAAACTTTCTAATCCTAAAGCATAGTTATAATCTTCCAAGATAATTGGTGGATAGTATCTGCTCGAAAGTACAGAACTGTTTCCATCCAATGAGAATACGTTGGACATCGTGCAACTTACTTCGACGACACTAACAGTTCAACTAAAACGCTCGAATTTCAAACAATTTTATTTGTAGCAGTTATATAGGAATCTTAAACACAAATGTCCACAATTAATACTATTAAAAGTCTGTAAAGATTCATAATTATATACTATATTACAGAAACCGTTGCTTTGTAAATATTTGATCAGTTCAAGAGGTGGTCTCAAATCTCCATAACTATCAAAGTATATAACTTCGTTTCGAGTTTTTTTATAAGCTGTCCAATGTGTTCCAGGACCTTCCTTATTGTCTAAATTTAATATACCACACTCATTAAGGCGTACTTTATTTGGAAGTGAATTTTTCATAAAAACTCCTCTGAAGCGGGGAATTTTCAAACGCTTTACATATTTGTAAATGTCGATGTTGGTGAGAGCATGTTTTGGAATATTTATCGGGAGTTCTTTTGAAATTTTGATGGAGCTAAAAAAAGACCATATCCTCTTTTATATGGTTTCAAATATAATCCACTTCCTGACTTTCCTACAGCTATCGACTCCATTTTCTGATTGTGTCGTTGATTTTCTTTCAACTGTTCTTTAGCTGATTTAGCATCGTTAACAGCTTTTGCAATGGCTGCTGCGCCACCACCTAGAGATCCCAGAGCGCCTAAAGCGGCAAATATTGGTAGTAGAGGTAAAAATCCACCACTTTTCGGTATGGGTATTATACGTCTGTGACGAACAGGTCTCACTCTCTTTTTTCCTTTTGATGATTTTACTGCTCTCATGGCCACTTTTACAGCATCGTTCATATTCTTAAATTTCTTATTTTTTAAAGCAAGTCTGGCGGAATTTCTTAAATCATTAAAATTCAAGACTTTTCCACGTTTGCTAGTTTGTCTTTTGACTCGACAACCCATACCGAGTTTTATTTTAGCTTTCATCGCAGCCGCAACACCTAAAGCAGCAGCTTTTTCGCCCAAAGAAGCGTCCGAAGAACGTAGTCTAAGTTTCGCTTTATCTAACAGAACTTTATCGGCCTTATGTCGATTTTCCAAATCTTTATGTTCACCATAAGCTATATCGTGAAATTTGCAAGCTTCATCTAATTGATTCCGGCCTTTATCTCCTCTTGCTAATCGTTTTTCTAATTTAGTTCCTGGTCCACAAAAGTTATAACCGGGAATATGAAGTTCAAACGGTAATTTATTAATAACCGAATTTACGATCCCACGTCCACAATATCTCTTTCTGTAGGTCTCAATCCGACGACTGTTCCTTTTTCGCTTCGTAATCTTCATTTATACTCAAACTTTCGGATCAGCTAAACTACTAACGGAAACGTAGAAAAATTTAGTATTTATACCCCCCCACATGTCAGTTTCTTAATCAGATGTCGAAATGCGTTTGACACCTCAAAACCTCAAATTGCCGATAAATAATAACGATATCAAAATTAATAGTGGGAATAAAAGACATGGGGATCTTTTACCATCTACAGTAAGATGTATTATTGTCGGACCGTCTAACTGCGGAAAGACTAATGTTATGATAGGTTTAATCGAACATCCAAATGGTTTAAGATTTGAAAATGTCTATGTGTATTCTAAATCTCTTTTCCAACCAAAATATCAATATTTGGAAAATCTTCTAAAACCTATTAAAGGTATAAATTTTTATAGTTTCAGCAATTTCGACAATAACAACATACCACCACCGCACAAAGCTAAAACTAATTCTGTCTTTATTTTTGACGATGTGGCATGTGACAAGCAAAATTTAATGAAAGAATATTTTAGCATGGGACGACACAGAAATATAGATTGTTTTTATTTATGTCAAACCTACACATGTATTCCTAAGCATTTAATAAGAGACAACGCAAATTTTATCATTTTATTTAAGCAAGATAATTTAAACTTGCGCCATATCTATGATGATCATATCGGCACTGATATCTCATTTGATAAATTTAAAGAAATGTGTTCATTTTGCTGGCAAAACAGTTATGATTTTTTAGTAGTCGATAAAGAGAACGAAATTCGTAGTGGTCGGTTTAGAAAAGGATTTGATAATTTTATTGATCCATTTTCATAATTTCAGTCTATAGAAGTATGTTGAACATTCAACATGCCAGTTCCTGTAAAATATAAATGTCCAAAATGTGGAGGTGAAACAGATACTCCTAACTTACCATGTATATACTGCTACTATAAAGATCATATAAGAGATCATTGCAAAACAAAACATGTGCATCTGTACTATTGAATAAAGTATTTTTATAGAATGTTTGTGAAATTTTGCATAGGTATATAAGCCTATCATTCAAATAAATAGATTCAGTTTATTTGTATTTTCGGAAGCCTTAGGAGACATGGATTCAAAAATATCAGATGTGGTTGATTTAAAAAGGAAACTGATTAAGAAAAGAAAAGATTTACAAAGAAAATTAGAACTAATTAAAGCAACTCAACGAAATGAAGAGAAAAAGTATGAACCCCTCACTAAACATTTGGAAACATTAATTGAGAGACGGAGTGAAAATCCAATAAAAAGTAATCAAGATGTGAAAACAAAAAATGTGTCGAACATTGAGCACAGTACACCTACAAAGCGAAAGTTAGAAAATACAATTCTGTCTCCTGTTCGTGAGAAAAAAACTATTGTTACTACACCAAAGCAAGCAGAAATTTTCACGCCAAGACAAAAAAGAATTGCTACAAAAGTTGCTAACCTTGTGAAAAGAATCGATGCCATCAAAAATGAAAAAGAAGATCGAATGAGTCCGATTAGTTCAAAATATGATGTTTTATCACAGGAAGATTTCGAAGAATCAATAAATAAAACAGATGCACAGGACAATGTGTTCCAATACATTCCCGAGGAAGACAATGATAATTATAACTTCAATGAGGTTCTTGAAAAATCTGTTCAGTTAAGTAAAAATTATATTAAAAACATCGTTGATACAGACGTTTACAACGAATATTTAAATGATTTTGATGAATTACCCAGAAAATATATTGACGAAATGCATCACGATGCAGAAAGTAAATTTGATCACAGAACAGGCGTAAGACATGACACTTTCTCAGAGAAATTTTATATTGGTTCGAAGGAGGTACAATTTATAGGTCCAGATATAAAAATAGACAATGAAATCTTTAAAGGGACTCCTGGAATTTATGAACTTATTTTTAAAAAGAAGCCTGTTCATTTTACTACGGAAGACAAGGAAATTTACAAAAAAATTTTAGAAAAAACCAATGCATATCGAAGAAATTTCGATGAAAATGATCGAATATTGGGTACAAGTTCGATGAAATACAAAAATATTATAGGACCATTATTCTCAACTCTCACGAAGTATAAAAAACCGAAGAAAGGTGGTCAAGTACTATTTAAAGAAGTAAACACAAATAAAGTTGATTATGTGTATTGGGAAGATCCAAATGAATTAGTTGAAAGACTGAAGTTGTTAGTCGCTTCCCAGACAGCAGGCCATTCGGGTCATCAAAACGAAATCGTTTCTATAATAGAAGAACTACGCGAAGCTAAAATTATTGCTTAATATGACTCTGGATAAATTCGGGCGTCATTTGTTAAAACATGCTAAACTTTCAGGTTCTATCGACAATGATATGATTACTATTTCAAACTATATGTTCTATAATCTGATATTTCGCTTCGAATCCGATAAAACCGTGGAAAACACGTATGTATTAAATTCTAAAGAAACGCACTATACGTTTCCTTTAGAAATTGGAACCCTTACAAAATTGAATATTACCATTAATGAAATAAATGTTTATGTAAATAACAAATTTTTTAGTAAAGAAGAATTGAAAGGATTTGTACTACGTAACGGTGATCGAATATCGTTCAAATATGCTGTAAATAAAACAGAAAATGTACCAAATTTGTTCGCAGAAATGATAATAAAATGTCCTGTTAATTTTGAAGAATCGTTAGTTAGTGCCGAGAAAGCACATTATATACATAAGACTGATAAAAATGAAACGCAAGAAGGTGTATGAGCCAACTCCCATTAAAAGAGATATTGTTGCAGAATTGCACAAACCCGTAAGAATTAATTTTAAACGACGCAAGGTTATAATAAAAGGTATTAATGAAACATTACAAGCAGATCTAGTGGAAATGATACCGTATGCTAAGATAAACAGAGGATACAAATATATACTTGTTGTTATTGACTGTTTCTCAAAATACGTGTGGGCTGTCCCTGTAAAGTCAAAAGATGCTCAACAAATCGCCACTGCAATGGAAACAATTTTATCCAAAATCGTACGGTTACCCAAAAATTTACAAACAGATCAAGGAAAAGAATTCTACAACGTAAAGTTTCAAAATCTTATGAAAAAATACAAAATTAATCATTACAATGTCTACAGTTTAAAAAAAGCCTCAATCGTCGAAAGAGTAAATCGCACATTAAAAAATTTAATGTGGAAAGAATTTAGTTTGCAAGGAAATTATAAATGGTTAGATTTATTGGCAAATGTGGTACATCGATATAATAATTCTTATCATCGTACTATAAAAATGAAACCGTCACAAGTTAACAAAAGTAATGAAAACGCTATTCTAAAAGCTGCTTATACTCAGATTAAAATAGTTAGCAATAAATCAAAATTTAAAGTTGGTGATAACGTAAGAATAAGTAAGTATCGCGGAATATTCGATAAGGGATACACACCCAATTGGTCAAATGAGATTTTCATAATAAGAAAAATTAATCTCACTAATCCCACCACATATTTTTTGAAAGATGAAAAGGGTGAAAACATTTTAGGTGGTTTCTATGAAATGGAACTATTGAAAGTTAAGCATCCAGGTGTATATCTCGTTGAAAAAGTTTTAAAAAAGAAAGGTAATCAACTTTATGTTAAATGGTTAGGATTTAATAACACCCACAACAGTTGGATTGATAAAAAAAAAATTACATAGTCGCTTTTCTCTCAGTCAGTTGACATAATTGATACGATGAAGTTGGTTGTAGTCGACGTACAAGGTTTTTGTCTACCTGAATTCATTGTAAAAGAACTTGCGATTTACGATGGAATTAACACAATACACGAAACATTCAAATCTACAAAACAACTCAAAGAAATCGATGAAAGAACGAAGAAACAAGCTAGATATCTAGAACGTTATCATCACATGTTGAGATTTAATGACGGCTTCAAGGAGCAGATATCTGTAAAAGAAATTTTGTTCAAATACATCAAGGAATATGCAGTGGAGATCTTATATGTAAAAGGAAAATGTAAAGAAAATTACCTTAGGGAAACGCTAGGAAAAGACTGCCCCAAAATTGTGAACCTCGAAACAATTGAAGACTCTGTGAAATTATCTAAAGAAATCCCAGCATGTGATAAACATATTGCTAATAATAAAAAATGTTACTGTTTTTTAAACAATGCTAAATGTATTTACAATTGGTTGTATTCAAGGTTTCCTCAATAAATAATACTATATTAAACTGTGTTTTATTTAATCGCAACACAAAACGTCAAAATAACGAACGAAAAAAAAAAAACTGTCAGGTGTGGGATTCGAACCCACGCTCCCTTTCGAGAATCAGAGCTTAAATCTGACGCCTTAGACCGCTCGGCCAACCTGACTATGGAAAAACGGGTCAGGTCGATCGAGTAAAAGGCATTGCCAAAACGTACAGGTCAGGCACGTGAAGTCCTAAGGCAAGTCAGCCAAGGCCAGCCCCGTGCAGCGACCCGACCTAAAAAAAAAAGAGGGGATAGATCTCGAGATGACCAAGGGCAATAAACGTAATTCCTACAGACGAATCCATCGACTTTTATACAAGTATAAAACGGAAGTGGGGATGCGAGATTGCGTCCGAGATCCCTCCCCGACCTAAACGAAAAGAGGGGATAGATCTCGAGATGAACGAGGGCAATAAACGACCAAGGTCGAGCAACGACTAGGTCAATGATCGCCCGATGAAAAGTAATGGGGGAGCTGGACCAGCTGGCAAGGTCAGCCACGTGCACCGACAAGCTCGACAACAAATGAAAGGTCAATGACCGCTCGATGAAAAGTAATGGGGAGCTGGACCAGTTTGACCTCATTTGACCTGGTCTAGAACCCCCACTATATAACTACTTCAAGAAATGGAATAAAAAAATCGTAAAATTGAAAAATCGAGAAATCAATAAACTGAAAGATCAAAAATTTGAAAATTCGAAAAATATAAATATCGAAGATCTGAAAAACTGAAAAATCGAAAAGTGTAAAATTTAAATCATTGAAAAATTAAAATATGGAAAAATCTAACGATCGGGAAATTGAATCATCAAAAAATCTAAAAATTGAAAGATATAAAACTTAAAAATCCAAAAATTGCTAAATCCAAAAGACGAGAAGTTGAAAAATCGAAAAATCCCAGACATCAAAAGATCGAATAGCCGAGAAGTTCAAAAATGATAAAATGGAAAAATAAAAAAATTCAAAATTTAAAAAATCGGAAAACCGAAGAATGGAGGAATTGAAAAATCGAGAAAGTGTGAAATTCCAAAACTGAAATGACAAAAATCTGAAAATCGAGTAATTGAAAAATCGAAAAACAGAAAAGAAGAATTATCGAAAAACTGAGAAATCGTGAAATCAAAGTCAGAAAATTGGAAAATCGCGAAATCGAAACATCAAAAGATCGAAAGATCGAAAAATTGAGAAATGGAAGTGGCTAAAAATCAAAATATGGTAAAATTTTAAATTGAAAAATTTTAGCGATGAACCGAAAAACTAAAAAATTAATTCCGAAAAATTGAAAAACCGGAGAATCTAAAAACGAGAAAACGAAAAATCGAAAAAACCGTTCAATCGAAGACTGAAAACTCGGAATAACGAAAAACTGAAAAATTAATTCCGAAAAGTTGAAAAAATCGAAAAATTTAAAAACAAGAATGCAAATAATCAGAGATTGAGAAATCGAAACAACAGAAAAGTGAAAAATCTAAAATTTAAAAATTCGAAAAATAAAAAAAAATCTAGCATTCAAAACGTCAACAAATCGAAAAATCAAAAACCTGAAAAATCGAAAAATGTAAGATTTAAAAACTCGCAATATTTTGAAAAATCGAATAACTAAAAAATCAAAAAAACGAAAAGTCGAAAATTTGAAAAATTTAAAAGTCGAAGTATTTAAAAGTCCTAAAATTGAAATAGATAGAACATAAATAGAAGATAATTTTTATATATTTTATTTCAAGGTTTCGTCTTGTTTTATTTTCGAATTGTCGCCCAGTGTTATTGTTATTAGCAGAGTTAGGCATAGCCGAAATGATGGGGAATAAATTTGACTGGCCGATTGTGCAGTCTCATCCTCAGTGGTATTTGATGCAGTTCAGGGTTTATTTAATCAAGATCATCACGAAAATTGTGATGTTGACAGTCATTTTTAATTTTTAAAGCAATTTTAACATCTAGCAGATAACAGGAAAACTTCAAAAAAGTAGTAATTCCTCAAGTTGTAGGCCACGACTGCAATAGCGCTGGCGATCGGACGGCAATGAGCATCACTAACTTCCGCTATGCCGAAGACTGGTTATTAGACAAAGAAACCGATCAGAGATTGCTCATCAGACGTCCGTGTAATCACAATGAACATAATATAATTTAATTTATAACGTGAAATTAAAATAGCTAAAAATTGAATACAAACTTTTTCTACTGATTTCTCCTGGTTGTCGAGTTTTTTCGATTGGACAACATACTAAAGGCTGTGATCCATAAAAGCCGCAGTGCTGAGGACGTTGGTTGAATTTGCGCAAATCTTCCCGCACTCTTGGACAGTCCTTAAATGTTTGACAAACTCCTGGTGCACCAGATGATCGCAGAGTACATTCATCATCTACAAAAAAAAAGTAAACACTCATGTGAAATGATCTTCTAGTTCCAGTAAACATTTGGTTATCTTTACACAGATTTAAACATTTTAATTCTAGAATTAGACTTTCTTTATCGTAGATCAATATAAACAGTCTTTTTGTAAACTAAGAAACATCCATAGATTTTATTTGACAGTATGTTCGTTACCTTTATCAATTTATATTCAAATAACAAATTACGAAACCGAAAGTAGCAAAGAAAGAGAATCTACGTGAAAAAAGCCAAGAACTTACACTTATGATTTAACAGGTTGGTATAATTTTTACATAACACTATTATTAATATAATATAGAATAATGAAGACATGAAGAGAAAGAATGAATACTTTTTTCTAAAAAATTTTAATAAATATAAAAAATAATATTGTGTATTATAGAACTATAGCTAAAATCTAGACGTGAAGTAATTAATAATAATCACTTGATTTTTAAATTTTTAGGTCAACCCAATTGACTGTTGTTTTTTTAGTGTTATTTTCACTATTCCGTTTTGCCCTTGATAACATTATTTTAACTTATGACAGATGATGATTAAAAAATTATCTCCATTAGGTTTAGGAAATTCCGGTGAGATCCATAAAACTTGTTATATCCTTTAATAAAGATAATCATATCCTTGTCACTGGAATATCCATAACCGCAATATGGTAAATTTTATCTAATTTCGTGGTCATGATTTTTTTGTTACGAATTATCTACCTATCAACAAATACAGAATTTCCGAAATTACAAAAATAAATATGTTTATAATTTTATAATTTTTTTATGACATAATATCGTGTTTTCTAACGCAAGTTTTAATGTACTATGTAGCTACAATATTTAACAAGACAACTGTGTAAAAAATGAAGTGATACTTAAAGGCTAAAATGTGTTTTTAAGAAAAATACAAATATTCACTTCGTCTTAAATAAATTTATACCGTAATTTTCGACAGATCCGTATAAGTTTAAAAAAAAACTTTGGAAAATGTGTTTTAATTTTTAAAATAGCTGCTCTGGTACACAACTACGAAGTTCTAATATATCGATTTAAAAAATTTCATAATTAATATAATATACATATGAATTTATCTTATTTATTTTCAACACACAAATTATGAATTTATTTATTACACCACAAGCATCAGTAACTACGTCAGTTAGAAATGTTTTATCAAAATTTAGTTAAAGATAAAATACATACCTAAAAATTGTTGTGCATAAACAAAACCGATTAAAACACAGAAGAAACCTACTGTATTTTGATAAAAGATCGTCATGTTAAGTCTTGCAATGTCTAATAACAAAATGAGAACTAGCTTTTAAATAGAGCACACCGAATGCGAATAAAATTTTAAAAGGAGGGGAAAATGCTGATAAATTAAATAACAGAGTTTCCATGCATATACTTACAATATTCAGAACGGCAAAATCGATGATAACCTTTTGTTAAAAAAAAGTATACTAAAAACAAAATATACTGGGTATCTTTTCGCTACGCTCTTAACAATCAACTGGTGTGTCTGAGCAAAATAGTAAAAAAAATCCTCCTCACATTGGTGGAGTTACAACGAATTTTTAAGTTGGATTTTTTACACTTTGGTGATAAAACTTTTGGGTAAAATTTCTCTCACCCATGACTATATTTAATTACCACTTCAGTTGGAATGTACAAAAATATGGTAGTGTTGTTTTTGCAATAATTTAATAAAATCTCAGAACAATGTTTACCTGATATAAAAATTATCAAAAGTTTCAAAAACCTACGTTTAAAACGTTCGAAGTTGATGAATATGCAGTGTACCTGGTTTTGGACCTACGTTTTTTTCGTAATCTACATTATCAAGAATTTTTTATTATTTTTTAGGATTCCCGAAACGCTCGTACATAACGTACTGAAGAAATACGAAATAAGCTTTACCTTTTCCGACAGCACATCGTGTTCACTAATTATAAAATATAAATTATTTAAATTACCAAACACCGCCAAAATAACTAAAGTGCTAGTACACCTTACAACTATGATTACAAAAACCAGCTTCGTTATACAATTTTGTCACATATGAAGCAAATAATCGCAGAAAGGCGGGAAAACCAACACGGGTAAGTGCTGCAAGCACAAGACATTAAAAACCCATGATCGAAGTAAGTAAAAACTACCATCGTCTATGAATTTGCCCAATATTTAAGCGCCAAACTGACGAATATGACCGGGCGAGACAAAGCAAACCTGAGACAAAGGAAGACCATGTGTTAGCTAAAAAGATTGTCATTGAATTTTAAATCAAGGTGAAACACATAATAAACACATAATAAACACCGAATATCTGAAAATGTTAAATAAAGTAAAATGGTACTTTTATATTCTGACTAATATTGTCAAAAAATCTTCTCTGTAGAAGCATAAATTTCTGTAGAACTAGCCGCCGATTTGAGATTTCTGATTCATTGGAATTTATTACGTGATCGATTAAATGCAGATATTAAATCGAATCACGTACTCACATAATCGATCATGTGATTAAATCCCAGCAATTTAAGGCTCACAGATCAATCGCACATTAAATTTTAATCATACTCAGTTAATAATGTTAAATCACTGAGTATAAATCGACCGAAACAAACAAAAATATTAAAATCTAAATCGGGTAGTCGGCATGTAGAATTTATTTCGTCCAACGAAGAAAAAGAATTAAGTGAATTAAGTGTAATTTTATATTTTACTAGCTGACCCCGTGAACTTTGTTTAACCTACAATTTAATTTTGAATCTGCAAAATCGAATGCTTTGAAATCTTGCAAATGTTTTAAACATATGATAAGCATAATAAATTTTTATATCAAAATATATTTACTTATCCCCTCCAAAAAATTGATGACGTCAGATCACAATTTTGCCAAATGAATCCTATCTAAAATGTCCAAAATAGGATGAGACTAGGTATACTTGTGATTTATAATTCCATTCATATTTTTTAGTTTTGCTTATAGGGGGTGTCTAAAAAAAATTAATCCCTGAGTCAATTTATTTTATTGATTGAATCAAGAATTGCAAAACTGAATTTTGAAATATTGCCGACGTTTTGAAGTTACTGTTTGACATGGTAGGTTTTTAATCAAAATATATATGTGTTTATCAAGCCCAAAAACTTGATGACGTCATCTCAAGATTTTGCCGAATACATCCTATCTAAAATGTGGAAAATATCATCAGTATATTTTCGTAATTTATCATTGCATTCATATTTTTTAGATTTGCTTTTACAGTGACTCAAAAAATGTATGGATCAGTCAATTTATTTTAGTGAATAACTCAAGAGTTGCAGAAATGAATACTTTGAGATCTTGCAGACGTTTTAAGGTTATTGTAGGCATGATAAATTGTTAAGAATATTTACTTCCTCTTGTCTTGTTAAATCTCGTTTACTGTCATCTGAACTAACTCGGTAAATTAGCCTTTACACGCACCCTGCCTGTAAAGCGTTACCGTGGCAGCTTTACAGGCACCTTGCCTGTAAAACGTTATCATGACAGCACCGGAATCAAACACATATTCGCTGCGTCGGCCTTTTTCTTAATCTCACTAATACTGTGCTAATACTAACGTTAAAATCACCTTCAAACTCTTCATCTTCATGGATTTCCACAATTAACAGAGCCCAGAAACAAAATTAAACTATTTAAATTATTAATCGAATTTACAAATTGACAGTCCCGTTATTTTCAAACAATTCAATTTTCGATAGTTACCGGAGCAAACTATGAAAAATAACTACAATTTCTATGACTGTAATTTCAAGTAAAATTTCTAGAGATGCCAAAGTTGTTCATTTTCAGGATTTTCAGCAAGAGGAAGTAAAACGTTGTACGCGGCTCGCTTGCAACTAGCCTTTACTGGGGCTCACCGGATTACAGAGCTCGCTCCTACGTCGCTCGCCCTGCAAACATTCCGGCTCGCCCGTAAAGGCTAATTTACTGAGCTTGCCACGTAAATAACTATTATTTATTCCCCCCAAAAAATTGATAGAACGGCTCACTCGATTTTCGCAGATAATATTGGGAATACAATACAGTTATTTTTAGTATTATACTGCACCAATCTAAGGTGCTATACGTGTTGATCGAAAATTGTGTGAAGAAAAGACTCAACTCGAAAATGCTGAATATGTTTCATTATACTTTTGGTGCGAAGGAAGTTCTGTCGAAACAACGTTCGATCAATTTTTTGACAGTGGTTGATATAAATAAAACTCAGTAGATGCTCATACTCGAAATACGAAGTATCTACTCGAATATCAAATCAAAGTATTTCTAGTTTTTCTAGATGATGCTAATACTTCAGTAGGCAACAGTTGATGCTCAAGTAGCTGTCGAAGGAGGAATAATTTTCCCGTTTTTCCGAATTTTTCATTGCTACTTCGCTCCTATTGATCGTAACGTGATGTATGTAGCCTATATGTAGGTACGATAAATGGACTATCCAACACAAAGAGATTTTTTTGAATTCGAACCAGTGGTTTCTGAGATTAGCGCGTTCAATTAAACAAACACTTCAGCTTTATAATATAAGTATAGATAAATTAATAAAACTAAACTGATTCATCCACTATTTTATTTGAGACACCTGGTACAAGCAATTCTAAAAACTATTAATTGAATGATAAGTCACAAGTGCAGCCATAATTTTGCACATTTTAGGTAAGACTTATTTGACAAAATTTTGACATGACGTCATCATTTTTTTGTGAGAGGTAAACGAATAAATTTTCATTAACAATTTGCCATCATTACGATAATCTTAAAACGTTTACAAAATTTCAGATCATTCAGCTTTGCAATTTCAAAGTGTTGTTATATAATTTTGATACTTTTCTGCAACAATCTGGATTCATACATCACAAGTGTAACACTATCCTGTTTTATAAAATTAAAAAATATATATTATTGTAAATTTTGGAGATGAGGTCATGCCATTGGTGGTGAGGATGATTAGCCAAATTTTGGTTAACCTCTGATCATCTATATTCCTAGTGTACTTTCAAAATTTGATAACAATCAGTCCAGTAGTTTGGGAAATTATCTGTCTAATAAAAATCCGGACAGACGGCAGACAGACAGACAGACGGACGGAAACTTCGAATTGTAGTGGTCATGAAAAAAAAGCGTAAACAAAGAAAATATTGCAATCAAGTCTATCGGCGGGAGACTGGTTACTTTCTCGACATTTCATGACCCATAGAATACGAAGAATTAGGTCCCATAGTTCAGTCTGCCTGCCGTTTGTCCAGATTTTTATTAAACAGCAATTGCTAATCCGGTTTCTATCATGGGTTGACGCCCAGGTCATTCCAGAATTGCCGACCAAATATAAACAAGTGTGTTTTCGTAACACAATGTGTTGGAATGCTAGACAGTGGACAGTAGCGGGGTATAGGTGAATAAAGTATGATGCATTAATGAATTCAAGAAAACAAGCTCTACAAGATTTCTGAAAAAATGTATAGTGTGTCATTAAAAAATAAGTGATATGTGGTAGAGAAACAAAAAAAATATATAGAATATCAAAACGAATTTATATGATATCATTTACCTTTTTAGGCGCAAAATCATTTATTTTTAATTTTTCAAAGAAGCGGGATTTGTTGTACCTGCTGCACCTCAGGGACGAGGGAAGTCCTGTCGAAATGACTTTTGACCAATATAGCATAGTACTTGTAACTGCAGCAAAATTTTCAGACTAATTGAACCGTTTTTTTCATCCCAATACCTATTGAAATATTACCTCCTGCAATAATCGATTTGTGGGTCTGAATTTGAATTAGACGCATACATACATAAGGTATAAATATTATAAAAGCTATGAATAAAATAACAACCACAAAAAGTAATAACGGGTGAGTACAGCGCACAAAATAAAAACAACTACTCTTATAATATTCAAACAAGACAATTTTAAGGATTACATGTCACGAATATACTTACTTATTCCAGTTACGTGGCCACGTTTACAATGATCAAGTTACTATCAATTTCCTTGGTATAGAGATAGGGAAACGCAGATGATTCACATTAGTTTTATATCTTCTTTGTCAAAATAATATTGCATTCACAAGATATAAAAGCAGTTCGATAAGATCTTTTATTTGGAAAACACTTCATTATTATTGTCAGTCGGAAGTTTTTACATATTTTAGATTTTTTTTTGGAACCCAGATTTTCCAGGTAAGTACAATACGTAGTTTTATTTTTTAATGAAACGTCATTTAAAAAAAAACTTTTTTTCAGAATTTGCGAACATCATATTTCAACAGAAAATAAATGATGCCTGTAAACGAAGGAATTGCAATATGCCAAACAAGTCGAAAAATATTTCGATACAGTTTAGTGTGGCCATTGGAAGGAAACGAATTAAGTCCTGGAATAAATGATAGAATTAGAGTTATAATTTTTTTTATAATTAATGGAATCATAATATTTTCCCTTAGTACACACGCTTACTTACTTCTAAGTATGTTTCTAGTATAGTACTCATTTAGGAAATTAGATTCTGCTTTTTTGTAGAACACCCAGAATTTGCCATCACTGAAGAACTTGCTGAAGTAATAGCCCTCACTGGATGCACTTATATGGTTTACGTCTTTGTAGAAAATCAAAAAAACATTGCTTTTTTGATGCGAGATTTATCGGACTTTGAAATATTTGGGGTTCCTTCTAATTTTGAAAAACGAAACAAAAAATTAAACTTAGTGGTGAAATTGTTTTTTTGTTACACTGTCGGTGCCGTAATATTTTACAATTTTCTAAAGTTGTCAGAGAAATCAGAGTGCAAAAGAATTAGTTCCGAGAGAGGCATGAAAGAAAACCATTGTGGCTTAATAGGACCATTTTGGATTCCCTTCAACATAGACTATTTTCCCGTTTTTCAGTTATTTTCTTTGTTCGGTATTTTTTTTAGTCACTTGCTTATAAAAATGTGCTTACATATTTCTCTTAACGCTTTTGAAATAGCACATCATATCATATTAAGAATTCAACATTTGAAAGTTATGATTGAAGAATGTTTTGACAACAAGAGCTACACAGTGAGTCAAAGAAATTTAGAGAGATGTATTTCCTACCACATCCAGATATTAGAGTATGTTCAGTTTTTACATGAATTTAAACCACTGGAATTATATTTTTTAGGTTTGCTTCAAGATTAGATAATGCTTTCTTTCAGTGTATGTTTAGTCATTTTCTTTTAACGGGTACTATTTTTGCCTGCCTGGAAAAGCAAATTCTCGACGTAATTAAAAAGTTAACAGTGTAAGCATTGATGAAAAAATGAGTTTCTCTTTTAGAAAATTAATATTTTGGGAGCTGTTTTTCACATTTTGGGATGGATTATGGCTTTGTTTGTGGCATGTATAGGTGGACAGGATTTTCTAAACGCTGTACGTGTTTTTAAATTTTCTATCTCATTAGCGCGTTTCAATTTTTTCTTTATTTTTCAGAGTGAAATTATTCCAAACGCAATATGGAATTCTAAATGGTATCAAACCGACATACGACTGAAAAAATATGTCGTCTTTATGCTGATGCGTTCTCAGAAAGCTTTGCGGATTCGAGCTGGTCCGTTTGGAGTTCTTTCATTTCCACTATTTTTAGCGGTAAGTTTACGCGATCTTAAATGCTGCTAACCATGGGTATTTTTCAGGTACTAAAAACATCTTATTCTATTTTTTGCATGTTATCATCGTAAGAAGGATCCCTGCTGGCAGGTATTTCACCCGATAATGAATTTTGCACTTCTATTAATGAAAATAAAGCCAAAAATGGACTGCTTTGCAATGTTTTTTTTTACTAAACCACAGAAAAATTCCACTTCATGTCCATCTAGTGTTGATTTTTTGTTTATTGCTATAATTTTAGATTTAATTCACTAAGTTAATACGCTAATTTCCTTCAAATGGAATAAAATAAATAACTTTTTATTTGTAGAATTGTACTGTCTAAATTTTCAAAACTGAAAGTGCATACATGTACCTATATATTGTTACGTGGCGCGAGCGAGTAAAAATAAAAATTCGAATTACACGTCTAACTATTGCAGCGATTATGTACAAAATAACTTCGCAACTTAAATGCATTCGTTCATTCGATTTCTTGACTGAATGAATCATTCTCGAAGGTGACGTCTATTCTAATTAAATCCTTATTTCGGCGATCGAGCTCTTTCTCGAATTGGGTATTCGCGACTTCCGCTTCCAAGCTTTTTGAACCCCGCTTCGAGACTTTTTCTGGGTCCGTCGCGACATCCGCTTGCATCCGGGCAGTCGATGAGTCAGACTACATACGAGAAGCAACGCGTATTTACTATAAGACACATAGGCGTCGTATCGGGGCGGCGTATGGGTCTATTTCGTAACAATATTTAAAAATTCTCGACTCCACCATAATTAATGGAGACATATAAAAATTGATAATTAAAATAAGCAGGTAAATCAGAGAAAGCCTTACACAAGTCAGTCGTATATTTCCTATTATATTCTAAATACACTACAAATTGCTGTGATTATAAACGAATCATATTGTTATTGATAAGATTACATAAAGTACGCATAGAAAAAAAGTGTCAGGTGTGGGGTTCGAACCCATCTCTGTCTGACTGTCTGTCTGTCTGTCGGTATACATTTTTATTAGACACGTAATCTCCAAAACTCCTGGACCGATTGTTGATGACATCATCTCAATGAAGCGTATTACACCTATTTGTAGTATAGGAATCCGCGTTCAATTTTTTCGCCAAAAGCTCAAATTTTTGCGAAAAAATTGCACGATATAATGACGTTTTATTACCACCACGAAATGGAGCTCCTCGTGACTCAGTCGGCAAAGTGGCGATATTCGGTCGAATCTCTACGTCTACGTTTTCTCAACCTGTCATGATCCCTACAATACGAAGAAATAGTCACCCGTTTCTGTAAGTCAGTCTGTCTGTCTGTTTGTCCGTCTGCCCGTCTGTCCGTCTACCCGTCTGTCCCAATTTTTTCATTAGAGAGATATTATCCGAATGTACTGAGCCGATTATTATCAAATTTTGCACTTATATTAGGAATATCATGTATATAAAACGTTGACCAAAATTTGCCTAATCATCATAATGTGATGACGTCACTTCAAAATTGTACATGGTAAATGGGTTTTAAAGTGTATTAAATAACATAGTCCTGTAGATGCAGTTTATGATTCGCGGTTGAGTTTTTACCCAAAACGTCCAGAATTCTGGAATTAATTTTGAATCTGCAAAACTGAATGCTTTAAAATCTTGCATATGTTTTAAAGTTATGATACGTATAAAATTTTTTTTATCAAAATATATTTGCTTATCACTTCCAAAAATTGATGACGTCACCTTAAAATTTGGCCGAATAAATAATAAAATAAATGTGCAAGATATGATGAGTTAGTAAGTTAGTTATTGTGCAAGATAAAACCTGTTTAACTATGATTATTATTATCTTGCAAAATATAGTACTTTGAGGATAATATAATTAAAGTAAAAAAAAAAAATAAAAAAAAGATAATGTCAGAAGTGGGATTCGAACCCACCCCACAGAGTGGACCAGAACGCTCATTTAACCTGATTTTCAGACAAGGAAACCTTGAGTCTGGCGCCTTAGACCGCTCGGCCATCCTGACATTGCTTACAACCTATCGCCACTCACTTTTAAACAACGCAGTGTGCTATAAATAAAAATCATTTTTTCATTTCGATAAATATTAACATCAGATTAGATAAATCATCTCTTGTCTAATTTGTTTATCTTTCATTGTTCATATATATTATTCGTAACTACTTATTAATATCTGTTACCAACTTTTGTTTTAGCAACACCTAATTTTTGACGCAATTTTATTCACGAGTTGTTCTGAAATTGAAAAATATAAATTCATGTACACTTATTTTTGCTATGGCTTTTTTTCCAATTTTTTGACAGTGACACTGATAATGATTATTAAATACTTCTTTCCCAAAATGAAAATTTAACGAATAGTTTTGAGCACCTTGGAACCTGTTATCCCCAAAGGAAATACTCTAACTTGAAGGAATCATGTTAATTTCTCTTGATACCTACTAACCAATAATATTTAGAAAAAAAAACAAAAATACTGCGAAAAACTTACTTCCATCTTCGTAGCCGTTTCAAGGAGATTACATCAGCGTCCTTATCTGCCGCTAGAGACGCAGAACTTCACCGGAAGCAATGTCCTGTATATTCTCTGGGGTTAGGTAGTGTAAGCAATTCAGCAACAAGAGAGGGCATTTTTGCAAAAGAATGAATTCCTTCAAGTGTTCAACTGTCGTAATAGAATACACTTTTGGTATAATTCCACACCATTGACAGCTTTGTGTTCAGCTATCACTTGAAAGATTCTCTTAATGTTGCTGTTCGTATCGAGGATTGTTAGAATAAGACATTCTTTGTCGTCTTTTTGGACAATATCTTGAATTTTTAGTGAATGTAGCTCTTCACGCCTGCTTGCACCACACACGCCAATGAGAAGAGCAATCTACAAAATTAAACTTACTTTGATTAATAAATATTTCTCATCGTCTGCATTTGTCAAAATGTGTTAATTTCTTCTCAGTTAAAACTTTTGTACAGATGGTTTTACTTCTTGTGACTATAACAGGATAATACGCAAATAATTACAAAAATAATGTGTGATTTCTGTTCAACTACTTCAATACATCGTGGAAACTAAACCGTGTTACCCTTTCCAAAAAACTGACAAAATAACTTTAATCGAAAATATATTGGTCTAATATTATTTAGAACAAATCCTTCTCTGAATTAAGATTACCTGACTATACATAGAAACTGAAATTATTTAGTGTTTAAATTTAGGATTTAAACAATAATTTCTAAAATTTAAATTTCCTCTTTACGTCACCAATAACGAGGTCAAGATCAACGACGCGAATGTAGAACATTGAAACATGGAATTGCAAGCACCAGAACTACGAAACGCTGACTACCGCAAGAGCACCATCGTCAGCGTTACGAAGACAGCGATAATAGAACAAAAGAAAATATAAGAAACTGGAACGCAATATAATTTTATATGTCTTATTACCTTTAGTTTAGAACCACTCACACGCTGTAAATAGTTAGTTTTGTATAAATAAGTTAGGTTGTTTTGAATAAAATCAATATTAAGCTTTATTGGTTTTTTACTCACTCCCACAATTCTACCCCAGAATTGTTCAACTTTTCATATTAGATTCTCATTTTTGTTTTTGTTTGTCTTGTTGGGGGTGATGAAAGTCTCAGACAGAAACACGAAAACGTGGGGCCTATTTTTTACAAATTCTAGGAGTAGCCCTATTACATACTTCCTTAGGTTATGCTTGGGAAGTAAAAATGGTTATATTTAAAAATTCTCAACTCCACCATATTTAAAGATGGAGATATATAAAAAATTGATGACTAAAATAAGACGGTATATTTCCTATTATATTCTAATTACACAACCGTTGCTGCTCTTATGAACGAATCATTTTGTTATTATTGATAAGATTAAATAAAGTACGCAGAAAAAAAACTGCCAGGTGTGGGGTTCGAACCCACGCTCTCTCTCGAGAACCAGAGCTTAAATCTGGCGCCTTAGACCGCTCGGCCAACCTGACAATACCTTAATTCTAGATTTGAACGTTCAAAAACGAATAACACATTCAAAAACGATGAGTACTTTTGATTAGATACAAGAATATTTCAATGATAAGAATACAATAACATAACGACATTGGCAACACTTCAAGTAGGTATTTGTTTATCAGTTAGTAACTCAAGAGAGAAAACTAGAGATAGAAAGACTTATCATAAAGAAAAAAATTGGTCGAAAGTTGTTTCGACAGAACTTCTCTTGCTCCGGAAGTACAGTGAAACATTCCGTCATCGTTTCTCTGTCATAATGCTTGTTTAGATTAGTGCCTAATAGATCCATCCGCTTGTTGACCAGTTCACTTAAGTTTATGTTTCCGCGTGTTATTATTTGCGATTTAAAAAAATACATTTAAAAACGACCCCATTCTGAAGTGTGCATGTTACGCTACTGACTGACAGTCCGTTGTCAGATTCTGGTAACTCACCATGTATACTTAAAATAATCCATTTCTAACAATCCTTGTCTTTCAGCACTAGGTAATAACAATCTGACGCCCAATTGTTTATGTTTATACATCGAAAGAATGTCACGTAGGAATTAGTTTAATTTCAATGAGTTTATCGTCCCAAAATACAGGACTAAAATTATTAATTAAGCCGCAAGCGAACAAAATGTTCTGAATATTATAGGAGTAATTCTTATTTTATCATTATTTTACAATAAAGACGTGCGTATTCTTCACATTTTCAAAAAAATGGGGTGACTCGTTCCTAATTTCACCAATAAAAAAATTGTGACGACGTCATTAACATGTATAATACTAGTCACAGCACAAAAGAAAAGTAGTAGCAACGTATTACCAGTGCAAGAAAAAACAAGGACACGTATATCAACTTGGCATGGAATGATATTGCGCACTTTGTGTGACGTCATATGGATGTCATAACCGCCAACTTTAAATTCTGGGGATCAATTCTTGAAGTTATTCGAATAAGTTGCGCATGCGAATGTTATCTATTATTTTAATTCTCGACCACATTCGTACGCACAAAATTTCGAACGCCAAATTACGAGTTTTAAGAAAAAATTAAAATCCTAGTGGACGAAATACTACAATTAGCTGCAATTGTGGTCGCAAAAGACGTTAAAATTAGATACCAAAAGTGGCGAATAAACTTTATTTATTGAATAATTAATTATTTTATTTAAGTATTTATTCATTTATTTATAGTAAAATTGTCAATTTTTAGATGTGTGTTGCAATACATATAGAGAAATAACAATCATTAGCTCATCACTTCATTACACATTTTATCTTTTGGGTAATTTCACTATGATTATTCGACCTCTGCGTGGTTAAAAATTTAGCGGTCAAGGAGAAAATAATCTTCTTCATAAATTAATCAATGTAGAAAACAGCGAATTTAATTATTAGAAATCACTCTACAGTGTAATTAGGCTAATGACATTTTCTAATAAATATTTCATTTGAATTACTTGAGTAAAAAGACCTAATTAAGTATAAAAAACGTCACAACCTAGAATCTTTGTACTTTTCATTAATCTGATCTAGATTTTCGTTCAAACTTAACTAAGAAGGGGTAGAGTTATACAACAAAAATTTTATTCATACGAGTAAGTAAATACAAGTCCAGTATCGAATAACCCTCTTTGGGAGGTCCGTCCGAGTTCAGGGAATTGCGGGTCTCCGCGCTATCACTAGTCTTTCTCGTTGGGGGTGGAAATTGCGTCACTCGGCGCGAATGTCAGTGACCTAAGTGCAACTCGGGAAGTAAAAACGTGATCACCTTTTTGACCAAGCAGCGCGATTTATTAACAAGTCACAGTTAACAACATGTTTGTCGAAGAATGAGTAACCTCCACAAAATTTTATAACAGTCGACTATTTGTAAGATTCCCCCACTTGCGTTCTTGATGCAAATCAAAAACATTGTTAAATCCCGAATTAGTCTCGCACGACGTCCGATGCGATAATGATGCGCACTGTGTTAAGTCTGTTTACAGCAATTTTTCTCGGAACTGTATTTTGTCAAAAAATTATAGGTAAGCGCTCATCAATACCTACCCCAAAGTCAAAAGAGGAAAATTAATGTACACATAAATATGACTTAAATACGTACATGCTGCATGTATTTACATAATTATATCCATAATAGCCACGACTTCGATTAAGTGCATTTAGTGATTGTTTTCTTCTTCATATCTCAAAGAATATAATGTTTGTTTTGACTAGTTAGGTTTAGACGACACGGTCTAGTATTTTGCCCGTTGTCTACTTATACCAGACTTCATATGTCTATATAACTAGTGAAAATCAACAGGATATTGAAAAATGGCGCATTTGAAACCTTGCCATAATAAATTTGCATTTTGTTACAATTTAGTATTTAAAGATAATAACACTTATCGCATGAGAATGGCAATTTTAACTCGTTGCATGCAAAAATAAACGTAACTACGAATTAACAACAAATTATCCGCCCCGACAATATAAGCAGTGGCGGCCCGTGACTTTTTCTGTTGGGGGGGCAAAATTATAATACACAGTATTATGCTAAATTTAAAATTTATGCTAGGTAAAAATTATTGTTTCTTTTTATTAAAAATTTAGAAAAATGTCAAGTTAGAGGTCCGTTAGCCAGAAATTATCGATTGAAAATTGATAATTGAAAATCGATAATTTCTGTTTACCATCTGGAACCACGAGGAGGTGGACCTAATTCCAGACTTCCCCAACGGTGATGGGGCAAACTCAAAGTTCCTTTTAAATTTGTTGACATAAGAAATATAAATAAAATTTTGTTAATCGCGTGTCCAGTAGATGCAATAGGTATCCCCCACTTTAAATTCTTTTCAATTTTTTTAATTAATATTTCTATATATAAAATCCATACGTCTTTCTTTGTTACGAACAAAATGTTCTATAACTAGTTCATTGAAATTCGTGGTTTCTT
This sequence comes from Zophobas atratus, assembly GCA_022388445.1. Lineage (NCBI taxonomy): Eukaryota > Metazoa > Arthropoda > Insecta > Coleoptera > Tenebrionidae > Zophobas > Zophobas atratus. Next base: position 34,537,831 of record CM039449.1, read on the forward strand.
GCACTAGTTTTTTTTCTATTGAACACATTGCCAAGGCACACAATCCTTCTTGACACATTGTATTTCGTAAAAATGTCTTTATACGTTTTAACGTCGAAAAACATCGTTCGCATTCACTTGTCACCATCGGTAATGTGCAAATAACTTTCAATAATTTTTTTGTTCCTGAAAATACGTCTAATAAATTGTTTTCATGCATAAACTTCAAGAATGTTAAGGCACCATTTGCTGTCGAAAAATCGGGATGATTATAAATAACGTTTAACTCATTTTTTAACACATTAAAATTTAAATCATACTAGCTGACCCGGCCACGCGTTGCTGTGGCTAAAGTTTTTGTTATATTACATTATAGTAAACAATCTAAGAGGAACAATAAGAGAACATCAGTCACGGAGTCCACTATGCTTTTTCACACAGATGGTATTTGTAAAAACATATGGTGATCTCCTTATTTGACTTTCTACTACTATAACCCTTTAGTACAATAAAATTATTTACGAACAAAGACGAAAATGTTGATGTTGGTATACAAATTCACTGGATTGAGATTTGAAGGGGAAGTACGTTGAACACAATATTTCGTTCACTACAAAATAAATTTAATTAATTTTATAGCGTCAACAGCACGTGGTAATTATGCTGTTAAAATGTAGCTTATATGACACGTTCGTAGATTTACCATAGCAGCGCCATCTATTGATTACTTACTCAACCCAGTCGAAAGGTATCGACATCTGTTAGAATCATTTGGAGTTAACAGATAATTGTGACTGTCAAATAATAACAGACAAATAATTAGCAATAAATTAAAATTGCGACTATAATTTGAGATTTAAACTATCCTATCTCTCAAGTTGGATCGAACTGCACATGGTGTGCGAATTTTATTATAATCGGTTAAGTGGTTTAGGAGTCCATTGAGGACAAACATTGTGACACAAGATTTATATATATTAAGATTTTGTAGCACATAATTCAACTTCTTTTGATGGAAAATTTAGTTGAAAATATGAAAATAAGCTAGTCTGAAACAAATTTGCTGCTGTAATATAATCTGCTTCTAAAAATCGATCATTTATACTAAATTTAATATTGTCACAAATTTCTTTAGCAATTGCAATTTTGTTATCATTAAAACGAGACCGCTTTTTTGAAGATTCACCCTCTTCGTTTTCTTCTCGGTAATAATCGTAGTCGATAGAATCTGTTACATGTTGTATGGCAAGTTTAAAAGAAGTAATGTTTTTCTGAAGTTTAATTAAGTCCATTTCGCGAATTTGAAGTTGGTTGAAAAGTATCTCGGTACTAGGCATGATTCTGTGAAAGAAGTATAACCAAAAATTAAAATCGTAATCTTCTAATGTTTTCCGTAAACTACTTGCCTTGGCAATTGTTAATTTATCACTATTTTTATCTTCCATTATAATTTGAAAGCAGTTAATCAAATCATTTTTAAAACTATGTACAGTATTAACTATTCGTGACTTAAAGTTCCATCTAGTCGGACAATTTCTTGGTAATCTTTTAGAAACGATATCATCAAGTATTTTTATACGTTTAGGAGATCTTGAAAAAAACGAGGAAAATGATTCTAAATTTGAAAAAAAAATTCTTACTTGGCTGTGTGCTGATGCCGCCTTTTCTATAATTAAATTCAACTGGTGAGCATAGCAGTGAATAAACTGAGCATTAGGGTAATGTTCCTTGATTTTTGCTTGTACCCCATTTTGTCTTCCACTCATAACCGAAGCACCATCATAAGACTGAGATATAAGTTTTTTTGGATTTTGATTGATTTCAAGTTTTTCGAGCTCATTTAAAATAATACTAGAAATACAATCAGCTGTGTGATATGTTGGATTAATGAATCCTAAAAATATTTCAAATATTTTACCTTTCAATTCATATCTAACGACAAAAACCAGCTGCGACTGTGAAGCTACATCTGTAGTTTCATCAGCTAAAATAGATATATAGTCCGCTTCCAAAATTTCATCTTTGATTAAATTAATACAAACAGCATAAATTGAATCAAGTAGTTCGTTTTGTATGGTTTTTGAAAGACCCATAAAAACGCGATTGTTCGTTTTTTCTATATGAGATTTTAATGTAGTGTCAAGCTCTGCCATTAAATTAATTAAACCTCTGAAAATTCCCGGATTTGTAGAATCATGCGTTTCATCATGCCCCCTTAAAGCCAACTCAAAGATTCCACAAAATTTTATACCGTCAATCAGTTTACTTAAAATGTATCTATTCTGTTTTACCTGATCATTATGTTTCTCGACGTTTTCTCTATAAGCACTATTTAACTGATTTCTTATGTCTACTTTACCTAAGACTGCGAACGATACGTTGAGATTTAAGTGTTTTTTACTCGAGCGATGCTTTTTTACTTTTTCTCCCAAATGTTTTAAATCCGTGATTCCGGTTTCAGTCCAAGCTTTATCAACATCTCCGTTATTCATAAGGGTACATACAAAGCAGAAAGGGCGTTTTTCGCGTTGCAACCACATAACCACCACTCACTTTGATACATAGTCTTATTAAATTTTCGATGCACGAGTTTGTCTTTAACTTTAGACGACACAGCAATGTCCAAATCGGGTCTTGGCGGTCCAACGTTTTTTATTAATAGTTTTTCATCATGGCTTAATTTATTTTCAGATTGTAGCCGCAAAATTCTCTCAATCGAATTCATATTGTTATTATTGACAACTCTACAACACAGTTTTTTAAGTTTCTTAAAATCACTGCAAACGCACAGAAAACTAAAACTGACGAAGTTAGCAAATTTCACTCGACCGTTTTGATTCAAAATCGATGACTAAATCGATAAAAGTGTATGCAATCGTATATGCATTTAAGTACTTAAGTTGCAGTACATAATTAAGACGAAGCGATTACTATGCCCTGCCGAGATGTTGCAATATCGTGCATTTGTGCATATAATCGCGAAGATTGCCAAGTACGGGTCAATGAAAATATTCACAATTTGGCAACATGCAGGACGGGCAAAGGTGTATGATACCAGAGAACATAGAGAAGCGACATAGAGGCTGATTTTGCAAAACCACCCTTATTGCCATTGGAGTCCCCAACCGCCAAAGGCAAGCGCCAAATTTAAATAGTCGATGCCAATAAAAACCGTGCTTCACTATAATTGTAATTCGTGTGACCTGAATGATAGTGAAGGAAACAGTAAGCAGCTTGTAATATTCTGGTTAATCTAGTGTCAATTTGTCGAAAATAAAACGCGTCGTTAAAAATATTATGACATTTCTTCTAGTTACTTTTATTCCTAGTTAGAAGCAAACACTGCTACCAACATAAATTGAGAAGTCCTCAACTGTCATTTAATTTAAACTATGGCGCTTCTCTGTGTTCTCTGATGATACCCCGCCGAGATGATGTCAGATTGTGTTCTGAACATAGGCAACTCGTAGGTTTCGTAATTAAATGCATTTTAATAATTAATAGCGCGAAATTCTCAGATTTAAAAATGTGCTTTCATTTTGGTGGGGCATTGCCCGTTTGCCCTTCCTGCATCAGCCGCCACTGAATATAAGACAATTGTTTCTACATAAGTACATGGCCGCTAAACACTTGAATATTTCAAAATAGTTTACCTATAAGTTTCTGAAATCTGAACATGAGTTTAGAAGAACTGAAGGTTTTTAAAAAATATCGTTGTAAATTTTACATCAACATCGATTGAGCCATTCGATTCTTCCATTTTGTCCATCTATTTTTCATCTGGTTAAATATTGGCTCATTTGACGTCCAAAATGAGGCAGTACTCCTTTTACAAACCACATTTTCTGCTGTATATTTGTTTCAATTGAGGAATAACACATCTAAAAAATCATGCGTTATAAATATAATACTTAGTAGACGTTAAATTACCATTAATCAATCTACTAGGAATTGTGATATGACGTCAAGTTCATATGCCATATCAGCACATCACTCACTAATTAAGATAATTATATAAATTAACGTACGCTTTTGATCTAGTTGGTTTCCCGATTTATACCGTACCTCATTATTTTATAAAATTCAGTGGTACGATAGAATAATCTTTGTTTTATTAGTTCTCGTTAGCATGAATGAGACGGATTTTTTAAACATTGCTTCATTTTTATTTTATTTAGAAATATCGTGTAGATAATAAAACGCCATCCAAAATTTGTTTAATGGTCCCCACTAAAAATGCAATGACGTCACTTTTGCACGACAAATTTTTTAACTTTTATAAAACTTGATATCATACTTAGCACCACGCCATACTTTATGAACGGCCGACGCCCTTTTTTTATACATTTTGAACGTCGTACTTTATAAATTATGTACGCTATAATTTGTATGTTTTAAACGGTGTTAATTTTTATTAGACAGATAATCTTCGAAACAATTGACCGATTGTTGTCAAATTTTGTATGTATTTTAGGAGTATCGTGTGGATGATAAAACTCTAACTAAAATTTACCTAACCATTCCCAACAATAATTTGGTGTTGTCACCTCAACATTTTAATAAGTAAATAGTATTTCAGTTTTATAAAAAAAAACATTCTCGTGTAAGTACAGGAGTATGTTGTTAAATATAAATTTAATCTGTTATAAATACATATATTAAAAATTTGGGGTTATTCACATCTTTAAGCTTGCTTGATATTTTAGGGGACATATGTACCATACAATCAACTGGAGCCAAAGGAGTTTGTAGAGTGTTTGCCGACTGTGAAAAAGTTCGCGAAGATCTAAGTCAGTATAATCGATTTCCTCAAGTATGTGGTTTTCAAAACACAACAACGATAGTCTGCTGTCCACAGAATCAAAGTGTGACACGCAAGACATCAGAAACACCAGGTGGTCGAATACCAGGAGAAATCAGTAAAAGGAGTAAGTATGTATCAAAAAATTATTTAGGTTTCTGTGGTTTAATTTAGTAGTAGAGTAGTATTTTACAAAAACGAAACAACTAAGTACTGGTTGTAACAATTTATCACTTCAAATATTATTTATACGTCTCTTTGCGTAAAATTTTATAGAGAAAATTTGATTGCTGAAAAAATCCATAAGATCGTCTTGCCTAAATGGTTTTTGTCTCTTTAATGAAAAAACATAAGTATATAAAAATAAATAACTTCAGCTATACAAATAGGAAATTTTAAGAGCAACGTGTATCAAAAAGTATGTTTTGATATTATACAAAAATTATTAATTTAGTTTAGCTAATTAGCTACTAAATAAAAAAGACAAACAAATTTAATACAGAATTAAATTAAATTTAAGAAACTAACAGAAACAGTGGAATATTTTAAGGCGGCCGGTTTTTTGCCGGTGAATATATTTTGAATGGTTAATATGAGCCACAGAATGATGGAAGTTTTGACCGCGTTATTTCCTCACATTATATATGGAAATCAGAAAACTAGTGTGTTTTCTACGTAAACTACTGGAATTCTAATCTAGAGCTGTGCGGTTGAAATTTATTTACCCCCACTATCGGCCCACAGTGCCGATCGCTACACAGCCTTGCCTTGCTCGCTTCTTGCTTTTCAGTTGTGGATTATTTTTGATAATTCACACAAATAGTTTTATTGTCAGCGAGACGGACACCTGCACATTATTAAAATTATGATTACTCTTATTTCGTGAATATGGATTTTAAAATCATCAACTGACATGCCGTTAACATTATTTTTCGCGTAATTTTCTTCGCGATACATAACGTCGGTTGCAAGCCTCTGGCCTGCCGGAGTGGGGGTCAATTCGCAGCGTTTAAATTTCAACCGCACAGCTCTACTAATAAGTAACGAGCAAACCGCGAATTTACATGCACAAAATTTTGTTTAGATAAACGCATAGGTATATATGCACTATGAGATGCTAAAATATGCACAGATTTTTCTGATACGTATAATTATATGCATTTTTTTTAGAATTCGTTATGCATTAGTTACCTCGAACGCCATGTGTCATGTTTTATGCACTTCATAGGTTTTCGAATAAAAAATTACCTTTCTAATATTTTATTATGTAGATCGTGTTAAATACATTGAACAGTTCATTGTAAAATAAGTATAATTACCACCCAAATCGCATAAGTTAACAAAAGTTGTTTAATCTTTACCCATGTAGTTTGCGACATCTGACAACGTGTTTTTTATATTGTACTTACCTATTATGTTTGGTAAAAAAGTATATAAAACATTCCTTAACGAACCTTAAGATGTTTAAGTAAATGTTTATTTTTTTTTTATTTCTTCCATTTCTTTTTAAGTCTACCAAGACGTAGCAGTCGTAAGTATACTTGTTCACTTCACATGAACACAAATATTTTATTTAACCAGAAGTCAACTCTAGGCTGTACTCTTTCAAAACTTAACATATTCATTCTAAGTGGTACTGAACATAATCAACGAATCTATTCCAACCAAAATGGCATACTTTGTTTGAACGTATATAAGGGTTAAAATACTAGTCAATTTTACAGGTATAAGCGAGTATAATTCCTCCAGCAGCATTAGGGGTTGCAGTGTTATCGAGCATCTGTGAACGCTACCAAGGTATTTAGAAGTTTACAAGGTATGCTCGGGGCAGAAGTGGATCTATAAGGATGCTTGTAATGCTTACAATAATACAATTTCGTCTTCGGCTGACCGTTTGCAAATCTGGTCACTTCCGCCCTTTCCGTTAATTTATGGCAGCCACCTACATCTGGGATACCATAAAGAGTTCCCGGTACAGATGGGTGCAGTGTCTTACAAAACGTTTTGTTTTCACTCCCTCATTCTTTTCTGTTCGTTCAGTAAGTTTAAAAGTGTACTGCTCTGCGAATATTACAGTGTGTTAAAAATTAAAAAATTATATATTATCATTTTTGGAATCAACAGTGTTTAAGGTATTTAGATAATTATTTTCGTTTTGTTAAATATTAATAATACAACTTATTCATTAGGTATTTGATTACCTAAATAAAATGTCTGAGGGCAAATACCTCACTGGAAGCCAAAAGAGGAAACTTAAGCTTCAACATGAACAGGAACTAGCAAAATGTCGGAAAGTCACAAGTTTTTTATACCTCAACCTTCTACTTCCACTTCAAATAACTCAACTGGTGAAAATGAAGTTATTTTGAAAAGTGTGAAAAATTCTGCTGGAACTTCATGCAACAACTACGCTACCACCGTCACCGAGACAGTCGATGAAAACATGATTAAAGATGAGGCTAAACAAATCGTAACTGATATATTTAACGATACATTTAAAAATATAGCATTATGGCCGAATTTTATCAATGAAACTTTTATCGGAAGTTGCCTATCAAAAGAAAGCTCGTTTTTTTCAAAATAAAAGGGAAAACAATATTTACTCTGAGTCTATCAGGAATTATAAGGGACAGAGCAGACAATTTACAAACAAATATTTTCTGAAACGTTTAAAAAATGGGCAACAATTAACGAGATCTTGGTTATCCTATTCGAAAAGCAAAGGATGTGTTTTCTGTTTAGTGTGCAAATTATTCTCCAGAACACAAACATCTTTAATGAGTGGTTACTCAGATTGGGCAAACATAGTTCGTACTTTGGACAGTCATGAAGAATCTCAGGATCACAAAAGAGCGCTGTTAACCTGGTTATCCCGCAAAGAAAACAAAAACGTTGTTGACAGGCATCTTCAGGAAAAAATAAAAAATGACTGCGAATATTATTACAATGTCCTGATGCGAGTTGTAGCAGTTATTAAATTTTTAAGTGAAAGAGGATTTCATTTAAAGGACATGATGAAAAATGGGGTTCACCACCTAATGGAAATTTTATAGGACTTATGGAACTTATTGTGGAATTTGATCCTTTATTGAAACAACATGTAGTGAAATGCCAAATCGAACAACTAGTTGCAAGTTACTTGTCTAAAACGGTTTATGAAGAGATAATTGACATAATAGCAACTCAAGTAAGAAAAAAAATTATTGAGGACATGAACGATGCAGATACTAAATATTATTCAATTATTGTGGATTCTACTTCAGATTTGTCACATACGGACCAACTGGCAATTATTTTGAGATACACTTCCCAAGGAAACGTTTTTGAAAGGCTTTTATCATTTATACCAATTGACAGTCACACAGGAAAGAATTTATTTAATACAATACAATACATTTATTTTTAGAAGAAAATGGTCTTTCAATGAAAAATTATCGATGTCAGTCTTATGAGAATGCTGCGAATATGAGTGGAAAATATAATGGACTTCAAGCACGTGTTAAGGAAATTAACAAGTTCGCGTATTATGTACCATGTGTAGCTCGCTCTTTAAATTTGGTAGGAGTCGAAGCTGCAAGTGTCGTACCCGATGTAATCAGCTACTTTGGGGTTATACAACAAGTGTACCTGTTTTTTCGGCTTCACTTCACCGGTGAATTTGTTAAATCAACATCCAAAACTGCCACTTTCAGTTAAAGGTTTGAGTCAAACTAGATGGTCTAGTCGATACGACGCTGTTCACGCGTTAAAAACAAGTTATAGCTAAATTATAACCATATTAGAAACTATTATTAATGATAATTTAGAAAAAAATGACTGCAAGATGGAAGCGAAAAAAATATTAGGTAAGCTATACAAACTCAAAATCGCTATATTGACTGTCGTCTGGGAAGGACTTCTTGAAAGAATTAACAAAGTCAGTAAAAAGTTACAAGAACCTGGATTAGATTTGTGCGAAGGCCTTGGACTAATAACATTTTTAGAAATATTTATCAAATCTCTTAGAGAAAAATCTAATGACAAATTCATTAACTATGAATTGCGAGCGAAGGGGTTTAGCAGTAAAGTGGAAGAAAATTATAGTAATGCGAAGAATAGGATTCAAATTTATAAATATTCGGACGACACAACAGGGACTAGTCCACTACAAGGTCGTGAGAAATTTCTCGTGGAGGTTCTTAATCGTTTGTTGGACACTTTAATAACCAAACTCACCAGAAGAAAAGATGTATATAACGAATTAGGGAAGAAATTCAAATTCTTAACGGACCTTACAAACAAACATGTAGCACATATTGACGAAGACAGCGTTGACTGTGTTTTACAGTGTTACAATGAGAACATCGAATTAGAATTGAAGAATGAATGTTTACAATTTAAGGAATATTTAAAAATTTCTGCTGACTTAGCTCACTTAGTAACATGTTCAGGTATACTCGAGTGTATTTTAAAAAAAAATTCATTGACATTTTCCCGAATCTGTACACAGTAGTTAAGATCTTCTTGATACTGCCCGTGACCAGTTGTGAAGCTGAAAGAGCTTTTTCCAAATTGAATTTTATTAAAAATTAATATAGATCGACAATGAAAAACGAAAGACTAAGTTCTTTGTCGATTCTGGCAATTGAGAATGACATCACAAGGTCAATTACGTATGACAGAGGCCATACGAACGTATGCTGACATCAAGTGCAGAAAGAAAATTGTTACATAATTTGTTTCTATTTGTTTATTATATTTTATTTTTGTAATGCAATTAAATAATAGCATCAAGCCCCCAACAGTCTAGATCTGCCTCTGCTAACCACACATCAGCCTTCACTGCATGTAATGGTGTTTCTTCAAAAGCGTGAGGATTTTCTGTACTCCAAATTCTGATGTTTTGGTCCAAAGAATAACCTATCCTAACCTAAAAAAGTTATTTGTAACACTGACCATAGTCATTCCTCTATGCTCGTTACCTGAGATTATTCCACAATGATCTGAAGTTTTGATAAAAACTGTTTTTTGAGACAGCATTTGAAAACAACAAGTCAATTAACGCACGAAGTTGGGAAAACACACCAGTAATCAGTAAAAACGAAAAAATTATTGACATCCAACAGAATCCGATGAAGCGTTGGCGCTGAAACAGTGCAACCAATAATGTGGCGTTAAAAATAAAAATTCCAATATTAGTATAATGTTTCTACAAAACTGTGGGAAGGCGACACACAATGTCAACAAAGTCATCGCCTTCCTTGACTACAATATTTTATGATGATCTTGTATTTATATATTGGGTTAGTCAGGAGAAGCTCCACCCATAAAAAAATTAAAACTCAACCCAACCAATACACTTGCACAGCAGTCTTTGATATTTACTGCCACTATTTTTTTTAAGCCAAACACATTCAAAATAAGAGCTCGTCTCCTATGTGGATAATGTTCTGTATGTAGACGTAAAGCACCCTCCATATATCACAATCATATCAGTCTTTGCATCGTCTGAATACACTCTGCATTAATTCTTCCGAAGTGTCAGTTTTAAGATGGCAGTATCTGACATTAGTCAATCTTGTTACACAAAACAGGATAGTTTTAGCTTTGTAAAAAATCGTATCAAATTTCAAAATTGACTTTTAACTTGTATTTCTATTTGCATATTGAATTTTGAGGCGTGAAACTTCTCGTAATAACCCTATATTTTTCTCATTTTAGAATGTGAAGAATATTCTGCGTATGTATATGAAACATCAGTACCTCCCACTGCACTAGTTAGTCAAAAACCATTAAAAAATACGAATGTGGACACCAAGTAACCAAATTAATTGTGGGCGGTGATCCAGCTGGAAGAAAGGAATTTCCACATATGGTAATAAATTCCGAATTTTGTTAGTTCCATAAATTGTCAACGTCCTATTATTACTAGTGAGTGTTCGCGGTTCTAAATTTCCTTTCATTTGTTACAGTGATTAATTCTCTTTTCCATTCTAGCGTCATTTTCAACAAAAACAATGATTTTTTAATTAAACGCATAATTTTATAGATTAATTCAAGGACATTCATTTTTGCGAATACGGCAAAATTAATACTTAATTATAAATATTATTTACGTGATTTCTAAAATAATTGAACACTGAAATATTTGAGATATCTACGTGCAGTACTTTTCATGCCTGGTAGACAAGGATAAATTTCAAATTTATTATTGTTTTTTTTTTAGGCAGCTATAGGCTATAATTCATCTGACGAAGGAATGCAATGGCTTTGTGGTGGAACAATTTTAAGCAAAAGATATGTATTAACAGCCGCACATTGCCTGTCTGATTCTAATGCGTAAGTACATTTCGTGCGCAACACACAGTGTATCAAACTTTGTTTAATAGGCATTAATGCCAATTTTAATAGTACCTACGTAGTATCAACTTGTAGTAAAAACGACATTTAATAACAATAGCATCACCGTTAGAATTAAATAATCCAGGATTACAATTTTTCCTTTTTATTTAAGTAAGTAAAGGGCACTAAGCAAAGTAATAAAGTAGAAATAGGCACTTTTGACTATTTCGTCTAACTTAGTGCCTCAGATAAAACTCCCCGGCATAATATTTTCAAAAGGAATGCAGGTTTTGCAATTCTGCAAACACCATTGTTATTATGGCTTGAAGGTATAAATTTTCTTAACACATTTTGGTAGAATTAAATTACGATTACAATAGTAAGCATGTATAAAATACTAATATAATGTGTATTTGTTTTTAATTTGGATATTACAAAAATACGATTTCGTCTTCGCCTGGCCATTTGACACATACGATGTCGAGATTGTGCAAAATGCAAAGTTCTGGGCGTTTCAGTAATTTATGACTTGCACCCAGACAGCCACCAACATAAAGAGCTGTCTCCGGCTGACGGCTAAGTTTCGTTTGCAGTATCATTTTTCATTTTTATTTTCCTTTTCTATTCGTTCAGTAATTTCAGAAGGTTGCGATACCTTCTACCATTTATTAGCGAATCTTATTGTTTATTAAAAATTGAAAAAATCCACTTGCTTAATAAATTTTATATATACAGGGTGATTGCGAAATGTACCGACAAAAAAAAACTGAAAATTGATCTGGATGAGTATATATCATTAAGAAAAAAATGTTCTAATAAAATGTTTTTTAAATCTTCGCAGTTCGCCGTAACACAAGGCAACTGTTTAGCATTATGTTTACTGCTATCCATAATTTTAATTCACATTGTTCAATCGAACCAATTACTTTACGGCTAATAATGTAACAAGCGTTACAAATTCTCAAACATCAAATAAAATGTACAAAATTAAGTTTCTCCCTTCAAGCTAAAAACAATGGTGCGTTTACAGAATTTCAAATATCTACCCATTATCAAACTATAAGGCTGCGGAATTTTATCTGGCAGGCCTATATACAGTATTTAACATTTCACAGAGGGAATGCGCTATGGGTAAGACTTGGTATAACCAAACTCACCGATACGCATCGTAGACAAGAAATAAAGATAGCTGAGCGGATACCTCATCCTGAATACAGGGTAGACTCTCATTATAATGATATTGGACTGCTACGATTAGAAAAAGCAGCTAGACTGAATTCGTTCTCGCGACCAGCGTGTCTTTATTTAGACTCAGAAATTAGGAGTGAAAGGGCCATTGCAACAGGATGGGGCTATACATCTTATGGTGGTAATACTAGCAACGATTTACTCAAAGTAGTCCTTGATCTTTTTAATCAAAGTACATGTAGCCAATATTATCAGAACCATAGGAGAGTGGCACAAGGAATTCTAGATAATCTCCAGGTTTGTGCAGGTTCTGTGAAGGGCAACAATGACACGTGTCAGGTAATTTATCAGTTATTTACTTTTTTTCTCTATACTGTCTGGATTTTTCCACTACTTTGGATTAGAAGTTTCCGAGTATTTCTTATTTCCACACAATTTAGGGTCGATTTTAAGTTGGCCATTTGCGGTAGCATAACTCACGGTTGCGACGCAGCATTGCGACACTGCCGTGCACCCTAGTTGCATCAACAATTATCATGCAATTTCAAGTTCAAAATTTGCATAAACTGTCTGTGTAATCTCTTTTCATTTTCACCATCACTTCCACTAGAACCTAGTACGATTTGGTTACAGTCTTCGTCCGACACACTGTGTTTCCACTGATAAAAAATGCTTGCACTTCTTAGCATTTTAGGGATGGGGAAGATACCTACTTAAATACAGTGTGTCAGACGAAGACAGAAACATACCATTTTACAACACCTTGCCAAAATTAAATAATTCTATCATATTATGTGATCTAAGGTTACAGCAGTGAGTTGCGTAAGCGCAAATGACCAACTTGAAATTGACGCTTAAGTGTTGTAACATGGTAAATTTAAATATATGAAACAACTTTCTTTATAGGGAGATTCTGGTGGTCCTTTACAAATATATCACCGTGGTGATAAGATAAAGTGCATGTACGACATTATAGGTGTAACATCGTTTGGACTAGGCTGTGCCGGCAGTCCTGGAGTCTATGTGAGAGTTTCAAATTATATCAAATGGATAGAAGATATAGTTTGGCCCTAGGATATTTTCTGTTTAATTTTTTTGATGTTTTTATCCTCTGTAAGTGATATGACTGATTCCTGTACCAATGTTTTGTAGACGTAGAGATTAATAAAATAACACATATTGACATAAATTTCAATATATTGACATGAATATTCTAATGTATGATGTTTACAGTAAAAGTTGTTTAAATAAATCTGCTTAAATAACAGTTTATTTATTTTAAACCAAATAAACCACTCAACAAACGTACGATCCAAAAAGTCTAATGTGGCATATTACACTGTTTTGTTTTTAAAAACTGTAAATCACTGTTTTTGTTTCTGTAATTATGTATGGATTATAATAAGCTTCATCGATACTAGAAAAATCAAAATCTCCTATAGCCTCTTCAATTTCGCTGTTTGCAGTGAGGGTTTTTCGAAACGTAATTTTCAGTTTTTTATCATGATCTACATAAGATTTACAACTTTCGCGCGGCTTTATAAGAATTTGTATTATTCTTTCGAATCCCCCTTTTTACGTTACTCCAAATTAATTCTATGGGATTTAGATTGCAATTATAATGAAGATATATAAATGTAATATTTTGAAACGACCCTTTGAAATTCAGAGAAGGAATGGTATTTAGAAAAATCCACCCTAGTCCTCTTGTAAAGTAGTAGCTTACGCACGGGAAGTAAAGACGGAATTACCTTTTTGACCAAGCAGTGCGATTTATCAACTAGTCACAATTAACACCAACAACAACATGTTTGTCGAAGAATGAGTAATCTCCACAAAATTTTATATCAGTCGAATACTTGTAAGGTTCCCCCACTTGCTTTTTTGACCCAAATCAGGAACATTATTAAATCTCAAATTAGTCTCGCACGACGTCCAATGCGATAAATATGCGCACTGTGTTAAGTCTGTTTACAGCAATTTTCCTCGGTGCTGTATGTTGTCAAAAATTGATAGGTAAGCGTTCACCAATACCTACCCAAAAGTAAAAAAAGGAAAATTAATTTACACATAAGTGTGGCTTAAACACGTAGATGCAAAAGCTCTGCATCTGTTTATTTACATAATTATATCTAATAGTCATTTCGATTAACAGCATTTAGTAACTCTTTTCTACTACTTGATACAGCCCCGTAGCTACGGGGGGGGGGGGGGCAGATGGGGCTGAGCCCCCCCTAGCAGTTGTGGTTGCCCCCCTGGAACAGTTATACATTATAAATTTCAAATTAGAAATAAATTTTCAATATAATGCCGATTGCTGAATCATATTTACTAGCCCCACCCGCCCACCCTTTATTTTCTTACAGGGTATGTTATTTGGCAATATATACGAATTTTTAGATGCAGTACAGCTGTTTGTGAATCTACATTCTCTGAATAGATCGCAATAACGCATCAAAGATTGGCAAACTTGGTTTTTCTGGCTTTTGAAAAGTACCGTACCAATTCTTTGGACTTGGACAGGTTTTTACGAAAATTTAATAGCGGAAAAATAGACGTTTACAATTAATTTAATGAAAAAATAAAGCAGTTATCTGAGTGTATTATTGAAAAATATATATACAGGGTGTTATTGAAAGGTACGTACAACAAAATGGACAGTTCTTCGCGAAGTCTAAGAAGTCGGAAAAACTTATTTTGTGTTATCAAAATTATAAGGGGAAAATTAACCCTTATCCAACCTTTTTAGACGCTACTGAAGGATAAATAGGTAAAATTAATTTATTTTAGTAAATCCTAGCAACTGTAACAATAAAACTATTGTGAAGACTAAATGTTGCTATAGAAACGAAAGATGATCTTTTTATCAGAGGCGTACAACGAATTTGGACGTAAATTTGAATAATTTTTATGTCTAAAAGGAGAACACTTTTACCTGAATTTTTTTTCATTTTTAGCACCCATACTTCGAGACCAATTGCCGATTTTATTTTGTACGTACCTTTCAATAACAGGCTGTATATATGTTACAGCTAATATCCGAAATCCGTTATTATGCATAATAACTAGATATTTTAGGAATTATGCGTAATAACTAAACTTGTCAGTTATTATGCATAATAACCGGAAAGATTAGGAATTATGCGTAATAACTGAAATTTTTAGTTATTATGCATAATAACGGAAACGTTTAGGCAATACTGATAATAACTAATAGAGGAACAGGAATTATGCATAATATTTTCAAAAAAGCTACCCACCCTGCCTCCCTTTCCCCTACATATCACATGTACAGTTGATTTAAAAAAAAAATTGGTCTAAAAAGTTTAGACAGTACTTCCCTCGCTGTCGGAAACGTGACGACTGCATGCCTATTATGTTTTTTTCGTATTACATTTTGGTAACGGGACATTTTAAAATAAAAATTGAGTAAGTATTAATTTTTTCAATTTTATCATTATTTGCCATTGACATCTTTGTCATTTTTTTGTGATTCCTATGATTGCTTATTAAAAACGAAGTCGTCTCTGGGGTGTATAATATGTCGCCTATGCAAAAATTGTCAGGCGTGAACATATAAAAGGAACATCCTGTATAGTACTTGTAATTTAAGACAAATAGCCATAACACTTATTAACCTATAGACGTGACGGTGAAACATAAACTAAACTAAAAGATGTTTTCCACGAATTGGAATAACCGGATGACAATGCCGACGGACCAGACTTTTTTATTGCTCTGATTTTCGTTTATTGAATAAAACACTACATTTTATTCGGTTTTTTGGATGCTGTAATTCACATTTGGTTAATTATAACTTGTCTAGATCTAGGGGAGCATCCCTAACCTCCCCTAGCTACGGCCTTGTCTAGGGGTTAGAGAAAATTTGAAAGTAACAAATTGCCCAATGGACTCCATTACTGAACGTCCTTAGGTTATCCTTGATAAGAAAAACAACTTGAAAGTGTTTATGTTTATGCATCGAAAAAATGTCACGTAGAAATTAGTTTGATTTGAATGAGTTCGTCTCCTCAAAACAGAGGATGAAAACAATTATATAGTAAGCTACAATCGACATAATTTTGGGTAGAATTTATTCGGCAAAATTTTGAGATAACGTCATCAATTTTGTGGGGGAATTAAACAGATTTATTTTGATTAATAATTTGCCAAGTATGTAGTATTTCAAAGTATTCAGTTTTGTAATTCTTGATTTAATCCATAAAATTAATTAACTGAGACACCCCGTATAAGCAAATCTAAAAAATATTAATGCAGTGATAAATCACAAGTATAGAGTCATCATTCTTTATACATTTAGGATAGGATTTGTTCGGTAAAATTTTACGGTGACGTCATCAATTTTAGAAAGCAAATATATTTTGATTAAAAATCTTACCATACTTATGATAAATTTTAAACATCTCCAAAATTTCAAAATGATCGGTTTAATTAATAAAATAAATTCACGCACTCATTAATTTTTTAGATTCACCTTGTATATGCAAATCCAAAAAATATGAATGGAATGATAAATCACAAATACAGACTCATCATATTTTGCACATTTGAAATAGGATTTATTCAGCAAAATTGTCAGGTGACGTCATAAATTTTTTAGGGGGAGGAGCAAATACATTTTGACTAAAAATTTACAATGCCTATGATAACTTTAAAATATCTTCAAGATTTTAAGGTATTCTGTTTTGTAGTTCCTGATTAAATCAATAAAATAAATTCACGCATTCATTAATTTTTTGAGTCACCCTGTCTATGCAAATCAAAAAAATATGAATGGAATGATAAATCACAAGTGCAGACTCTTCATAGTTTGTACATTTTAGATAGGATTTATTTGGCAAACTTTTGAGCTGACGTCATCAATTTTTTGGAGGGGATAAGTAAATATATTTTGACTAAAAATTTACCATGCTTATCATAACTGTAAACCACCTGTAAGATTTCAAAGCATTCGGTTTTGCAGATTTAAAATTTAATTGCAAAATGTTGCTTTATAATTTAGATTTTTTTTCCAAAAATCTGGACGTTTCGGGTAAAAACTCAATTCGGAGTCGTAAACTACATGTGTAGGACTATGTTATTTTATACAATTTAAAACCCATTTACTGAAAGTTTCAGTTATTACGCATAATTCCTAATCTTTCCGGTTATTATGCATAATAACTGACAAGTTTAGTTATTACGCATAATTCCTAAAGTGTCTAGTTATTATGCATAATAACGTATTTCGGATATTAGCTGTAACATATATATATATATATTTACATGAAGCCCCCTCTGTCGACAAACTTGCCCCCCCTGAATAAGTTTTCTAACTACGGGGCTGCCTTGATATCTCAAAGAACATAATGTTTGTTTTGACTAGTTAGGTTTAGATTACGCGGTCTAGCATTTTGCCCGTTGTTTACTTATACCAGACTTCATATGTCCTGTGAAAGTCAGTGAAATAGTGAAAAATTAATTAATTTAATTTGAGAACTTACTTCGATAAATTTGTATTTTGTTACAATTTAGTATTTAAAAATAACATTCTTATCGCATGGGAATGGCACTTTTAACTCATGACATGCAAAAATAAACGTGGCTACGAGTGACCATCAAATTATTCGCCACGACAGTGTAAGACACTTTGTTTCTAGATAAGTACATGGTCACTAAACTCTTGAATATTTCAAAACAATTTATCTAAGTTTCTGGAACTTGAACTTGAACTTGCGTCTAGAAGAACTGAAAGTTTTTAAGAAGTATTTTTTTAAATTTTACATCAACATCGATTGAGACATTCGATTCTTCCATTTTGCCCATACATTTCCCACGAAGATTTGACCTACTTAAATGGGCGTATCCGAGTTGACATACTGAATTACCGTGCTCTTTTGCCTTATTCTTAACTTTGCTCCTGAAGACGCCACTTACGAAAGTGTGCGAAACGTTGAGCCCAAAAACTCAATTTACATGGTTCCAACCCGGAAAACGGTCATGTATTGATATGGTTTCTGTTTTAAGATTTCTTTTAATCAATTTTGCTTATCATGCTGTTGAGAGACACCTTCTGTGCGGGATTTTTGGACCTTGTCCCACAACCCTTTCCCAAGACTACTGGTCTAACTATTGATGTCCACTGTATTTTCTAAACACTTGCTCTTTTTGAAAGGTATAATTCATTAAAATAAAATGTGGACCAATTTTTATTAGAAATATCGTGTAGGTGGTAAAAGTCCCATCCAAAACATATTTAATCCCCTGTAAGTCCAGGAGTACGTTGTGTAATACAAAATTAAAACGTATAAACTACTAGTGCTAGTACCCAGCAAACACAAAAACTATAACAGTTAAATAACGGCAACATAATACTATCATAACATCAACATAACGTCTATATTACAAATACCGCCTCAAACTAATATAATGACAATATAACAGTTATCTAATTTTGTTACTCCCAGTTCTGCAAATGTCATGTAGCCGTAACATAACTGGTACGTAACCATGTTAAACATGTTAATTTATTTTTAATGTAACTGTGAGATTTATATAACAGGATAATTAACAAAAACATAACATCAACATTTCAACGTCTCTACTTCAATTTCCGCTTCAAGCAGCTATAACGGCGACATAACACTTACACAACTTTCTTATACTTTTATCATATTCTCGCTATATAACTTGTCTATTACAAGATTGTAGGTATTGCTTAACTTTGCTTAAGGTTACGGATCCCCCTTTTTCGCTTGAAAACTGTGGCCTGTGGCGGAATTTCTGCCTTGAGTGCCTTGACGTTAAAAACCATATGAAATACACCGTCCATGTTCCTTCGTAACACACTTCTCCACCTGCGTCCTGAGTTCCAAATGACATACAGTGACACCGACTGTATGTCATTTCATCACTGTGTGATGAAGTAAATGCGCTGCGCCACCTGATAGGGGCAAAAGTAGGTAGCTGTTGCAATCGAGTGATACAAGGATCCATAAGAGGGCGCTGAGAGTTATATCTCCCTGTAGTCCCTCTACGTCAAGGCAGAGGGGCTGTATGGATCTCGTTGTGTGTTTTTAATTTTTTTTACTCGTGCTTATATATGTAATGACAACATTTGTTTTATAACTTTCATATGTTACTCCAACATAACCTTACCATCACAATGTATAATACTGTTATACTTATGTAATCTAACTGTACTTTAACAGTCTTATACCATAATATCACATTTTGGTATATTTTTCTTATATAATTGTAACATAACATCACTATAACTGTATTTTCTAACACTGTTACACTTATGTGATCCAGCTTCACTTTAACAGTGTTAAATAATAACAACAAAATTTTGATATATCCTTCTTATATAACTGCAACATAACGTCATCATAACAGTGTTTTATAACATTATTAGACTGATGCTATATAACTGTAATGTTACATTTTTTGTAAAGGCAATTTTGTTATAATTTTGTTGCGTCAGATAAACATAACAGCAATATAAATGTGGAATATAACTGTGTTAGTTTTTTGTTATATAACTGTTATAGTTTGTGTTGCCTACGATATACTGCTAAACACAATCTTCCCCCGTGCTCATCGCGCCGCGCACAGTTGGAACAACGTATTAGCTGTCAAAATACGTTCAGCAGGTGCTCATTATTGTTTCACTTTAAACATTTGGGGTGAATCGCATCCTTAGGCTTGCTTCATATTTTAGGTGACATATGTATCATAAAATCAACGGGAGCCCAAGGAGCTTGTACACTGTTTGCCAACTGTGAAAAAGCTCGCGTAGATTTGAAGCAATATTTTCGATTTCCTCAAGTATGTGGTTTTCAAGAAACACAACTGATAGTCTGCTGTACACCGAGACGAATACCAGGAGAAATCAGTAAAGCGAGTAAGTATGTATCGAAAAATTATTTAGGTTTGAGTTGTTTACTTAGGTGTAATTATTTTACAACTACTGATTCATCACTTCAACCACCATTACAATTGCACAACAGTTTTTAATATTTACTGTTATTATTTTTTTAAGTAAAACGCAGTTAGCTGTTTGGTTTTGATAATTTGCAAATAAACGTCAAGGTTAAAATCAAAAACAACTAAATTCAAAATAAGGGCTCATCTCCTATATGGCTAGTGTTCTCTATCCAACCGAAAAGGACCTTCCATATACCAAAATCATATTTCAGTCTTTTCGTCGTTTAAGTACACTCTGCATCAATTGTGCCGAACTGTTAGTTTTAAGATCGCAGTAGCTAACACTACGTCAATGTTGTTACACAAAACAGGTAACTGTGTTTTACCTTTTTAAAAATCGTGTGAACTATCACAGTTGATTTTAATTTATACTTCAGGTTGCATCTTGAATTTCTTAGGCGTAAACTTGTCGTGAATAACTCTTTATATTTTTCTCCTTTTAGAATGTGAAGAATATTCTCGGTATGTGTATAAAACATCAGTACCTCCCATTGCACTATATGATGCCAAACCAGTTACAAGAAACGAGTGTGGACACCAGGTAACCAAATTAATTGTGGGCGGCGAAGCAGCTGGAAGAAAGGAATTTCCACATATGGTAATAAATTTCGAATTTTGTTAGTTTCATAAATTATCGACGTCGTATTAATACAAAATACTAAGGAAAATCACACCATACTCAAATATTTATATCTGTGAGTGTTTCGTGCTTTCAAGTTTCCTTTCATTTATTACATTGATTAATGCTTTCTTCTAGCATCATTTCGAACTAAAAAAGTTTGTTTTTTTTTTAAATAAATACATATAATAATTTTATAAATTAATTCAAGCGCATTCGTTTTTGCGAACACGGTAAAATTAATACGTTTTTCTCCTTCAAGAAATTTTTTAGAACATTTCTAAAATCATTGAAAACATCATTAGCGAAACATATGAGATACCCACGTGCAGTATTTTTCATTCTTGGTAGATAAGGAAACATACGTGAGGATAAATTTTAAATTTGTTATTGTTTGTTTTAGGCAGCTATAGGCTACGATTCACCTGGCGAAGGAATAAAATGGCTTTGTGGTGGAACAATTTTAAGCGAAAGATATGTATTAACGGCCGCGCATTGCCTGTCTGATCATAATGCGTAAGTATATTTCGCGTGCAACACAGAGCAAGTGTATCAAAATTTGTTTAGTAGACATTAACCGAAGTTTTAATACTACGTAGTTTCAACTGTGGTAAAAACGACATTTAAAAACAATGGCACCAGATTTAGAAATCAGTGTTTCAGAATTACCATTTTCCCTCAAAGTGATAAAGTAAAAATAGGTACCCTTGACTATTTCATCAAACTTACGATGCACAGCTCGCATTGAGTATTTCTGTATTTCTTATGAATTAAGAGTATTCCCTTTTCATTCTCCCATCAACTTTGACACTAATGACAAATAAAATACAAGTGCCCCAGTTAAAACTCCCCTGCATAATACTTTCAAAAAGGATGGAGGTTTTGCAATTCTGTAAACGCCATTGTTTTTACAGCTTGAAGGTGAATGTATAATTTTTTAACACTTTTTGGTAGATCATTAAATCACGATTAGAATAATTTATATAAAACACTTAGATGTTACTTAATTTTTCAGTTCAAAAGATAAAATAAAATAAAATTCATAAATATAAAAAAATATATTTAATGAAACAAAAGACTACCAGTTTCTTTTATATACAAAGAACTGTTTTAAAGCAGTAATATAAGAGCATGTGTTCGCACTGGCATTCTTCACAGTGAACACAAAACTTCACAAAACGACACGATGAATTTCAATTTGGGCTTGTGATTGTGGACAAAACGTTGTATTGCATTCGTGCTCGAACTGCGTTCTCGCGTTTAAACATTCTTCTTGGTAAAACGCTGTATAAAACACTTACAAGAAAAAACTATAACTTATCCTCAGGGAGAAGATTGTATCTAATACAACACCTCTTGACTTTGGTCGATTTAGGTGTTGTTGATTTATAACTCATAAGGTCATAAGTGTAAGCATACCAAGGTGGTCAATAAATGTCTTGTCTACAATCTATTTCTAGAGCACTTAAATTATTTATAAATTATAATATTATCATAACATGTGCGTGGCCAAGGGCGGATTCAGGGGGGGGGCACGGGGGCACGTGCCCCCCCCAGAACTTCCAGAATAATTACGTAATTACGTTAGAATAATAAGAATAAAACGCGTGGGCGGAGGTTGGTCCAGCGTCTAGCCGTCAGATAACCGTACCAGTTTACAGCGATTGTGCCCTTGTCTTGTGGTCTGTGTACTATAAATAAACTTTATTTTGTAGTTCAGTGATTGTAGAGAAGACGTGAAGTGATACTATAATGAGTGACGAAAACAAAAAAAGACAGAAGAGCATAACATGTTTCTTTACAAAAAAACGAAAAATTGACGATGTAGAGAATGAAAGCTCTGATGAAACCCTTCGGCCCACGCAACCTGAAGAGTCAACTGGTGTTGGTGTTGCTTCAGCATCCTCGCTGGCCGCAACTACATCAGCCTCTATTAGTTACATGTTTCAAGAACGTGATATAGGTAGGTATCGGCTGATCGATCACTTACCATTTTGCATCGATAAAACACCGATTTCATTTCTATAAAACTTTGAGTAATTCAATCTACTGGGCCAATCAAGCTAGATTTGGTACGTAGCACAGTGGGTCAAAATCTAAAAAAAAACTTACCAAAAGTCGATACATATGTTTCAATATTTACAAAAACTGGTGAAAATCCATTTTAAAAGTCACTGATCACGAATTAGTAGTCAGAATTCAATTAATTAAAACGGCGCATCCAATATGGCGTACTTTTCACTAAAAAGCGTTTATTTTAAGAAGAAATTTAAATGGGCAATACCTTCTTATTACTGATAACAGATTTTAACATGAATTTACTCTAAATATAATTGTGCCTCAATGGCTCAATAGTCATACAAGTTTGTAGGCAGTTTCAACAAAAATTCGTATGTAGGATAATAAATTTGGACAGCCGTCGATACAAAATTTGGTAAATAAAAATATTTCATAGAGTGGAAAGTATTACTTCCTTTCACACTAATAAGAATAACTGCCGACAAAGGGATGGCATGTCCGGTTTCACAAGTGAAGCAGGCTTGGGTTTTTACGGCAATAAAACCGTCACAAATCACTCACTGCGTGATGGAGGGTGGGTGGGTGATGGGCCCCAATTGTGTTGGGTTTTATGAAATGGTTATCAAAGGAGAATCGAGGGCTGATCTTTTAGTAATGTTAAATCTCACAAAAAATGTAACGTCCATTTTATAAAAAAAGATATATATTTTCTCTTTTCTGTCCTTTTACGTAAATATTGTGATTTTGGGCAGTGAGTTATGAACAGAAGATTATACATGCATTGCGTAGAATAATGAAGTTTGTGCGAGGTAAATTTTTGTTGAAAAGTGCCCAAACCACCAAAAATGTTTGAGAATTTTAAAGAGATTTTTTAAAATTAATAATAATTTTATGTTACGATAGGGTTGAAAAATAAAATTTAAATTCAAAATTGTTTTAAGATTTTCCCGAACTTTTTCGCGCCAGATCTTATCTTATCTTATTTATTTACTTGTTTGATTCTACCCTACTCGAGTTAACGCATGCACTATAATAATGTTTCTGTCTTAATTAATTTTTTTATTTTATTTATTTTATTTTATTTTTATATTTATAGGTAAACTACTTAGCAACCAGGACAGTTCAAACGTTCTTACAGATGAAGAAAAATACCAGTGGTTGAAAAATGCTTGGCAACCTACAACAGACTTTAAATTTCCATTGGTTCGCGAGGGCAAAAAAAACCGGTCTTTTCAAATGAGCTGGTTAAAGGGACATGAATGGCTATCATACAGCAAAATTGCTGGTGGCGGACTGTGCAAAGTGTGCATTATTTTTGGATGGCGTGAAGCGGGCACAAATGATGTGAAGCTAGGGAAGTTGGTGACGGAACCACTGAAAACATATAAAAAAGCTATTGAAACAATCACACACCACGAGAACACGAAATACCAGCAAGCTAATATGGTAATATCTCAAAATTTCGTGATGGTGATGGAAGGAAAGTCAATGGACGTTGTTGTCCAAATGAGATCTCAGGAAAGAAAAATTATTGAAGAGAATCGTAAAAAACTCATACCCATTATAAAAACAGTCATATTATGTGGAATGCAAAACATACCATTAAGAGGACATAGGGATGACGGTGATTTAGAATCGGAAAGTTCTTCTGGAGAAGGCAACTTTAGAGCATTGTTGAAATTCCGAATCGATGCTGGAGATGAGATACTGCTCGATCACGTAAACAATTGTGCGAAAAATGCTTCCTACATTAGCAAGTCGACACAAAATGATTTGATAGATAGCTGTGGGGAATTAATCACAAACAAAATAGTAAACAAAATAAAAAAATCTAAATATTTTACTATTATAGCTGATGAGACCACAGATGTTTCTATTAGTGAGCAACTGTCCATTTGTATTCGCTATTTCGATGTAGTTACATGTGAAATCCAAGAAGACTTTCTTAAGTTTGTCGAAGTTGTGCATCTTACTGGTGAAAACATTGCTCAGCATATTTTACAGGCGTTGGAAAACCTGAACCTAGATATTACATTGTGCCGGGGTCAAGCATACGATGGAGGAGCCAATATGAGCGGTAAAATAAAAGGTGTTCAGGCATGTGTATCCAATGTTGAGCCTTTAGCTTTTTATACCCATTGTGCAAGCCACCGGCTCAACTTGGCCATCAGTACAGCCTGCACAGTACCTAGCATAAGAAATGCTGTGGGGGTTATTTCAACCGTAGCAACCTTTTTCCGTGAGTCAGCTGGACGAACACATCTCCTCAAAGAAGAAATGCAAGCTCATCTGCCCAAGGAAAAACAAAATACTTTAAAGAAAATGTGTGAGACCAGATGGGTGGAAAGACATGAAGCGGTTTTGACATTTTTGGACATCTTGCCGTGTCTTCCTGTAATTTTGCAAAAAATGGCCGATAAAGGGGACAAACGTGCTGCAACTGCATTTTCGCTGCTTCATGCCATAACTTCGTCGGAATTTCTTGTAAGCTTGGTCATTCTCGCTGATATTTTGGGAATCACACTCCCTTTATCTCGATCATTACAAGCCACTGAAATTGACATACTTTCTGCAATGAAGCTTCTCGATACGACCACAGCCAGTCTCCAAACGAAGCGTGAAACTAACACGGATGCATTTAAAAAACTTTTCAATCAGGTTGAGGGCCTGGCAAATGAAATTGGGACAGAAATCACGGTCCGCAGAGTAACCAACCGCCAAACAAACAGACCCAACATCCAGACTCAATCTGTTGAAGAGTATTACCGAGTATCGGTGTACATTCCTTTTCTGGATTATTTGTTAAAAGAAATGTCCTCTAGATTCCCTAGAACTCAGTTGCAAAGAATCGGACAATTACAAAAGTTGCTGTCGCATAACTTCAGTGACGAAGATGTAGATGATGTTTTGCAAGGTGCCGAACTGTACAAAGGTGACCTTCCTTGTTTTTTAGCTTTGAAGGGAGAGCTACAAATTTGGCAACACATGAGAGAAAATCTTCCAAATTCTCCAGCAGAGGCCTATAAAAGAGCAATGGCGCTGCCAAATATTAGGACCCTGTGTCAATTGTTGTGCACGTTTCCTGTGACAACAAGCACTGCCGAGCGATCTTTCTCCACCTTACGCAGACTGAAGACATATCTTCGGAGCAGAATGACCGAAGATCGTTTGAATGGATTGGCTTTAATGCAAATCCATCAAGACATTGCATCCACGATGAACGCTGAAGAAGTCCTTGATATCTTCAGCAGAAAACATAAAAGGAAACTGTCATTAAGTTACATGTAATTATATTTCTATTAAGTATTGTATGTTTTTATTTTACAATTAATCCCAAAAAGTCTATGAAGATACTCCTTGCCCGGCTCACCCTTGTGCCCCTCCCAGAAAAAAAATCTGTATCCGCCCTTGTGCGTGGCATTCGTTTTATTTTCCTTGGTTTATTAACAGTTTCGGATAGAATAAAACTATGATACAGCAGATCCAATGGTTTGTTGGAAATTCAAAATTCAAAAATTTGGCCTTGACCACGATACACTTACACCGGTATGCCGACGCGCATGTTGGCTTCGGGAGCGTGACGTCACTTCGATGCAAGTGGACGGGAAACTCAAGCGCTCTGTAGTGGTTACGCACTTATTCTCATTTTTTGTCAACTATTTATGCCAGTAAAAACAGAGATAAGTCATTTAATTAAAACTAATTGTAAGAGATATGTATATTTTATAATTTTTTTTATTTCAAATCTAATAAAACAAGTTCTAACAAATAAATAAAAATTTATAATATCAAACATAGTACTACAAACTTATTACAAATCATTATTATTATTGTTAATGATATTTGTCTTTACCATTGGTAAATTTTGAAAGTTTTTTCTTCATTTTATTTCGCAAATTCTGGAAACTAATTTTTTTATTTAATTCCCGTAGTCGAAGATACGTTCGTGTCCTGCTCAAACAGTACAGTACTTCATACGGTAATTGATTTTTTAATTTTAACTGAGTTCTGTTTGCTAGCGTTGTAAATATATTTGTGTCTTTAGATATAAATGAACCATGCATCTCATCAAATTCAACATCCATAATTTGTGCAGCTTCAAGTAATTCAGAACTAGGACTCAAAAGACCACCTCTAGATAAAAACTGTATCCAGTCTCCCACTTGATCGTTTATGTTTAATGTGCACATAACTTGACTTCCCAGATTTTCAAATTTGTTTTTAAATTTATGAGCGACGTATCCCGCTATATATTTCAAAGCTTCATTATGAATTTTGCCTTTACATTTAATTCTTTCTGTTATTTGATTGTCATTGCAAGCATCAATTTGTTCTTGATCTTCGAAATAATCTGGCTCTGTAAATGAATATGGCATCACATCTTCTTCACTAGAAATTGGCGTCTCTAAATTTGTTAAATTACTCAACATAGACTGTGTTATGCAGGTTGCTACATCATCATCAATCAGATTTTCTATCTGTGTTAAAGGTTTAACCAAACATTTTTCCTCGTGTTCTTCAGTATTTTTGTTTTCAGTAAAAATTGCGGAAGAATTTTTACCTAAAATAAACCATCTTATCCGATATTTAAAATCCAAAGGATGAGGATGATCATTAGATGCGCCCATTCCTCTAATATAAGAAAAAAAATTTTCTAATACATCTTGATTAAGTCGTGCCGTGAGGATGTATTCAAGCTCATAATTTGATTTTAAATAATCAAATAATTGCTCCAAAGAGTGATTAGATAAAATAATGCCCTTCTGAAACGGAATTAAAGATTTATGTTTCCCTACAATCATCTTTTGTACCATATCCGTTGTTTTGTGCAGGAGCTTTTTTTGATTTTCAATATTTGTTCTGAAAGCACTTTTTTTTAAATCGTTTTGTACTAGTTTCGAACGGGAGTTAAAAAGATCAAACCAGTCGTTAATGATGTGCACAAATTCTGCAACCTCTCTCCAAGGAAGCTTTGATGGTATCAGTTTATGTGTCCCACAAAATTGAATCGCTTTTGACGTCGTTTCTGACAATAATTGGGCAGCTGGTTTTACTTTTTGTCTTTCTGAACCTTTTAAATCCAAATGGTACCTACTTATTTTATAAGCTATGGAGAGCTCTGTTGTTGAAATCCCTAACAAATTTTCAAAACAAATTTTATCCACCAGAATATGATTGATCCAAAATCCTGCATCTATTAAATGATTTCTTAACAACTTAAGGAGATGCGGCACATCGGCAAAAACAAATACTTTTAAATTTTCGTTACCGGAATGTTGAAACCAGCAATTTTTGTCGTATCCAACATTAAGCTTTGACCACAATTTTGTGTTACTAGTGCCCATGTCACTAACAATACCGACAAGAGTAAAACCAGCAGCATAAAGACGTGCAATAATGTTATTGAGAATATCTGGAGTCATTGCCTGATCAAAATTATAAAAAATTTGTTGCTTCCAGTTGTTAATTAATCCACGAGCCATTATAGTTTGACAGCTTTTGTGAGGGCCTATCACTTTTTGTTGCGTTTTATCTATATCAATTCTATTGGATAAATACATTTCGTCAAATGATAAGATGCATAATTTTTCTGATTCTTTTAACTGATGCGATTGCGTTTTCATTAAATTCATAACTTCTTCTAAAATACCTTGATCAAGAGTTAATGATGACGCCCACTTTCGCAGAGTAGAAAGAGCAGGTAAAGGATATCCATTGCTTCTTAAATAACGATAAGTCTTTGGGCTCACACTCCGCAAGGATATTGCTGAAGCGATGTCATCGCCAGACCATCGTAGATAATTGTTGTCAGGATTCAAAACACGCTTCAGTTGACCGGGTGTCAAAAATTTTGTGAGTTTTGCTTCCATATTTATACGCTCTTTTTCCATTTTCTCTACTTTGTGTATTAATTCGTTCTTTTCTTTACGGAGTTCATTAATTTCTCGCTTTAAATGCAAAATTTCTTGTTTTTCTGATTCATTCCTAAAATACACATTAAGTAGGATGTCATTTTTACTATAACATTTAAACAAACAAACCCTGTTTCACACGAATGTTCTACAAGTGCGCCCATCTTTAAACTAATACTTTCCGTAAACTCGATATATTCAGTTTCTTTTAGCGACTGAGGCGATGTGGGAGAAGTAATAGTCACCGTTTCTGGTAAATTATTGTCAGTATCATTTATAACTTTTCTTCGTTTAAGCCGTTGTGACCTCTCAGAATCGGATGATGATGTTTTTCTTGTTTTTGGGAGATATAAGGTTGGAACTGCGTCAGATTTAAGATTTCTAGCATTTTTAGGCAATCCCATTAATTTCTGTTTAATTGTCAAGTCTTCAAAACATTCTGGTTCAAAATGAATTGAACAAATACAAGCTAAAAAAATTACGAATGATTTCACTCCAAAATATTTGTCATGCAATAAAAAATATATATTTACCATTTTTAAAATTTATTTTATCTTGCCGCTTTCAGGCGTTCACCCATTGTTTTAAAAATTGAGGGTTTTTAGGGAATTTAAAATATTTTATTCCCTTTTTTTTTGTTTTTCTGTTGCAGTTATTACAGTTAAATACGGCACAACTAGGCATGATGATCACTGAATTGAAACTGATTTTCTGCAGGGCAAATTCGTTATTTGTATTACAGCTTTTAAGAGAATGAATGGGGATGACAGTGGTCAAACAGGCAATTTTATTGTTTCCGGTGGTGCACATGTGCGGTTACATCCCCATAAAGTAAAGTCAAGTGTCCGTTTAGACATTTGTATTTGTGAAAAGATAAAAAAAAAGAAAATGCTAAGAATAAGACCTGCACTATATTCGCTTAGGTATGAGAAACGGCCGAGCTGCATCGAAGTGACGTCACATGCGCTAAGTCTGTCTAATTTGGTTCAAAACGTAGCATACCGGTGTAAGTGTATCGTGGCCTTGACTGTGATCGTCTGACAAAATGGAACCCTACATTGTGTTTTTGAAAAACGGCGGGATGCGTTCAGATGCAAATGGTGGACCCCAAGGCTGGAAAAATACGACTAAATAAAACACCAAATACTTACATGGAGGAAACAAAAAAATGACAAAAAAAAAAGAAAAAAAAGCTGCGACTAAATTGCGTCCGTTGAAGACACCACTTAATGCTCAGCTACAAAAAAAAGCTTTGAATGAAATCAAACTAAACGTTCTGAATCAGTACAAATATTTGAATATCACAAATTTAATAAAAACAAAGAAACATCTGAATTAGAGCAACTGGTTGCAAACACACAAGTTATTACTGAAGTGTGGCGGCAGATTTAAAAACATGGCAGTCAACAAGAGAACAAAATTTAGATACAACTGTATGCGGCAGCGGCACCAGAGTGCACTCCGCTTCCTCTACGTGTTTCTGTGTTATTTAACCTAAATTCCATTTAAATGTTCAATTCCTATAACTCTGATATTAAACTACAACTGAACAAATGCTAAACTTTCAAAAAGGGCAATAAACAACATTTAAATACACTATATTATAAATTATAAATTATTATAATTATAAATACACTCCCGTGAAGTTCTAAACAGCAAAGACTTCTTATCTGAGATTAAAATAGGACATCAGAATATTTACAAAAAAAAAAAAACTAGCCAAGATTTATAAAAACAAAAAAAAAATCTGGTGTGAAGTAAAACTTGTGCAGACGAAAAACATTACGGAAGGTTAGAAATTGCAGAGCATGAAAATTTACATTCAATTTAAATTATACAGCAAAGAAAATTACTGATGCTAAAACGGTGAGATAGAGAATAATTGTATGAGGTGAAAAATTGCAAAGCTAACAAAATTACATGAACTCAATATTTTATGTCCATTCGAGTTATTTTTATTATTTTATTATTTAAAAGTGAAGTTATTCAGCTGCATTGTGGACCATTGTTATACATTCCCCCAAACAAACATAAAAAATATGGGAGGCAATCTGGAGGTTCAAAATGGCGTCGGACGAATGCCTCGTTCAAACAAAAGATGCGTCAAAATTATGCTCGGTTTGAAAATATTCTTTCAACATGGCCGCTGCCAGAACAAATAATTCACCTGATGTTAATTTATGCCACAATTTATCAACGGTTCAAACAAAAAATTCATGTTAAATTATGCCTTGATCCAAGTGATTAGTTACCTAAAACCATTAGCTTTGAGAGTTTATATCGTGAACTATCCTTAGCTTATCCCAACCAAAACACATGATAAATAAACAACACAAACTGTATCAGGCGTTTCGAGAAAAGCTCCATGGTGATGTAATTATCCACGTTGCGAGAAAAATATCTCGGTGATGTGGTGATTATATAATGATAATAACTGCCTAAGAGGAGAAATCGTTAAACCCCCGTACCCCACTTTCACGGTCCTTTTCCCCGAGTGGGGCAACGTTAGATTGGTTTAACTGCCATAGATGAACTATTAGCAATCTTGTATGAGGAATTAAGAAGCGTTATAATGTAACACTCAAGTATAAGCGTCTAGAAACCTAATTTATTACCTGGTAAACAAAGAACGAGTCCTGACTAAGTGAATTTCATGAAATCTCCTAGCAAGTGTTTATCTAAACAAATTCCTAGTTGTTAAATTGTGTTAGTTATAGTTAACGATTAAACTCCTAACATGAATTGTGAATTTACAAAAAATAAAACAAATTTACACACGTGTAAGCGTCGGTCGAAAATTCACTTATTTCCGCTTGAGAAGAATTAGTTACGCGTGTTGGGGAAAACTGTGGCATCGCAATCGGTTCGATTAAATGTCGTTAAACAAAGGCTTACTCTCTTTTATCAACTACCAAACCAACTAAAATTAACCTATCTTCCTTACTTACTTACTGCATGTTCCACTTACAACAAACAAAGAAAAAGTGACGCCACCGAACAAAATGACTCATCTATATACCAAACCAGCCAACTTCTACCAACACTCTCACTAAAATTCCCTAGAGCTACCAGAAAAGAACTAAACGTGCACATGATTACCTATGTGTAACGATTTTCTTGATTGCATTTTTTTTCAAATTCAAATTATTCAAATACGATTTCGCGCCGATGTTAATTTTTATCAGCGCGAAATTTTAATTTAAATTCAGTCACCACAATACGTTATACAGCTTGCTGAGACTACCTAGTGACGGTCGATAGATTACCAATATTACGACACATATAGTGTCCTCGTTGGAAAAGTAGACTCTTAAAATATCCAAAGACAACCTACAAAACTGAGTAAGTAGGTAAACAGCTCTTTGGCAAAAACATGATTTCTTAAAAAAAAACCTACTCCGCCATTTTGCGCTGCAGTACAACAAAACACACTAGAGAGCGTGTAATTTGTAAAACTATACTGTTGCTTTTCTTCTGGACGAAGCTAGTGTTCACAGACACAAAAATACTAACTTTTTGTTCTTCTAAGTACGTTTCCAATTGCAGCATTTTATTACCTATACATCGTACATTTTTGTAACATAATCAAATAACTTCGTTCCCTGCTCACTTACTGTATGATATTGGAGTTTACTTTTTGCTTGTTATTATTTTTTGAAGTTAGCAGCGGCTTCAGGCCGTTCTCGAAAAACACAAATTTTTTAACTAGGCCAAATTTATGGGTTCTAAAATTTGATCTAATAAATAAATCCATGTCGGTTCACACTTTGTAAGCAAAACTCCGGCTTCCTCACGCTTTGGTTGAGGTTCTACTTATGACAAAAGATCTGTCGAAAAATTTGGAATTTAAATGGCGTTTTACTTGGTCAACGTTTCTAATTAATACCACTCTATCTAAATATATTCACATTTTACGTACCGCTACGTTGACATTTGCCTCCGATGCATTTGGAATTCTGGACCCATAATTTTATAATTGTCTTTATTAGTCTTCCTACCATTGTTTAGGTCTTTCCTAGGTATTTTTGCATAGTTCTTATAGTTATCATATTTACAATTGTTTTTTTGCAATATCTGCGATACAAACTGGTCATCGATTACGGCTTTAGTTACCGACCTAATTTTCATGATACGTACGTACATGTTTTTTAAAATTAAACATTAAAGTATGCAGCAAAAACTATTCTAGTAGACCTGACTTCACATGACCTGCCGTTAAAAATTAACAGTAGTTATGTAATTTTGTTGACACATCTGTTTCCATGACAATATATGGCAATACGTGCGTCATATTTTCAGTGTACAATATTAAGCTTCTCCTTTCAAGCTAAAAACAATGGCGTTTACAAAATTTCAATATCTCTAGCCATTATCAAGCTATAAGGTCGCGGAATTTTATCTAGGATGCCTATATACAGTATTCAACATTTCGCAGAGGCAATGCGCTGTGGGTAAGACTTGGTGTAACCAATCTCAACTCAACGTACCGTAGACAAGAAATTAAGATATCTGAGCGGATACCTCATCCTGAATACAAGCCGAACTCTTATTACCATGACATTGGACTGCTACGATTAGAAAAAGAGGCTCAACTAAATTCGTACTCAAGACCAGCATGTCTTTATTTAGACTCAAAAATTACAAAGAAAAGAGCCATTGCAACAGGATGGGGCCACACATCTTTTAATGGAGCTACTAGCAACGATTTACTCAAAGTAGTCCTTGATCTTTTTGATCAAAGTACATGTGGCGCATATTATCAGAACTATAGGAAAGTGTCACAAGGTATTCTAGACAATCTCCAGGTGTGTGCCGGTTCTGTGGACGCAACCAAAGACACGTGTCAGGTAATTTGTTAGTTATTATTTTTTTCTCTTTACGTCTGAATATTCCCATTATTTTGTATTAGAACCTGAAGATAAACCATAAGCAGTTATGTGTACTTTTTTACAAAATTTGCATTAACTATCTGTGTAATCTCTCTTTACTTGCACCATCACTTTCACTAGAACCTAGTTACGATTTGGTTACAGTCTTCGTCCGACATACTATGTTTACACTTGTAAAGAATGCCCGCGCTTCTTGGCATTTTGTGTTTGGGAAAGATACCTGGTTAAACACAGTGTGTCAGACAAAAAAAAAACATACCATTTTACAACACCTTACCAAAATTAAATAATTTTATCATATTATGTGATCTACGGTTGCGTAAGCGCAAATGACCAACTTGAATTTGACCTTAAATGTTCTGATGTTGTAAATTTTGTTCTCGACCTAATAAATTTGCTAATTACGTTTGTTTGTAGTTAGTATATATTAAATAACTTTCTTTATAGGGAGATTCTGGTGGTCCTTTACAAATATATCACACTGATAATAAGATAAAGTGCATGTACGACATTATAGGTGTAACATCGTTTGGACGAGGTTGTGCCGGCAGTCCAGGAGTCTATGTGAGAATTTCAAATTATATTAAATGGATAGAAGATATCGTTTGGCCGCAAGATGATATTTTCTAGTTAATTTTTCTAATGCTTTTGTCCTTCTAAGTGATATGACTAACTATACTGTACCAATATTCTGTAGATGTAGATATTAATAAAGCAATACATAGAGACATAAATCTCAATATTTTGACATGAATATTCTAGCAAATGTTGTTTACAGTTAGAGCTGTTTAAACAAATCTGCTTAAATAATAGTTTATTTATTTTAAAACAAATAAACCACTCAACAAACATACGATCCAGTGAGTCTAATGTGGCTTATTACATACTGTTTTGTTTTTGAAAACTGTAAATCACTGTTTTTGTTTCTACAGGTGCCGCATCCAAGTCTGGATATAGGGAATTAACATGCGAATTGGTTTTTATTTTATAATATCTCCCCAGATCACTTTAAAGCTATTATTGAGTGATGGCTTTGTGGAGGTCGAAGAGGGCTATCGGCCAGTATTTTTTTCAAATCGTTGCATCGCGCTCATTCACTGTAAAAAGGTTTTAAAAATCGTATTTTGAAATTCGCGCCCGATCCGAATTGTCGCGAAGTGTTCCGTCGCACTGTCGAAGTTCGGCGATCGCGTATTTTCATTACCCATGCAAAATACAAATGTCAAAGTGAAATTAGAAATTATTCTCATCAGAAATCAACGAACAAGTCAAACTGAATTATTTTATCCAGTGTGATGATTATTGTAGGACAAATTAAACGGAATAAATGCACAAATTGATCCATTCATTCGTCATAGTGCGCGACCCCGTCAAACGAGCCATCTCGAACTACAATCACACCATATCCAAAAAGCCCAAGATGAAGACTTCAAGACTTCGAGCAGCTGGTCTTCCTCAAAACCCCATCAAAGCCCATCGGCAGCATTGCGACATTTTCTGGGAGCCCTCATGCTAGGAATGTACTCGGGCTGCTTCACTCAGTAATCACTGAACGACTCAAATTGAATTATTTTATCCAATATGACGATTATTGTAGGTCAATTTAAACGAAATAAGTGCACAAACTGCACAAAATTATTTTATTAGGTTATGTTATGTTCTACTGCGATTAGATGAAAAAGCGGGGGCCTGCATGTTCTTCAACAGTTAATTTAATTAGTAGGTAATTTGGATAAATTTCACCCTTTTTTTTGGAATCATTAAAGATTGGAAGTCAATTGATTTTACATTCGTTAAGCAGCGATGGATTTTTGCCTCCAGGAAGCATCTTCATTACAGGAAATTTTTGAGAGAGAAATGTAGAACATTGACTCATCAACATTTTAAAGTATTTTTCTCTATTACGAATGTGTTTTGGGATTCAGAAACTTTTGTATTACTGTTTTATTTGTTTATTGTGTTAACAACAACAAAAATAATATTTCGCAAAATAAAGTTACATTTATTTTCAAAGGTGATAAAAATTACATAAAATCAGGTGGGCACGACGTTTTCTAGGGGTCTTAAACAGATGAGATAGAAGAATTTCAAAAAGCATCATGACAAAAAATTGAAGCCTGGGGACTACTTCTCACATATAGAGTTTTACGAAGGAACGCTTTAGAGAATCTAGGCTGATGGAGAGTTTTTGAGGAAAATTTGTTTTACTGACGTTCATTTGGTCTTAAGGGAAGTTATAATCGTCAGAACGATCAAATTTGAGCATTACACAACCCTCACGTGGTCCATGACCTTCGTTATCAATGGCGTGCAATTGTCAGTGTATGACTGGGGCTTCTAGGACATCATGTCATTGCACCTTTTTTCATCGAATCCGGATTGAATGCTCAGAAGTAGGATAATATGCTAGCTCAGCAAATACTTCCTGGGACTCGAAGGGTGCGGCATCTGCAGCAGGTCTTTTACATCCAGGACCAAATCTCCAGCCATACAGTTCGCATAAATGTTGTTTATTTGAACCAGTATTTTTCCGCAATGTTGGAATGGAAAGTTTGCACCGGCCCATTGGTCTGTGCATTCGCGGGATCTAAATCCCTGGGAATTTTTTCTTTTGAGATTTCTTCACGACCATCTGTATTCAAACAATACCAGCTATACAAACAGAGAAGCACTGAAACAAGCAATCCAGCAATATTGTCTTCAGATTTCAACTAAAATGCTGATCAACACGCGTAGGAGTTTTGAAGATTGGCTTACTTACTGTACAGCTGCTGAGAGCAGTCTTTTTGAGCAATTCTTGAAAATAGTGCAATATTTCTCCAGATTCGTACAATATTTCATTACCTACTTCATTCATCAACAATTGTTAGTTTTGTTATTTGTAGTTATCTAAATGGTTCATTAAAAGGTCCTCTTCAAAAGCGCCAGCTATTTTGATGGTAAATCTTATCATCACACAATAAGAAAAGCGGGCCCTCGCTTTTTCATCTAATCGCAGTAGAACATGGCATTTTAATGAGATTTTAGTAATAAAGACTCGATCAGCACCAGCAACATAACCTAATAAAATATTTTGTGCAGTTTGTGCATTTATTTCGTTTAAATTGACCTACAATAATCGTCATATTGGATAAAATAATTCAATTTGAGTCGTTCAGTGATTACTGAGTGAAGCAGCCCGAGTACATTCCTAGCTTGAGGGCTCCCAGAAAATGTCGCAATGCTGCCGATGGGCTTTGATGGGGTTTTGAGGAAGACCAGCTGCTCGAAGTCTTGAAGTCTTCATCTTGGGCTTTTTGGATACAGTCTGATTGTAGTTCGAGATGGCTCGTTTGACGGGGTCGCGCACTATGACGAATGAATGGATCAATTTGTGCATTTATTCCGTTTAATTTGTCCTACAATAATCATCACACTGGATAAAATAATTCAGTTTGACTTGTTCGTTGATTTCTGATGAGAATAATTTCTAATTTCACTTTGACATTTGAATTTTGCATGGGTAATGAAAATACGCGATCGCCGAACTTCGACAGTACGACGGAACACTTCGCGACAATTCGGATCGGGCGCGAATTTCAAAATACAATTTTTAAAACCTTTTTACAGTGAATGAGCGCGATGCAACGATTTGAAAAAAATACTGGCCGATAGCCCTCTTCGACCTC
Organism: Zophobas atratus; assembly: GCA_022388445.1. Lineage (NCBI taxonomy): Eukaryota > Metazoa > Arthropoda > Insecta > Coleoptera > Tenebrionidae > Zophobas > Zophobas atratus. The sequence goes on from CM039449.1 coordinate 34,575,216, forward strand.
CACAAAGCCATCACTCAATAATAGCTTTAAAGTGATCTGGGGAGATATTATAAAATAAAAACCAATTCGCATGTTAATTCTCTATATCCAGACTTGGATGCGGCACCCTGTATATAATGATATGGTTTAATAACAAACTGTGAGATATTTAAATAAAACTCTCTCGTGCGTAATTGTCAAATTTTTACACATGCGCCGTTACCAATCTGTTCATGTGAAAAACACTATTGGCTGTAATGCCAACCTTACAATTTAACGAGTGGTTACAACCTTATGGATTTAACTGTATACAGGGTGTTAGGAAATGCTTGCAACAAACTTTCAGAGCAAAGGCATTACAAAAAAAGAAATCTAAAATCTATGTACAACTTTTTTCAAAAATGTATAGTTTTTCTTTTAAATCGCCTTAAAAATAGGTATCACACCGTTTTGGAACTGCATGGAGGCCAATTTTTCAATAATACGTTCCATTATTAAAATTTCTATTGTTACTTAGCAACGAATTAGGAATGGCAATCTGCTTTCTATCTATCAAGGGAATCGTTAAAAAAAAGCATCGTTGCTTAGTTACCGAGATACACTAACATTGTTCAAATTGTTTCAAATATTATTGTTAGATTTATAACTGTCATTGTCAGTAATACTCATTGAGAAAAAATGCCAGAATACAGCATAGAAGAATATGTAGACATGCATTTTGTTTATGGGGAGTGTGGAGGCAATGCTAAAGCTGCAGCAAGACGGTATGCTGAACGTTTTCCTGGGCGTCGACAACCGTATCGCGAAACCTTTTCAGCCGTGGATAGGTTGCGGGAGACAGGATCAGTTTTACCTAAAAATCAGGAGATCGGACGAGGTCGAGATCCAGATATGGTCAACATTGAAGAGCACATTATCAATCGTGTTGAAGAAGACCCGTCAGCTAGTATGTGAGAGATGGATTGGAAGAGGTGGACCCATCGCTTGGCCACCCCGTTCTCCCGATCTTAACAGTTGTGATTACTACTTATGGGGTTATATGAAATCAATTGTTTATCGAACTCCAGTTAATAATTTAGAAGATTTAGAAGCAAGAGTTATGATGGCCGCAGAACGGATTCGAAACGATCCTGAAGAATTAAATAGCGTCAGTAACTCATTACTCAGGAGAGCAGAAGCTTGTATTCGTGCAAATGGTGCTCACTTCCAACATCTGCTTTAATTTGCTTGTTTTGTTTTTGCGTTTTTTGTTTTTTATTTTCGCTTATTCGTTTTGTTTGTTTATTATAAAATTAAAGGTTATTTTTCTTTGTGTTGAAAATTATATTTAACAAACTGGCTTAAATTTTAAAATCGTTGGAAGATTTTGAACAAAGTTTTTAACTTATACAATACATTTCTTGTATTTGTCTTTCCGCAAAGCAAAAGTAGAATATAAATTTATTAAGAAAAGACAACTGATGCTGGACAATCGAAAAATAAAAAGATAATGTTGGACGTTGGAGTGCTAAGCTGTGTTTAACACCAATTTTTACCTGATTTTTGAGAATATTTCAACTGCTTAGACTATTTCTAGGATCTTTTTTTATTTCCTAATATTAAAAAAATTCTTAAAAACAAGAACAATTAGTATATGGTTAACCATTAAGAAGTAACAAAGAAAATACCTTAAGCGTTCTATGATTTCGGTACTCTAAGGGTACCTTTTTTTATCAATAATGAAATCACTTCCATTGCAAAGAGGATACTAAACACAGTTTAAGATGAGGGAATTGGCAGGAAACCCGACAGTTATCGTACAAAGGGCAAATGAAAGTGCGTATAAAATGAGTTTTTCTGTCATTTCAGTAGTAAGTGTTCCTTGCTACGGTTCACTTTCGCGTAGACGGCTTGCGCCGGGATTGTTTGCAGATCTTGTTCGTGCGCAGGAGCCTCATGTACATTGTGCAAGTTCGGGTTTTTACCTACAAGCGGCAAATTATTTTGTTGCAATTTTCATAACGAGTGGTATACGAACGATCAACAAGCGGAGTTAGTTGTCCTACATTCCCTACCGTTCCGCTGCTACATTAATGGACCACATTAGGCGAGTGATCAGATCGGACTCGGAACTTAGGTCCTACAGACTCCTCCGAATTTTGGGTGGATGTCTTCAATTGTTCATCAAACAGTTAACCATAGTCGCTTTTTTCAAGATCGAACAACAGGGGTCTGTACTAATCAAGTCGAAGGGTAGTGAGGAGGATGAAAAGTTTTATCACGAGGTTGGGTGCCATGAGTTGTCCCTTTTTGCCGTAGTATTAGATCAACTGGGAGCGCTATTGCGCTTGAGTTGACGAACTATTTCAACATTTCATTTACCACACTGCTGAATAGATAGATTTTCCTAATCTTTCTAGTGTTTTCCTTCGGGATTTTTTTCAGGGGAAAAACGCAAAACCCCTTCTTTCTGGTATCACTGCAAGTTTTCACAGGCCGTTTGTGGTGTTTTCTGAAATTTCCGTTAACAACCGCGTTGGTACCCTTATTAGCGTGTCGGAACCGCGTCTATTTCGTTAAAAGTCCGAATCAAACATTTTAAAACTCAAAGGTGTTTATTGTATTGACGTAAATGTGACATTTTTGTCAATTTTTGACAAATTAGATTTAATCGTTTCTAAGGAAATAATCATTTTAGTTCCAGAATTTTCACAACTACCTTAGAAAAAAAAGACAACGTCGGCAGTTCTCAAAATGTCGGGACTGATTTTTCGATACGCTTTTTGGAAAAAACTATTAACCTTTGAAAAAAGTGTTACTAGGATTTTTTGTTGTTCTCTTCTTCAGGAGCCTACCTTCAAATTTTGTTGCAAGCATTCCCTAACACCCTGTATTAGTAACTAACTCCGATCTTTTCCCTTCGGTGGCTGGGTCAAGAGAGATAACGTTTCTTCATTCGGTACCGTCTCGTACCCCGTCCCGGAGACCCCCACCTAGGGGATGCTGAATGGGAATGGAGATGATGCGTGTTCGTCCAGTCACTCTTTAAATTGCTAAGGGCTAATTGGTAAGTGGTTGGTAATGGTAATGTGTGGGAAAGTATACTTGGTTAGGTTTTAATGTATCACTCTGAATGTCACTGATTTGTACAGTTCATATTAAAATTTTCAACCTTTCCTGGTTCTAATACAGTTTAACAGTCATGAAATTGTTGCTATAAACCATGTGGGAAAATTACTTATTCAAACGAGTTATAACCGAAATTCCTGAATGATTTAGTTAAGTATTACATTATAACACACGTCTTATTGTCTCTCTGAAGACTGATAAATCGTGCATTTATGGCATTGACATTAATCTAAACATTGGTCCATTTTGAGAGAAATGACTTTGAAAGTTGCGGTTAATTTGATAGCCTGGTGGACTCGAAAAACTTGAAGGATTTGATATTTCCTTACAGGACTAATAATTTGTTTCAGGTCTAATTCTTGTTTGTTTGAATGTGGGGGTTTTAATCCACGAGATAATCGGTGAACACATGAAATAACACATCATTTAACATCCCGTAAATTCTTTGCGGTTGATAGAGTGACATAATTTAACAACGTACAAATTCTTTCAATCAAAGATCACCAACAAAAGGTACGAGATGAAGTTCCTTGGTCAATTGCAGAATGTTTGCAGAGGGATTTTAGCTCGAATTCGTCTCGTACACCTTTTTAAGTTTGTTCACGTGGGGTACCTACCTCCTCATGGAGTACACTTCCTTCCGGTCAGTAATCCGCGAAGAAGTAGATGATACAGCAGTCTTACACAATCAGGATGAGTATGTTTTGCAGCCATAAAATCTCACAACACAACCTGCCAAAGTGCACTTACCCGCAGCTTTTTGTTTCTTGTTAGGATGGAGGATTTTTGTCCTCCATATTTTGGGTTTTATTTAGGAGCACTTTTTCAAACTTGGGCTTCCCCATTTTGCATTGGAACGTCGCTATAAGACAAGCACACAATCTAAGATTCCACTTTTATTGACGATCAGAGTTCAAAGCTAAATTTTGAATTTTTCGTGGGTTCTAAAATTGTATTTACATATCAAATTATGATGGGATGTTTAGATTATTTTCAGTTATCTCACAACTTTTACTTTAAAAAATTGGTCGAAAGTTGTTTCGACAGACCTTCCCTCGCTCCTGAAGTACAATGAAACATATCCAGCATTTTCGAATGTGTGCACCCTCAGAGGCTTCGTCATTGTTTCTCTGTCTTATTAAACTTTTCTACCTGCAATGGGTACCTGTCCCTGTTTAGATTAGTGCCTAATAGTGACCAGTTCACTTAAGTTTATGTTTCCGTGTGTTTTGTTTTCGATTTAAAAAAATAAATTTAAAAACCACCCGTTTCTGAAGTGTGCATTTTAGGCTACTGACTGTTGACAGTCCCTTTTCAGATTCTGATGGTTCGTCATGTTGAAATGAAAATAATCCATCTCTAACAACCTTTGTTCTTCAACACTTGGTAATAGCAATCTGAAGCTCAAATGTGTATTTATATTTATACATCGAAAGAATGTCACGTAGAAATTAGTTTTATTTCCATGAGTTGTCTTTTCAAAACACATATTAATTAAACCACAATCGAACAAGATCTTCTGAATAATATAATTCTTATTTTATCATTATTATAACTATAAAAACGTGCGTATTTTTCACATTTTCGAGAAAGTGGAGTGACTCGTTCATAATTTGACCAATAAAAAATTGGAAGCTGTTCATGATTTAGCGGACAAGAAAAGTTGGAGGTGCCGGGATCATTGACCGGGACTTACTTTATTGGAGAAAATTTCGAAGGGATGTAATAACGTTCTTGGTGGGGATAATTAGAGACACTTTGATTAGCGTTTTACAATATACATGACAACTTTAACACATCTTCAAGATTTCAAAGCATTCGGTTTGCAGTTCCTGAATAAATTATTAAAATAAATTCACGCATTCATTAATTTTTTAAAACACCCCGTATAAGCAAATTGAAAAATAATAATGCAGTGATAAATCACAAGTATAGACTCAGCATACTTTGCATATGTAAGATTAAAGTAAGTTCACGCATTCACTATTTTTTTTGAGGCACCCGTGGAAACAAATCTAAAAAATATGAATGGAATGATAAATCACAAGTGTAGATTCATCATATTTTGGATATTTTAGATAGGATTTATTCGGCAAAACTTTGAGATGAGGTAATCATTTTGTTGGGGTTGATAAACAGGTATAAACAAGTGTGTTTTCCTAACATAATGTGTTGGAATGCTAGACAGTGGACAGTAGCGGGGCGTCTGTGATTAAAGTATGATACATTAGTGAATTAAAAAAAGCATGCTCTATAATGTCTCTAAAAAATATATACTTAGTGTGTCATTAAAAAATAAGTGAAATGTGGTAGAGAAACAGAAAAAAAATATAGGGTATCAAAACAAATTTATATGATCTCATTTACCTTCTTAGGTGGTTATTAGTATTACTAATCTATATTTATTTTAATGTATAGAGGTTATCACGATAGACAGACAGAAACGGGATACTTATTTCTTTGTATTGTAGGGGTCACGAAGGTCGAGAACACGTAAATGTAGAGTAGGTCGAGGGACTCGATTACAATAGTTCTTTCGCTTACGCTTGGGAAGTATTTGATATTGACTTTTTGTACTTCTAAGTACGTTTCCATTACAACCTTTTATTGCGCATGCATCGTACATTTTTGTAACATACCGAAATAACTTCGTTGCCTCTTCACTTGCTGTATGGTATTACTTTTTTTGCTTGTTATTATTTTTTTAAGTTAGGTCTGGTCCTTTTCCAAAAAATAAAAAATTTTTAATTACTACTTACATATTTGGGCCAAATTTATGAGTTTTAAAAGTTATTCTAATAAATAAATCCATGTTGGTTCACACTTTGAAATCAAGACTCCGGGCTTTCTCACCCTTTGGTTGAGGTTCTACTTATGACAGAAGATCTGTCGGGAAATTTGGAATTTAGATGACGTTTTATTTGGTCAACGTTTCTAATACCACCATAAAGTTTGGTATTTGCTGACATTTGCCTCCGATGCACGTAATTTTATAATTGTCGGTATTAGCCGGTGTGTACAAGTACGCATATATATTTTTTTAAATTAAAAATGAACAATTTTCGATAAGCAGCAAAAACTATTCCAGCAGTCCTGAGGCGACCTGACCTGAGCTGACGTTAAAAATTAACAGTAGTTATTTAATTGTGTTAGCACATCTGTTTCCATGACAATCTATGACAATTCGGTAGGTATATATCTTCATTTAGATCATTTCTATTTTTGCAATTAAAACTAATAAATCACATATGTGTGTTGTGCATAATTGTAACCGTAATTTAATGATCTATTAAAATCCATTAAAAATAAGTACTTTTCAGTTAAAAAAAACATTGATTTGCGTCAAGACACCGACTTCATACATGCAACATATTTCAGGTGTGCGAAATTAAGATTCTCCCTTCAACCTAGGAACAATGGCGTTTACAAAATTTCAAATATCTATCTATTATCAAGCTATAAGGCTGCGGAATTTTGTCTGGGATGCCTATATACAGTTTTTAACATTTCACAGAGGGAATGCACTATGGGTAAGACTTGGTATAACCAGACTCACCGATAGGTACCGTAGACAACAAATAAAGATAGCTGAGCGGATACCTCATCCTGAATACAGGGTAGACTCTCATTGCCATGATATTGGACTGCTACGATTAAAAAAAGCGGCTAGACTGAATTCGTTCTCGCGACCAGCATGTCTTTATTTAGACTCAAAAATTACAAAGAAAAGAGCCATTGCAACAGGATGGGGCCACACATCTTTTAATGGAGCTACTAGCAACGATTTACTCAAAGTAGTCCTTGATCTTTTTAATCAAAGTACATGTAGCCAATATTATCAGAACCATAGGAGAGTGACACAAGGAATTCTAGATAATCTCCAGGTTTGTGCAGGTTCTGTGCAGAGGCGGCTCGCCAGGTGAGGCAAGTGAGGCTGAGCCTCACCTATGCAACAAGACATCATAATTATCAGTATCCAAAATTCAGATACAGCTTCGTAATATTAATAAAGTCACGTATTATACAAAAAAATATATATTTTTCACTGATTTTTGTCCCGCAAATTCGAAATTATTGATACGAGAGGCTCAGAATTTTGCGGTTCAGTTCTACCTTTATTTTCGCATGCAGCGTACATTGGTGACGCACGCGCAGATATGTTTTAGTATGCTGAAATGAGGCTGTCGTCTTTGAGCTTAAAAACAAGATAAAACTTGTTCGGAAATGTTCGGCCACTCCATCGTCGGTTCTAAAACCATTCGTGATTATCACGAGCAAGTTGCATCTTTGCAAGATTCTAAAGCATTCTCCCGCATATTTTACGGTGCTGTGCGTGTGTTGGTCGCTACTTTCGAACGAACAGGTTTACACAGGTGTACGGTGTACTCAGGTAGATACAGGTTGTCCAAAGTCAAGGCATTTAAATCAAAGGTAGGATCTTTCCAGTGTATACTATTCGTTTACTTTGAAATGAATCCCCAACACGACATTGTTATGTCTCTGCTCGAAACGCCTTTTTCAAGGCGAAGTGAAAGTGAGAAACGGGAAATTTTACAGTATCGACCCACGCATAAGATCGAACTTAATTGTCCAGAGAAAAACGTAACTCAAAAACGTACCTATTGCCGAACATTTCAGCTTTCATGGTACGAAAGCCACAAGTGGTTATGCGGTAGTAGATGCACTAACAGACTGTATTGTTGGCCTTGTTTATTATTAGGTAATGTTAAAAATGTATGGAATACCACTGGTTATTTTGATTTAAAAAACATCTCGCGAAGTACAAAGCTACATAATGATTCCAAAGAGCACATTAAAAATTGTATGGGCCTTAAGCGCGTCGAACGAAACACGTCAACAATATCCGATGCTGTGCAAGAACATGCAAGCATAAATAAAATTTTATACAACGAAAACGTTAGGAAAAATCGGCAGCTGCTAACTTACCTAATTGATGTAACTTTGCTATTAGGAAAACAAGAACTGTCATTTCGTGGACATGATGAATCCACCCATTCGGCTAATCGCGGTAACTTCAGAGAAATTTTTGACTGCATGATTAAACGTAACTCGGAATTAAGTGAACATGCGAAAAAAGTTAGTCACATTTTTACCGGTCAATCGAAAACTATTCAGAATGAATTAATTTGAATATTTGAATGATTTTATCAAAAAAGAAATAAATAATTCCAAATTTTTTGCTGTAATAGCTGATGATACTACAGATATATCTGAAAAGTCCCAGTGTTCAATTACTCTGCGATTTGTTAATTGTAATGGCGAATTAAAAGAACGGTTTTTAGGATTCCATGATGCAAGTGCTGACCGGACGGCCAATGCTTTATTTGAACTGTTAATAAACGTTTTGAAACCATTTGATTTTGAAAATAAATTAATCGCTTAATGTTATGATGGAGCTAGTGTGATGTCGGGTGAATTAAACGGTCTCCAAAGTAAAATTAAATCTCTGGTTCCTTCTGCTTTGTTTACTCACTGTGCGGCCCATAGATTAAATTTAGTGTTGCAGCAAGGGACTAATGGAATTTCCAAAGCTAGAATTTTTTTTGCAACAGTTTTAGGTATTCCGGCTTTTTTTAATCAATCTCCAAAAAGAACATTTACTTTAAATAACATTTTAAAAAGAAGTATACCGCAGGCTAATGAAACCCGTTGGTGCACACGTTCAAAAGTTGTTAACTTGGTTCATCAAGAGTGGGATAAGCTTAAGGTTGTTTTTGAAACGATTGTTAATGACAAGTCCTCTGGAATAGAGTCTATTACAAAGGCTCAGGGTTTCTTGAAATGTTTTGAGGACTTTGATTTTGCTATTTTCACTGTAATTTATAATAACATTTTTATAATAACTGATCCCTTGTTCAGAATTCTGCAGAAAAAAGTTTTAGATGTGAAATACTGTTTTTCTCAGATAAATATGGCTGTTTCACGCATTAAGTCACTGAGGAACGAGATAACTTTTACAACAATTTTTGAGTGTGCAAAGTTGAGGACTGGTATTCCAAACAAACGTGGGAAAGTAACTGATGAAGCAGAGTTAATTACAACTTACTGCATTTTATTTTATGAAATTTTAGATTGTATCACATTTCAGTTAGACGTGCGATTTACAGACCTAAATAAATTAGAATTTTTGTCTCTTGTGGATTCTGCCAAATATATTGATTATCGCAACGAGTTTCCGTATGAAGCACTGAACTCATTAATGAAAACATACCCAAAAATTTTTCAAAAAGATCGTTTATTAAATGAATTATCAAATATATATTATGATGATCAATTCCAAAATAGTGATATACAACGTAGTTTAAATATTATTAATAAAGAGTTCGAAGACGTTTTTCCTGAAGTTAATAAACTGCTATCTTTAATAGTAACAATTCCAGCAACCAGCGTAGTTGCAGAAAGAAATTTTTCCTGTCTTAAACGTATTAAAACTTATTTAAGAAGCACCATGTCACAAGAACGTTTATCTGGACTCGCACTAATGTCAATAGAAAAATGCTTAGTAAATGAATTGAGCAGAAAACCAGACTTTTATGACGAAATTATAAATAAATATGCCACATTAAAAGATAGACGTATAGATTTAATATACAAAAATTAAGTTTTCAACAACAGTTCCGAATTAATTTATTATTAGTTACTTTAATTGTTAAAAGCCTCAATTGATCGCGACAAATTATAATAATGTAGGAATACCTATATGTTAAATAGTATTCGGCGGTACCCCAATAACCATCTTGGATGAGCCTCACCGACTTAAATAGTCGCGAGCCGCTACTGGTTCTGTGAAGGGCAACAATGACACGTGTCAGGTAATTTATCAGTTATTTACTTTTTTTCTCTATACTGTCTGGATTTTTTCCACTACTTTGGATTAGACGTTCCCTAGTATTTCTTATTTACACAATTTAGGGTCGATTTTAACTTGGCCATTTGCGATTGTGTAATTCACGGTTGCGACGCAGCACTGCGACACCGCTTAACACCCTAGTTGTGTCAAAAATTATAATGCAATTTCAAGTTCAAAATTTGCATTAACTATCTGTGTAATCTCTCTTCAGTTTCACCATCACTTTCACTAGAACCTAGTACGATTTGGTTACAGTCTTTGTCCGACGTACTGTGTTTCCACTGATAAAGAATGCTCGCACTTCTTAGCATTTTAAGTATGGGAAAGATACCTGCTTAAATATAGTGCTTCAGACGAAGACAGAAACATACCATTTTACAACACCTTACCAAAATTAAATAATTTTATCATATTATGCTATCTAAAGTTGCAGCAGTGAGTTGCGTAAGCGCAAATGACCAACTTGAAATTGACGCTTAAGTGTTGTAATGTGGTAAATTTGACTCTCTACCTAAATTTGCTAATAACGTTTGTTTGTAGTTAGTATATATTAAATAACTTTCTTTATAGGGAGATTCTGGTGATCCTTTACAAATATATCACCGTGGTGATGAGATAAAGTACATGTACGACATTATAGGTGTAACATCGTTTGGACTAGGCTGTGCCGGCAGTCCTGGAGTCTATGTGAGAGTTTCAAATTATATCAAATGAATAGAAGATATAGTTTGGCCCTAGGATATTTTCTGTTTAATTTCTTTGATGCTTTTATCCTCTGTAAGTGATATGACTGTTTCCTGTACCAATGTTTTGTAGACGTAGAGATTAATAAAATAACACATATAGATATAAATCTCAATATATTGACATGAATATTTTAACGTATGATGTTTACAGTAAGAGTTGTTTAAATACATCTGCTTAAATAACAGTTTATTTATTTTAAAACAAATAAACCACTCAACAAACTTACGATCCAATGAGTCTAATGTGGCTTATTACATACTGTTTTGTTTTTGAAAACTGTAAATCACTGTTTTTGTTTCTATAATTAGGTATGTATGGATTATAATAGGCTTCATCGTTAGTCGAAAAATCAAAATTTTCTATAGCCTCTTCAATTTCGATGTTTGCAGTGGGGGTTTTCCTAAACGTAATTTTGAGTTTTTTATCATGATCTACATAAGATTTACAACTTTCGAGGCTTTATAAGAATTTGTATTATTTTTTGGAATGCCTCTTTTTACGTTATTCCAAATTAATTCTTTTTAGATTTAGATTGTAACAATAATGGAGATATATAAATGCAATATTTTGAAACGACCCTTTCAAATTCAGAGAAGGAATGGTATTTAGAAAAATCCACCCTAGTCCTCTTGTAAAGTAGTAGCTTACGCACGGAAAGTAAAGACGGGATCACCTTTTTGACCAAGCAGTGCGATTTATCAACTAGTCGCAATAAACAACAACAACATGTTTGTCGAAGAATAAGTAATCTCCACAAAATTTTATAATAGTCAACTATTTGTAAGATTCCCCCACTTGCGTTTTTGATGCAAATCAAAAATATTATTAAATCTCAAATTAGTCTCGCACGACGTCCAATGCGATAAATATGCGCGCTGTGTTAAGTCTGTTTACAGCAATTTTCCTCGGTGCTGTATGTTGTCAAAAATTGATAGGTAAGCGCTCATCAATACCTACCCAAAAGTCAAAAAAGAAAAATTAATTTACACATAAATGTGGCTTAAATACGTACATACAAGAGCTCTGCATGTACTTACATAATTATATCTAATATCTACAATTTCGATTAACAGCATTTAGTAACTCTTTTCTCCTTCATATCTCAAAGAACATAATGCTTGTTTTGACTAGTTAAATTTAGATTACACGGTCTAGCATTCTGCCCGTTGTTTACTTATACCAGAATTCATATGTCCAGTGAAAGTCAGTGAAATAGTGAAAAATTGTAACATTTGAAAACTTACTTCGAAAAATTTGTATTTTGTTAAAATTTAGTATATAAATATAACGTTCTTATCGCATGGGAATGGAAATTTTAACTCATGACATGCAAAAATAAACGTGGCTACGAGTGACCATCAAATTATTCGCCCCGACAGTGTAAGACACTTTGTTTCTAGATAAGTATATGGCCACTAAACGCTTGAATTTTTCAAAACGATTCATCTAAGTTTCTAGAACTTGAACTTGAGTCTAGAAGAACTAAAGTTTTTTAAGAAGTATTTTTTTAAATTTTACATCAACATCCATTGAGCCATTCGATTCCTCCATTTTGCCCATCCATTTCCCACGAAGATTTGACCTGCTTAAATGGGCGTACCCGAGTTGCGTGTCCCAGTTAAACTAGTTATTAACGTTTTTTTTTATTTTTTAATAATAATGAAAAAACTTTCAGAGTTTAAATAATATATTTGTAGTCACTGCTACACGTGTTTCGGTACACAGTACCGTCTTCAGGCAGAAGAGACACTGGGTTTTTTACAGAGCTATTCCTGAATTTATACCTGATTTAACAATAGTGTTTACAAATTTATGTTAAGTAAGGGAGATTTGTTTATTTCGGTTTGGTCGTTCATTAGTGTATTTAATCTATTGTACCTATTTATTTCCAGACATTCTAACGCGTTTAATTTTGCGCCTTTATTTTCTATGTGTAAAATTTTGAATTCGTCGTTGAAATTATGCTGTTCTTGGATAAGGTGGTTCGCGTACGTAGAATTTGATTTTTTATTGACAAATGCTGATTTATGTTCTTTTATCCTTTCCTCAAATTTTCTCCCTGTTTGTCCGATGTATACTAAGAGGCAGTCACTACAACTTAGCATGTAAACTCCAGAATTCAATTTCTTAGGTGACTTGTCTTTACTATTGTTTATTAATTTATGTAAAGAATTGTTGGTACGGAAGGAAATTTTATAGCCTGCATTTTGCAGTATTTTTGCAGTTTTAATAGAAAGTTTTCTAAAATGAGTTATAATGTTATACTGATTGGTTTCTTTAATTAAAGGATATATTAATGCTGATGTGTTTTTTTTAATTTTCTTTTTTAACATATTATCTATGATCTCGTCCGAATAACCATTGTTTTTAGCTATTATTTTTATTCTCTTAAGTTCGACCTCAAAGTTATTTTCAGATAAGGGGACAGTCAACAATCTGTGTAACATTGATTGATATGCGGCTAATTTGTGACTCCAAGGATGTAAAGACGTTCTATGAATAGTAGTATCTGTATGAGTAGGTTTATGGTAGATATTAAATTCATGGTATCTCTTGTGGTGGCTGATTTGAAGGTCCAGAAAATTGATAGTTTTATTGCTTTCTATTTCTATTGTGAATTTTATTTTTCTATGTAACGAATTTATGTAATTATGTAGCATATCTAATTGCCTACTTGTACCGTTAAAACACACGTGTAGCAGTGACTACAAATATATTATTTAAACTCTGAAAGTTTTTTCATTATTATTAAAATTAATATGGAGTTTAAACACGTATCAGCCTCATCAATACAAACATAGTTATTAACGGATCGAAACTTAACAAAAGTCTATTCAAGACGTCAACATTGCATTCCACCCTTGAAAATTGTCTTGCAAAGCTATTTCAGTACATTCTGAAATGTTTATTTCTGCAGCCTCTTCGGACAACATTCCATAACTATTGCACCATGCACAAGAATTTTGTGCATGGTTGGGGTCATGGGATGCCATGGATATAAAGGAACATAATGTTTCGCAGTTTCTAAACAATAATCTGCGAACCTTTTTAAATTAACTTTGTGTCCGCTTGAAATGACTTCTAAAATGATTTTGAGCCTATAAATTAGATTGAAGTCAACGCCAGTTATTTCACTTGCCTTTTGTGGATCGGAAAAGCCGGCTTTAGGTACATCTACCATTAAGCCTGTTTTCTCTCTGAATACTTTTTATATTTCGGCTATTCTTTCCTTAACAACGGTTTTGTCAGCTTCGGACCGTAATTGCCATGTTTTTACAGGTATTTTGTAACAAAGGTGTAATATACTTTCGAATAATCTGATGCTCGCATGCAAAATCGATAAACCAAATGATAAGGCTTCATCATCCACATCCTTTTTAATGGTAAGGTCGTTAAAAAACCTTGATGTTGCTCCAGAGATATAACGTCTCATGGTAGACTTTGTTTGTGTGACAGCATTGCATACTTTTCCATCTACCATTGTAAATGTCATGGAATGTTTCACGCTTGCAGACACGCCTTCTCTCGTAAATAAACTATTTCCCAAAGAATCGATTTGATTTCGAATGTAGCTAATTTCATCGTTTGTGATATCAGTTGATTCTTTTACAAATATGATCCTGATCGGACGACAGTATCGTGGTGACGATGGGGTCGGATTTTGCAGCTGCGGTCATAGCCAAAATCATGGAGTCTATTATTTCGGATGAGATAAGAAAGCTTCTGCTTGCGAACAACGTCCTTTCTGCCGAACAGCACGGATTTGTCCCAAAAAGTCTGTGTCCGTTAATCTTCTTCTGCATCACTGAGTTATCTGACAGCTGTGAAAAGTGGAGTGCCGCAGGGTTCGGTGCTGAGTCCGTTGCTCTTTATACGTATATTGCTGATTTTAAAACAGATGATTTAAAAATTTACAATGAAAGTCCCACGAGTTGCAGTATTTTGAGTAAAGATATTTTAATAGTGAATCAGTGGTCCATGAAGTGGACCCTCCCAATAAATAACCAGAAATGTTCAGTGCTACATATAGGACCGAATAACAGCAAGTATGTTTACTCAATGGATGGAGTAACCAGTACTACTGACCTTGACCATATCAAATACACCGTCCATGTTCCTTCGTGACACACTTCTCCACCTGCGTCCTGAGTTCCAAACGACATACAGTGACACCGACTGAGTAGTCTTTATCAGGGTACTGGGCGAAAACTGTGTGGGAAAGTAAATGTGCTGTCGTGCCCAAATAGTTTTGACCGCGGCCGAGCTTTTCGACACTAACAAAATTGTTTATTTGGGTGTAGGCCCATTTCCTTGGAAATGGAGGAGCTAAACTGCATGTAGGGGAAGAGGTAATAATTAAACATTTCTAACATTTTGATACATATATTAAAAAAAAAGGATTACAAGCATTTCAAAAGAATAATCGAGTGAATATGTAAATGATGAACGGAAAAATAAAAATTGGTCTAAAGAGTTTAGACAGTACTTCCCTCGCTGTCGGAAACTTGACGACTGCATGCCTATTGTGTTTTTTTTTCTCATTACATTTTTGTAGTTGGAATTTAAAAAAAATTGCGATGACGTCATCAACATTTTTGCAACGACACGTACTATATCAGTTGGGATAGATGTAGTGTAATACTAAGAATAAAATTATTATATTCTCAAATTTCCGGGAAAATGAATTGGGTCGTTTTGAATATTGATTTGTAATAATCAATAAAATAACGAAACAATTTACTCACGTATACGTATCAGAGGCAACTGAAAATCGTGTATGTATAAACATTCTTAATTTAAAATGACAGGCGTAACAGCATACGTGAGAGTCAAACAGAGAAACTGTAAACAAAACGACCATCGGTTTTATTGCTTCTACTTCCGCTTATTATATAAAACATTGGGTTTTATTTTAATTCTTGACGGTGAAATTCACAATTGGTTGATTATAAACATGTCTATTCTACATTCGCGGAATCAAGTGAGCGCATAAAACAAATGCAGGTCTGTGATGTTAAAGTCGATGTAAATAAGCGTGCTACCCTTATGTTTCAACCGAGTTTTTCCTTTAACAAATTTTGTGTCTACCAAATTGGGTTGGTTGGGGTGTAATACTAATAATAAGTGTTGCCTTTAATTTAATCAATAAAATAAATTGACTTCATTAATTTTTTTGAACCACCTCTTAAGAAAATCTAAAAAATATGAATGGAATGATAAATCACAAGTACAAACTCATCATATCTTTTGCATTTTAGATAGGATTTATTCAGCAAAATTTAAGGGTGACGTCATCAATTTTTTTAGGAGGGATGAACAAATACATTTTGAACAAAAGTTTACCATGCTTATAATTACTTTAAAATATTCCCAAGATTTCAAAGCATTCGGTTTTGTAATTCCTGATTAAATCGATAAAATAAATTCACGCCTTCATTAATTTTTTTGAGTCACCCTGCATATGCAAATCCAAAAATATGAATGGAATGATAAATCACAAGTACAGACTCATCATATTTTGTACATTTTAGATACGATTTATTCGGCAAACTTTTGAGCTGACGTCATCAGTTTTTTGTAGAAGATAACCAAATATATTTTGACTAAAAATTTATTATGCTCTTTATAACCTTAAAACATCTGCAAGATTTCAAAGCATTCGGTTTTGTAGTTCCTGATTAAATCAATAAAATAAATTTACGCATTCATTAATTTTTTTGAGTCACCCTGTATATGCAAATCGAAAAAATTTGAATGGAATGATAAATCACAAGAAGAGACTCACCATATTTTGTACATTTTAGATAGGATTTATTCAGCAAAATTTTGTGGTGACGTCATAAATTTTTTAGAGGGGACGACCAAATACGTTTTGATCAAAAATTTACCATACTTATGATAATTTTAAAATATCTTCAAGATTTCGAAGCATTCGGTTTTGTAGTTCCTGAGTAAATCAGTAAAATAAATTTACGCTTTCATTTATTTTCTTGAATCACCCTGTATATGCAAATCCAAAAAATATGAATGGAATGATAGATCACAAGTACAGACTGATCATATTTTGTACATTTTAGATATGATTTATTCGGCAAATTTTCGAGCTGACGTCATCAAGTTTTTGGAGGGGATAAGCAAATATATTTTGACTAAACATTTATTATGCTCTTTATAACCTTATAACATCTGCAAGATTTCAGAGCATTCGGTTTTGTAGTTCCTGATTAAATCAATAAAATATATTTAGGCATTCATTAATTTTTTTGAGTCACCCTGTATATGCAAATCCAAAAAATATGAATGGAGTGATAGATCACAAGTACAGACTCATCATATTTTGTACATTTTAGATATGATTTATTCCACAAACTTTTGAGCTGACGTCATCAAGTTTTTGGAGGGGGTAAGCAAATATTTTTTGACTAAAGATTTATGATGCTCTTTATAGCCTTAAAACATCTGCAACATTTCAAAGCATTCTGGTTAGCAGATTAAAAATTAAATTTCAAAACGTTGTTTTATAATTTTGATTTTTTTTCCAAAAATCTGGACGTTTCGGGTGAAAAGTCGATTCAGAGTTGTAACCTACATGTGTAGGACTATGTTATTTTATACAATTGAAAACCCATTTACTATGTACAATCTTGAAGTGACGTCATCGCATTAGTGGTGGGGATGATTAGACAAATTTTGGTTAGCGTTTTACCATCTACATGATATTCTTAATATAAGTACAAAATTTCACAACAATCGGTCGAGTACTTTCGGAGATTATCTGTCTAATAAAAATCCGGGACGGCAGACGGACAGACGGACAGACGGACGGACAGACGGACAGACGGACAGACAGATGGAAATGGGAGACCTATTTCTTCGTCTTCTAGGGGTCATGAAAGATCGAGAAAACGCTCGGGAAGTAAAAATGAAAATAAATTTGCACAAATAAAGCAAAAAAAAAACAACATGCAAAACTATCTTCTAAAGCGCTACGCAATTGTATTCCACTAATAAAACCCTTAAAATCTATGAACATAACCCACGATTTTAAATAAATTTAATCCTAAAAATCATCATGCAAACTTAAAATTAATTCAGTAAATCCCTAATTAAGAGCGATACCTTCCAAAGTTCTAAACAATATTAATATTACGTGCGTGATAAATAAACTTCGAAACTGCTACATAACTATGAAATCGGGTATTTACTTAATTATTTAATAAACTGCGATTGGGCATTTATCTGCTAATTAAAATCATTAAAACAACTAAAATTATAATAAAACCAATAATTCAATGGATTCGGAGAAATCTCCACTGATAATAAGATCAGCTAAAATTAACAAATTAAGATCATGCACTTACATCTAAGACAACTTATGAATATAAACATGTAAAAAGATAGATAAATGAATTTCTACGTTCTTTGATTAGCTAAATACGCCGAGCGCAACACTTGTTCACGAGAAAAATTAAAGGTTACGGGACAGTTAAATACGTGCAAAAATGAACAGTCATAGTCTATAAATGCAGCTAAACATTGGGAAATTAGTACCATAAATGCGCTAAAATACAATGAGACGATTAAGAGATCATATTTAAACGGCAAAAATTCAACATAAAATAATCGACTGCTAGAAAATTAAATTAAAAGTTTTCAATTCGGGAACTTCCCAAAAAACGCACGTAAAATATTCATGTCGCAAGCAAAAGGGTTAAATCGGCAAATTAAGGAAATGTTGGAATAATTATCATAAAAACGAACGGTAATTTATCGAAAATCCTCCCCAACAATCAAGAACCGACGCAAGGCCAAACGTGCCACCTGCAAACAAGAACATGTGGTAGCACTAAAGATTACTTTCTGTTGCGGCGCCGGAACGAAGAAAACGCATGAATTAAACGCTACACATGTACGATTCGAACTCGAGAACACATGACGAAAAAAATGGAAAGCAAGATGAATCAAGAATGACTAAAAGGTAGACTATCTTCCTCTCGGGCTCAGCAAATTCTTCTAAGTTCGGACTTCTTCAAAATTCAGCAAAAATAATAAAAATCTCGACGAAAAATTCGGCAGAGTCTTCGACCACAACTCGGAACTTCAACTAAAACCGTTTCCGGCGCTACTGCTTGTATAGGGATTTTTACTCATTATTCTTGTCTCCCGCGACTTTAGTGGACTATATTTCTTCATGATTAGTGTATTACTCGGTACGCGATTTTAGGTTTTATTTCGCTGTTTTATAGGGTTTAGCTTTTAATTATGGTTCCGCGGCTGACGTTTTTTATTCGTAAGTGTGTCGTATATCTCCGGGTTTTTTCAACTTGCGTCATGTTTTTCATGTCGTCATCACCACATGTTGTTAGCCTGTTGTAGCTATTTTTGAAAACGGCGTTTTTTGAGGTTGTTTATGCGTCTGTGTTTCATTTGCAGCTGCTTTAGTTTGGATACAATTTTAAATAAAAGTATTGCGATTGGCGATGTTTATGGCGTATTATTCTGTACAAGTTATTTGCAATGTCTGGCAAGCGCTATGTTATTCGCAATTTGCGAATACGCGAATTTTGTTCCTGCGTTCGGGGATTGTTGATTGATTTTTTAGAGGTGGTTGGCGTTAACTGTACAAGTAGACACATAAACTTATCATTAGTGTGTATATACAGACCCCCTAGTAGCAATATTATAGATGATCAATTGCTTTTTGACGAAATTAAGTCACTCTCCAGTCTTCACTCAAACTTATTAATTTTTGGAGATTTCAATTTTCCCAAAATTTCGTGGCCAAATATTCTGATATCAGATAATGATGGTTCTGAGGGACTATTTAAGGATATGTTGCTTACAACTAACTTAGCGCAACTCGTAACATTCCCTACCCGTTTTCGTATTGGTCACACTCCTTCTTTATTAGACCTGATTTTAACCAGTGATCAAAATCTTCTAAGTAAAATCGAGCAAAATCCGCCAATTGGTGTCTCCGACCATTGCGTTATAGAAGCCTCTATTCAATACTTCATACCCTCAGTTGAAAAATACTGCATTAAAGAATTTTCTAAAATAAATTTCGATAATCTGAAGTTTGACTTGGCTAGTAAAAATTGGGACTTTCTTTATGCAACTGGCAGTTGTGGTGATGCTTGGGACATTTTTACTACCACCATATCTGATGCTATGGCCAAAAATACTGTTAAAACTAAAATCAGATTTTATCGTAAGAAGCCATGGATTACGCAACCATTTATCAGACGTACCAATGTAAAAAAAAGATTATGGGCTAGATACAAAGCCACCGGCACTCAAGCGGATTATGATCAACATCGGAATTTCTCGAACATACTTAAGCAAGACCTTAAAAAGGCCAAACAGAATTATGAAACAAAATTAGTAACTAGTGGGCCAAAAGCAGTCTTCAAGTATGTCCGAAGTAAATTGTCAACCAAAGTCTCGGTTCCGATTGTAGCAGACAAACATAACAAACTTGCCACAAGTGAAACAGAAACCGCAAACTTGTTGGCAGATTTCTTTGAAAGTGTTTTCACTTCCGAACCCGTCGGTAGCCTACCTTCTTATCAAAGACCCGTGACACAATTACTTTCTGATATTAGCTTTTCTGAGGACGTTGTCTTAGGACAATTGGAAAAACTGTCTGAAAATTGCTGTCCAGGTCCTGATGGCATTTCGGCGCTTGTACTCAAACGGTGTGCTATAGACTTAGCGGGACCCTTATCCTACATTATGTCCTGTTCATTTAAAACCTCAACTCTGCCTTCTAGTTGGCGTCAGGCACTAATAACCCCAGTATTCAAAAAGGGAGACAAAACTAAACCAGAAAATTATAGACCGATAAGCCTCACTTCTATATGTTGCAAGATTATGGAAAGAATAATAAGAAAACATCTTCATCTGTTCTGTGAACAAATCAATATTATTTCTCCAAATCAACATGGGTTTTTACCTAGAAGGTCAACTGTTACTTGTTTGCTTCACTGTATTAATAATTGGACATTGTCATTAGAGCGAAACATTCCGATCGACGTTATATACATTGATTTTGAAAAAGCTTTTGATCGCGTTCCTCATCGTCGTTTATTGTACAAACTGGAAATAGCTGGTATTCGGGGTCTTTTGTTACGGTGGATAGAGGCCTTTCTTAAAAATCGATGTTTTTCAGTCAAAGTCGGTTCACTCTATTCTACTAAGCGCACAGTCCTATCGGGCGTACCACAGGGATCCGTACTAGGTCCGATTCTTTTTCTTTTATACATATCAGACCTCTTAGCTTTGATAAAGTCTTCCCATTCTTTTTACGCTGATGATGGCAGGTTGTATGGAAATCCACTAGAGAATTCGCAGGCGATTCAAGATGATCTTCAAATCATACACAAATGGACTTGTGACTGGTTAATGCCGTTAAACAACAGCAAATGTTTTGTCCTCCGGTTGGGGAAAAATAATCCAAATACAAATTATACAATTGAAAACCATTCCTTGAAGACGGTTCGTGAAATAAACGACCTGGGTGTCTTAATTGACAAAGAACTCGTATTTTCTGAACATGTTGCACACGTTGTGAAAAGAGCTAATATTAAAACTTATCTATTCCAGAAAATTTTTACTAATCCAAACGGGGACCTAATGAAAAAACTCTTGGTCTCGTATGTTCGGCCCATTATCGAATATGCTAGTGTGATATGGTCACCATATCTTATTAAGGATAAACAGTTATTAGAAAAAGTTCAAAGACGCTACACCAAAACTGTGGTAAACTTAAAGAACAAGTCGTACGAAAACAGATTAACAGAATTAAAGCTACCATCCTTAGAAATTCGTCGTATAGTAAATGATCTTGTCTGCACCTATAACATACTGTCAAATAAATTCAGTATTAATTTAAATAATATATTTGTTATGGCTAACACATCTCGACTACGTGGACATACATCGAAACTGTTTCATGAGGAATATAAAACAAGGTGGCGTCAAAACTTTTTAACCAACAGGGTGTTCCATTTATGGAATAATTTAGATGAACAAATTGTTAACTCGAGAACTGTTAATTCATTTAAAAAAGGTTTAAATATTCATCTGAATGATGTGTTATAGAATATTGCGTTATCTACCATCCACCCGAACACTTAACGAAGAAATAGTAGTAAACTGAAAATAGCTGCTATAATGTGTTCCCTCTGACGAGCATAATAGGTTACCTCTGCTCGGTAAAGATAATATTATTAATAATAATAATAATAATAAATAATTTTTTCTAGACACTGCTACCACTTGGGACCGTGAATTTTACGCAGTGACATAATCGTAATGTGAGCTATTGCCCCCTTTTTTTTGCATATATTTCCCAATCACCTTGTATTTTTCTTATATAATGGAAACATAAAGTCACTATAACTGTATTTTCTAACACTGTTACACTTAAGTGATCTAGCTTCACTATAACAGTGTTATATAATAACAACAAAATTTTGTTATATTCTTCTTATATAACTACAACATAACGTCATCATAACAGTGTTTTATAACATTATATATATAACTGTAATGTTACATTTTTTGTAACGCCAATTTTGTAATAATTTTGTTGCGTCAGATACACATAACAGCAACATAAATGTGTAACTGTGTTAGTTTTTCGTTATATAACTGTTGTAGTTTGTGTTGTCTGCGATATACTGGTTAACACAATCTTTCCCATTGGTCATCTGGTCTAAATATATTTCATATTGGCCGCATTTATGCTCATCGCGCCCCCCTGGAAAGTTCTGTCTAATAACCTCACACCCATTTTTTTAAGTTAAGATTTGTCGATATTTCAACAACGTATTACCTGCCAAAATACATTCAGCAGGTGCTCATTATTGTTTCACTTTAAAAATTTGGGTTGAATCGCATCTTTAGGCTTGCTTCATATTTTAGGTGACATATGTGTCATAAAATCAACTGGAGCCGAAGGAGTTTGTACACTGTTTGTCAACTGTGAAAAAGCTCGCGAAGATCTGAGACAGTATAATCGATTTCCTCAAGTATGTGGTTTTCAAGAAACACAACCGATAGTCTGCTGTAGACCGAGACGAATACCAGGAGAAATCAGTAAAGCGAGTAAGTATGTATCGAAAAATTATTTAGGTTTGAGTTGTTTAATTAGATGTAATTATTTTACAAGAAAAGAACAACTACTGATTCTAACAATTCATCAATTCAACCACCACGCAGTTAGCTGTTTGGTTTTGATAATTTGCAAATAAACGTCAAGGTTAAAATCAAAAACAACTAAATTTAAAATAAGGCCTGGTCTCCTATATGCAGAGTGTTCTCTACCTAAACGTAAAGCACCTTCCATATACCAAAATCATATCTCAGTCTTTTCGTCCTTTCGTTTCGTTTCGCAGTATCTGACACTACGTCAGTGTTGTTACACAAAACAGGTAACTGTGTTTTACCTTTTTAAAAATCGGATGAAATATCAGAGTTGACTTTGAATTTATACTTCTGTTTGAATTTCTTAGGCGTAAACTTGTCGTGAATAACTCTTTATGTTTTTCTCTTTTTAGAATGTGAAGAATATTCTCGATATGTGTATGAAACATCAGTACCTCCCATTGCACTATTTGATGCAAAACCAGTTACAAGAAACGAGTGTGGACACCAGGTAACCAAATTAATTGTGGGCGGTGAAGCAACTGGAAGAAAGGAATTTCCACATATGGTAATAAATTTCGAATTTTGTTAGTTTCATAAATTATCGACGTCCCATTAAACAAAATTCTAAGGAAAATCACACCATACTCAAATATTTATATCTGTGATCTGTGAGTGTTTCGTGCTTCAAACTTTCCTTTCGTTTATTAGGTACATTGATCAATGCTTTCTTCCATTCTAGCATCACTTCGAACTAAAAAAATTGTTTTTTTTTTAATTAAACACATAATAATTTTATAAATTAATTCAAGCGTATCCATTTTTCAAACACGGCAAAATTAATACGTTGTTCTCCAAGAAGTTGTTTCCATCATTTCTAAAATCATTGAAAACATCCTTAGCGAAACATATGAGGTACCTACATGCAGTATTTTTCATTCTTGGTAGATAAGGAAACACACATGAGGTAAAATTTCAAATTTGTCATTGTTTGTTTTAGGCAGCTATAGGCTATGATTCATATGGCGAAGGAATAAAATGGATTTGTGGTGGAACAATTTTAAGCGAAAGATATGTATTAACAGCCGCGCATTGCCTGACTGACGCTAATGCGTAAGTATATTTCGGGTGCAACACACAGCAAGTGTATCAAAGTTTGTTTAGTTAACATTAACCGAAGTTTTAATAGTACGTAGTTTCAACTTAATGTTTCAGAATTACCATTTTCCCTCTTTATTTAAGTAAGTTATGACTATTTCATCAAACTTACGATGCACAGCTCGCATTGAGTATTTCTGTATTTCTCATGAATTAAGAGAATTCCCTTTTCATTCTCCCATGAACTGTGACACTAATGAGAAATAAAATACAAGTGCCCCAGTTAAAACTCCACTGCATAATATTTTCAAAAAGAATGGAGGTTTGGCAATTCTGTAAACGCCATTGTTTTTATAGCTTGAGGGTGAATATATAATTTTTTAACACTTTTTGGTAGATCATTAAATTACGATTAGAATAATTTATATAAAACACTTAGATGTTACTTAATTTTTCAGTTCAAAAAATAAAATAAAATAAAATTCATAAATATAAAAAAAATATTTAATGAAACAAAAGACTACCAGTTTCTTTTATATACAAAGAACTGTTTTAAAGCAGTAATATAAGAGCATGTGTTCGCACTGGCATTCTTCACAGTGAACACAAAACTTCACAAAACGACACGATGAATTTCAATTTGGGCTTGTGACCGTAGAGAAAACGTTGTATTGCATTCGTCTTCGAACTCCGTTCTCGCTTTTAAACATTCTTCTTGGTAAAACGCTGTCTAAAACACTTACAAGAAATAACTATAACTTATCCTCAGTGAGAAGACTGTATCTAATACAACACCTCTTGTCTTTAGTCAATTTTGGTGTTGTTGATTTATAACTCATAAGGTCATAAGTGTAAGCATACCAAGGTGGTCAATAAATGTCTTGTCTACAATCTATTTCTCACTTAAATTATTTATAAATTATAATATCATCATAACATGTGCGTGGCATTCATTTTATTTTCCTTGGTTTATTAACAGTTTCAGATAGAATAAAACTATGATACATAAGATCCAATAGTTTGTTTGAAATTTCCGGAAAGAATTAACTTCTATTTGTATTTAAAACGAATATACTGTGACAACCCAAACACCCCGCCTTAAATTGACATGTGAAAAAAATTAAAAAGCCCGCGAAAAATTCAAAATTCAAAAATTTGTCCTTGGCTGTGTTCGTCTGACAAAATGGAACCCTACACTGTGTTTTTGAAAAATGGCGGGATGCGTTCAGTTGCAAATAGTGGACCACAAGGCTGGAAAAGTACCGCTAAATAAAACACCAAATACGTACATGGAGGACACAGAAAAAATGACAAAAAAAAAACAAAAAAAGGCTGCGACTAATTTGCGTCCGTTGAAGACACCACTTAATACTCAGCTACAAAAAAATAACTTTGAATGAAAACAAATTAAACATTCTGAATCAGTGCAAATATTTGAATATCAAAAATTTATTAAAAACAAAGAAAATCTGAATTAGAGCAACTGGTTGCAAACACACAAGTTATTACTGAAGTGTGGCGGCAGATTTAAAAACATGGCAGTCAACAAGAGAACAAAATTTAAATAAAACTGTATGCGGCAGCGGCACCAGAGCGCTAGAAAAGTGTGGCGATCGACCTATCTCAATTTCATTCTAGAACACAGCAGAATTACCCATAGATTGTTGTAGAATGAGCGAAGTGTGGGACTCCTGGTCGTGGCTGTTCTTCCACCGCGACGGTGATTCTAACTTATCGATAAGCACTGCCGCCCAGCACCTCTCTATCGAACGAAGAAACGTGCCGCGCTACCTAGGCGACAACGTCACGTCATACCGATCGTCCTTGACTTCTATTTAAGACCTGCATCTTTTGTGCAGATGGCGCGTCTGCCAGCTCGACAAGGAACCGTGCACTCCGCTTCCTCTACGTGTTTCTGTGTTATTTAACCTAAATTCCATTTAAATGTTCCTATAACTGTGATATTAAACTGCAACTGAACAAATGGTAAAGTTTCAAAAAGGGCAATAAACAACATTTAAATTCGCCATACACTCTCGTGAAATTGTAAATATCTGAGATTAAGATTGGACATCAGACAATTTATATGATGCAAACATTAATCGACAGAATATTTACAAGAAAAAAAAACTAGCAAAGATTTATAAAAACAAAAAAAAATCTGGTGTGAAGTAACACTTGTGCAGACGAAAAACATTACGTCAGCTTAGAAATTGCATGAAAATTTAGGTTCAATTTAAATTATACAGCAAAGAAAATTACTGATCCTAAAATGGTGAGAAATGAGAGTGAAGTTATTCAGCTGCATTGTGGACCATTGTTATACATTCCCCCAAACAAACATACAAAATATGGCAGGCAATCTGGAGGTTCAAAATGGCGTCGAACGAATGCATCGTTAAAAATTATGCTCGGTTTGAAAATACTTTTTCAACATGGCCGCTGCCAGAAAAAATAATTTACCTAGTGTTAAATTATGCCACAATTTATCAACGATTCAAACAAAGAATTTACATTATGTTAAATTATGGTCCAAGTGATTAGTTATTTAAAACCATTAGCTACGAGAGTTTGTATCGTGAACTGTCCTCAGCTAATCCCGAACAAAACACATGATAAATAAACAACACAAACTGTATCAGGCGTTGCGAGAAAAGCTCCATGGTGATGTAATTATTCACGTTGCGTGAAAAATATCTCGGTGATGTGATGATTATATAATGATAATAACTGGCTAAGGGGAGAAATTGTTAAACTCCCCGTACCTCAGTCCACGATATTATGAATTCTACCGCACTTTCACGGTCCTTTTCCCGAGTGGGCAACGTTAGATTGGTTTAACTGCCGTAGATGAACTATTAGCAATCTTGTGTGAGGAATTAAAAAGTGTTATAATGTAACACTTAAGTATAAGCGTCTAGAAACCTAATTTATTAACTCGTAAACAAAGAACGAGTCCTGACTAAGTGAATTTCATGAAATCTCCTAGCAAGTGTTTATCTAAAGAAATTCCTAATTGTTAAATTGTGTTGGTAATAGTTAACGATTAAATTCCTAACATGAATTGTGAATTTACAAAAAATAAAACAAATTTATACACGTGTTAGCGTCGGTCGAAAATTCATTTATTTCCGCTTGAAAAGAATTAGTTACGCGTGTTGGGGAAAACTGTGGCATCCATCGGTTTGATTAATTCTCGCTAAGCAACGGCTAACTCCCTTTTATTACCTACCAAACGAACTAAAATTAACCTAGCGTCCTTACTTACTTACTGCATGCTCCACTTACAAGAAACAAAGGAAAAGTGACGCCACCGAACAAAATGACTCATCTATATACCAAACCAGCCAACTTCTACCAACCCTCTCACTAAAATTCCCTAGAGCTACCAGAAAAGAACTAAACATGCACACAATGTGTGACGATTTTCTTGACTGCATTTTTTTTTGAAATTCAAATTATTCAAATGCGATTTCGCGCCGCTGCACAGTGGGACGAAATAAAAAACAAAAAAAAAAAAAAAGATTAACAAATTCATAAAAAACTTGTTGATCTTTGTCAAATTGCATTAATTTTATTTTAAAACATGGTTTGCTAAATTTGTGATCGAAAATTTACTGAAATATGGTAATAAAATAAATAATTAAAATACAAGATAAAAATTGTCATATTTAAAAATTGTTAGTGTTTAATAACAATTATTAATATAATAAGAATTAAGAAACAATCAGAACAAAAAAATAACCACCCTGCTTAAAAGAAATATACGTATACATAATTATTAAATTTCATTATTTTCGAAACTGATTTCGCTATTTGTGTCAGCGGATGAAATTGTCGTTTCTGTTTCCTCGGTATCACTTTCTTCTAATTCGTTTTTTAAAATTGATGAGCTTCTGGTAGCATTTTTTTAATTTTCCTTCTGTGGACCTTCCTTAAAGAAGTTATTAAGAGATCAAATGACAGAAGAAGCCTATTTAAAAGATACTGATTGCTGTTTATTCTGGAAGATCTCCGCGTATGCTATTGCCGATATTTTCGTAAATCTTTGTTTCTAGACTCCTGTGCCTCTTCTGTTAACTGCCCAATAGGAAGCAAAGTTGATGAAATAATAATTGTCCCATGAACTAGAACTTTATGTACCGTTATATGCATGTTAAACCATCCATATTCGTCGACAAAAATTTTCGCCGTTTCAATGGCGTATGCATTGTATGCTTCTAATTGTATTTCTTCTCCACAAGCAATTGTTTAAAAATCACAGAAAAGCTGTAGATTAAAATTTCCTATACTCCAGTGATCACTGCTGAAATTTTAGGAGTATCAAAAAATCGCCTTGCAGTATTCCCATTAGATGTTCCGCTTCCTCCTGCCCGCGGTTGGTCCACAATCAACCCAAGTTTGCTGCGAAATTCTACATGAATTTTTTTTTTCGTACTTCTACACCTGCCTTGTTAGCGGTTCTTACTTGCCATTTTTTTATGTCTAAACTTCAAATGATACTCTAGGTCAGCCCACTAGAGAAGATATTGAAGGTCTAAATGTCTAAGGTACAGACGTAGAAAGAGTCTCTGCTCTCCAAGATACTAACTCCTCCTGTGCTACCAACCACAAGGCAATTTGTTAAAAAAATCGCTCTTCATGTCTCCTACACTTGTCAAGTCTTGAGGAAAATTCAGAACACAACCGTCTATCATTTTTCTTCAATTCAAGAATTAAAGTTTCTTTGTCTTCAATATAGTAAAACTTTATTAGATGAGCAATTAAATGCTGCCTCTGGACTGAGTGTTTTTGTTCGCGTTTTTCGCGAAGAAGAGAGAATAATTCCTTCCTGTAGAACATATTGAACTCAAATGTATCTCAAAAACACACTCATGAGTCTAAAGTAACACATATAAACGTACATCAAATTGCTGTATATGTACCTATTAAATGCAAACATATTTTTAATGTGCTGAACCGATAAATCTACTTACATATTTTGTCAAATATTTCGAAAAGGGGCGAAAAGGGGCATTTCAAATCTTGAGGGATTTGTCACCAAACTTTACAGATTCATATCTCATTTACACAAGGTGGAGCATTGTGGGGCTTTTTTTATAAGTCACCGCAAACTTTCAAAAGTATTTCCAAGTTGACAAAATTTACGACACTAAGGTACAAAAATCACTACAATATAATTAATGTGTGAAAAAGCACTTACCTTGAAGTATATTGAGATATAATTTCAGTAATATATGTTTAATACGAAGCTGAAGACACGCGTTTGAAATAACCTGATCACCACCAGTCTGAACACCATTAAAAAATAAATAGTGGCAAACAGAAAGTTTGTGCGCCCTCAGACAACAATTGTACAATCAGCAATAACTAATTGTACATAATCCCTCAGAGCAGGTAATATTATTTAGAAAAACAGATTTTCATTTTTCACAATTTTGACCAAGTATTTTCACTTTCGTCCCAGTGTGCGCTGTTAATTTTTTTCAGCGCGAAATTTTTATTTAAATTCAGTCACCACAATACGTTATACAGCTTGCTAAGACTACCTAGTGATGGTCGATAGATTACGAATATTACGACACATATAGTGTCCTCGTTGGAAAAGTAGACTCTTAAAAATTCCAAAGACAATCTACAAAACTGAGTAAGTAGGTAAATAGCTCTTTGGCAAAAACATGATTTCTTAAAAAAAAACCTACTCCGCCATTTTGCGCTGCAGTACAACAAAACCCACTGGAGAGAGTGTAATTTGTAAAACTCTACAGTTGCTTTTCTTCTGGATGAAGCTAGTGTTCACAGACACAAAAATACTAACTTTTTGTTCTTGTAAGTACGTTTCCAATTACAGCACTTTATTACGTATATATTGTACATTTTTGTAACATAATCAAATAACTTCGTTCCCTGCTCACTTACTGTATGATATTGGAGTTTACTTTTTGCTTGTTGTTATTTTTTGAAGTTAGCAGCGGCTTCAGGTCGTTCTCGAAAAACACAAATTTTTTAACTAGGCCAAATTTATGGGTTCTAAAATTTGATCTAATAAATAATTCCATGTCGGTTCACACTTTGAAAACAAAACTCCGGATTTCCTCACGCTTTGGTTGAGGTTCTACTTATGACAAAAGATCTGTCGAAAAATTTGGAATTTAAATGACGTTTTACATGGTCAGCGTTTCTAATTAATACCACTCTATCTAAATATATTCACATTTTACGTACAACTACGTTGACATTTGCCTCCGATGCATTTGAAATCCTGGTCCCCATAATTTTATAATTGTCTTTATTAGTCTTCCTACCATTATTTAGGTCTTTCCTAGGTATTTTTGCGTAGTTCTTATAGTTATCATATTTACAATTATTGTTTTTTTGCAGTATCTACGATACAAACTGGTCATCGATTAGGGCTTTAGTTACCGACCTAATTTTCATGATACGTACGTACATGTTTTTTTTAATTAAACATTAAAGTATGCAGCAAAAACTATTCTATTAGACCTGACTTGACATGACCTGCGGTTAAAAATTAACAGTAGTTATGTAATTGTGTTGACACATCTGTTCTGTTTTCATCACAATATATGGCAATACGTGCGTCATATTTTCAGTGTACAAAATTAAGCATCTCCCTTCAAGCTAAAAACAATGGCGTTTACAAAATTTCAATACCTCTAGCCATTATCAAGCTATAAGGCTGCGCAATTTTATCTAAGATGCCTATATACATTATTCAACATTTCGCAGAGGCAATACGCTGTGGGTAAGACTTGGTGTAACCAATCTCAACGCAACGTACCGTAGACAAGAAATTAAGATATCTGAACGAATACCTCATCCTGAATACAAGCCGAACTCTTATTACCATGACATTGGACTGCTACGATTAGAAAAAAAGGTTCAACTAAATTCGTTCTCAAGACCAGCATGTCTTTATTTAGACTCAAAAATTACAAGGAAAAGAGCGATTGCAACAGGATGGGGCCAAACATCTTTTGGTGGAGCTACTAGCCACGATTTACTCAAAGTAGTCCTTGATCTTTATGATCAAAGTACATGTGACACATATTATGAGAACAATGGGAGAGTGTCACGAGGAATTCTAGACAATCTCCAGGTGTGTGCCGGTTCTGTGGACGCAACCAAAGACACGTGTCGGGTAATTTGTCAGTTATTATTTTTTTTCTCTATACCGTCTGGATATTCCCATTATTTTGTATTAGAAGTTGAAGATAAACCTTAAGCAGTTATGTGTACTTTTTTACAAAATTTGCATTAACTATTTGGGTAATCTCGTTTTACTTGCACCATCACTTTCACTAGAATCTAGTAAGATTTGATTACAGTCTTCGTCCGACATACTATGTTTCCCACTGATAAAGAATGCCCGCGCTTCTTAACGTTTTAGGTAAGGGAAAAATACCTGGTTAAATACAGTGTGTCAGACAAAGACAAAAACATACCATTTTACAACACCTTACCAAAATGAAATAATTTTGTCATATTATGTGTTCTACGGTTGCATCAGTGAGTTGCGTAAGCGCAAATGACCAACTTGAAATTGATGCTTAAGTGTTGTAATGGTAAATTTGACTCTCTACCTAAATTTGCTAATAACGTTTGTTTGTAGTTAGTATATATTAAATAACTTTCTTTATAGGGAGATTCTGGTGGTCCTTTACAAATATATCACCCTGGTAAAAAGATAAAGTGCATGTACGACATTATAGGTGTAACATCGTTTGGACTAGGTTGTACCGGCAGTCCTGGAGTCTATGTAAGAGTCTCAAATTATATCAAATGGATAGAAGATATAGTTTGGCCCTAGGATATTTTCTATTTCATTTTTTTGATACTTTTATCCTCTGTAAGTGATATGACTGATTCATGTACCAATGTTTTGTAGACGTAGATATTAATAAAATAACACATATACAGTAAGTCCCCGGATTGAGTTCACAAGAGGAAAAAAAAACTGTATTTTTTATTTTACAAAAAAATGACAGGAATAACATTTTTTTCTTAGTTCAAAACGAATAAATCTGTAATTAAAACTTCAATATTCCTGGTCTGTACTCTTAATAGTATATTATTAGCCAAGGTTGCAAAGCCAAGCATCTCACTATTTTGATATGAAAATTCTAACAAATGTTGTTTACAGTAAGAGTTGTTTAAATAAATCTGCTTAAATGAGTCTATTTATTTTAAAATAAATAAACCACTCAACAAACATACCATCCAAAAAGTCGGTTTTAAGAAAGTAGATATGTAACCTAAAACCTACAGGAATTAACTACAAAAAATTGTTTCAAAAAGATTAGTCTATTTTTAGGTGCAAAATCTGAAAATAGCAACTGTCTATACTAAAATAAAATGTTTGCTTTTACAACGTAAATTCACGGTTTTATGATCCCACACGCTAGTGATATGATTCGTTATTATCAACGCGCGGAATTGTATCTCATACGCTAGATCCAGTGCTGTCGCGGCGATAGTTTGATTAGAAATATAATTTTCTTTTGGACTATATCAACATAATATAACATTTCAAGATCACGAATCTGTGGTCCTATGGTTGAAAAATTAAAAAGGGCATCGAGTATTATTATTTGAAGTAATATAGTCAGGGCCGGCTCTAAGGGACCAAGCGCCCTGATGCAACTTACTGTTCAACGCCCTCTAAAAAATTTTGTAAAAAAAAAAACAAATAAAATTTTGTAATCACATATTTTTGTAGAGCGATATTTTTATTAACAAACATACATAAAATTATGATGAATCAATCTTAATATATACAGTATGTCCCCGGTATGTGTTCACAGGAAGAAAAAAACTGTATTTTCTATTTTAATCTTAATAAATAAATCTGCAATTAAAACTTTAATATTCCTGGTCTCTACTCTTAAAATTAATTTTTCATGTTTCTAAGTTCTTCATTACTTTTAAAATGTTATTCCTATGTCATTTTTTTGTAAAATAGAAAATACAGTTTTTTTTCCTCTTGTGAACTCAATCCGGGGACATACTGTATATAAAAGTGTTTGTCCTGACTGACAAACTGACTGATTCATCAACGCAAAGACTAAACTACTGTCATAGGGACGAAGTAGGTCGTGGAAGTGTACCACCTATCAGTTTATATCTATGTATTTTACCATACAGGGTGACTGCCAAATATATGCAATAATTAAAAAAAAAAAAAAAATCGGTAACGAGTAGACTATATTTCCTTAGCTTACGCTTGGGAAGTAAAAACGTGAAGAATGAGTAACCTCCACAAAATTTTATAAAAGTCGACTATTTCTAAGGTTCCCCCACTTGTGTTCCTGGAGCAAATCAAAAACATTATTAAATCTGGAATTAGTCTCGTACGAAGTTCGATGAGATAACAATGCACACTGTGTTGAGTCTGTTTACAGCAGCTTTCCTCGGTGCTGTATATTGCCAAAAATGTATAGGTAAGCGCTCATCAATATCTACCCAAAAGTCAAAAAAGAAAAATTAATTTACTCATAAATATACCTTAAATACGTACATGCTGCATGTATTTACATAATTATATATAATAGCCACCACTTCGATTAAGTGCATTTAGTAACTCTTTTCTCCTTCATATCTCAAAGAACATAATGTTTGTTTTGACTCGTTAAGTTTAGATTACATGGTCTAGCATTTTGCCCGTTGTTTACTTATACCAGACTTCATATGTTCAGTGAAAGTCAGTGAAATAGTGAAAAATTGCGACATTTGAAAACCTACTTCGATAAATTTGTATTTTGTTACAATTTAGTATTTAAAGATAACATTCTTATCGCATGGGAATGGTAATTTTAACTCGTGACATGCAAAAAATAAACGTGGCTACGAGTGACCATCAAATTATTCGCCCCGACAGTGTAAAACACTTTGTTTCTAGATAAGTACTAAGTATATGGTCGCTAAACTCTTGAATATTTCAAAACAATTTATCTAAGTTTTTGGAACTTGAACTTCAACTTGAGTCTAGAAGAACTGAATGTTTTTAACAAGTGTTTTTTAAATTTTACATCAACATCAATTAAGCCATTCCATTCTTCCATTTTGCCCGTCCATTTCCGACGAAGATTTGATCTTAATGGACGTATACGAGTTGCGCCCGCTATTACAATAAATATTTTATATTAAAACATGTTTTCCAGACTGATTTGAAAGCATTAAAACAAACGAAAATATTGCACTTTCTCATTGATTTTATTTCCTAACTTTGTAACTTTCTTGATATTTTCTGCAAAATTTGTTTTAGTCGAGGAATAACACATCTCACAAAATCATAAGTTATATGTATAAGCACATATGACAGTAGGTACTGCCATTAATCAATCTAGGAATTGTGATATGATGTCAAGTTAATATGCCATATCACTCACTAATTAAGGTGATTATATAAATTAACGTACCCATTCAACAAAAGGTTGTTGCATTAAAATATAACACAATCATTTTTTCTCAAGGTGGGGTCCTGATTTATTCCGTTCATGATTATTATATAAAATTCAGTGTTACGATAAAATAATCTTCGCTTTAGTTCTCGTTAGCAAGAATGAGCGTTTCATACGGATGATATTGTTTCTGTTTTAAGTTTTTTTTAATCAAATCTGCTTATATTGCTGTTCAAAGCCAACACCTGCTGTGCGGAATTTTTTGGACATTGTTTCACAACCCTTTCCTTAGACTACTGGTTTAACTATTGATATACACTGTATTTTCCAAACACTTGCTCTATTTTTTATTTTAAAAAGATGAAGACATCAACCGCACAGGATTATTAGTCTCCGGTACAATAAGGGTGAACAAAAAACAAATTAAATTAGTGAGTACAGATGGGTTGCCTTAAGAAAACTAACTGCTCGATCATCTGCTGAAGAAGAGTTCGCTAGAAGACCCTCGAGAGTAACATCCGAGTCTAGGATGGTTCGATGCGTAGTGTACTTGGTACAGAGTATTAACAGATGCTCAACCGTGAGAGGCACATTACAAGTCGAACAAGATAAAAAGAGTTTGCCAGTGAATCGGTAAGAATGCGTAAGTCTTCCTTTCCAGAAGTTTTTTAAGTATCAAAAAAGAAATATCATCAGGTCCGGGTGCTGAGTTTCGACAGTTGGTAAGGGCAAAGTCGAGTTCCTTTAGGGTAATGGACAGATCCAACGGATTATAGTTTGCTGGGGAAAGTGTAAGCCGCTCTTTTTCTTTTCGTTGCTTTAATTCTAGAAAAGCGGGACTGTAATTTGGGAAAGAAGACGTTTTCTCAAAAGTGTCTACAGGAACATAAATAGACGTTTTGTTGCCTTTGAGCTGTTTGATTTTGTTCCAGACTTCGGAGGGGGTTGTGTTGGTAGTTATTTTGGAGATATATGTAGTTTCGCCAGGACTCTTTTTTACTTTTTTGATGATGTAACGAGCTTTTGCACGAATACGTTTGAATTCAATTATATTTTCAGACGTGTTGTGGCGTTTAAGACGGGTGAGAGCTTTTTTACAAGCTGAAACGGCTTCTTGGCATTCCTTGTTCCACCAGGGCACAATCCTACGGTTGACAACGCTTGTGGTTTTACCCATAGCAGTCATCGCAGATTGAGTGATTACTTTGATTAAATTTTCAATCATCTCCGTTGGTTGAAGCGAAACATCTGCAGAGGAGAATTTATTAGTTATAAGGTTGGCGTAAAGCTCCCAGTCTGCTCAACAAATTTTCCATCTAGGTCGCATGCGGCAATGTTAACGCAGTAGAGACATATGCTGTATATGGATCGGAAAGTGATCACTATTATTCAGATCAGGCAGTACTGTCCATTCTAGCAGATGAACCAAAGTCAGATGACAAAAGGTTAAATCAAGAGTAGAAAAATGGCCGGTTGCTGCATCAAAACGGGTGCTCTGTCCAGTGTTTAGAAGAACTAAGTCGGAGGTATCTAACAGCTGAGCAAGTATGTCGCCTGTTTGATCGGATGTTGGGGATCCCCAAATAGCATGATGTGCGTTGAAATCACCCAACAATATCAACGGTGAATGAAGCTGCTTCAAAATATTGGAGAACTGATCGGACGTGATAAATTGGCGAAGAGGGAGCTATTACTGCAGATAGTTATTTGTTGTGGATATTGGATTTGCACAGCTACAACTTCTTATGGAGAGTGAATTTTCAATTCTTGCGAGGGAACAAAGTCATGAACGATGATTTTTATAGAACAGAGAGTAATTTTTTTGGACAGTGAATTTTGTTACCTGAGAAATTAGTTTCTTGCAGTGTTATTACGCCTGGACTAAGACTGGAGAGTAAAAGTTGTAGATTGGCGAGACGGGCGTAATACCCGTTTAAATTCCACTGTAAGATGAAGAGGACTGATTAGAAGAAGTCGCTACGTTGGGATTGATCAGTTTCAGTGTCGGATTCGGAACTAAGTTTAAGGAGCTTATATAGGCGTTTTCTAATTTTAGTGAACGTGGTTTTCATGGATCTATTTTGTAAATGAGGATATAACAACTTGATCATACCAATGAATAAATGTATACTGGTCATGTATTGCTGGGTCAGATGGAGGAGATCGGAAGTATTTGGGACATTTAAGAAAAAGTCTTTGAACACTGATCATAAGAAAGGGAAAACTGATTTGGTTTCCCAAAACATATTTTCAACGGCGCCAGATCATCAGTCAACGCAGGCTCCTGTGGCTCATGTAATGATTCAGTTGAAGATGATGCAGTCGTTTTCAGCTTCTTGGGTTGTCTTCGGGGGTTTGGTATTACAAATTCAGAGGTTTGCAGTAAGTTATTATCTGAAGAGATAGAAGGTGTTGAGGCTTTCCAGAGAGCTCTTCAGAGGTTAAACTGGCCGGTCTCTTTTTTGTAGTTTCAGTGGGCTTGTTTTCAGGCATTTCGTTATGCTGTTGTAGTACGAGCTGTGATGGTAAGAGCTGAGGGGCTATGTACTCGTTGGGGGTATCATCTTGGGAAAGAGTTTCGGGATTTAAGCTGTGTTGCTGCATGTTAGTATCAGTAGGTGTTTCCAAGGAATTTGACAGTGACGTGTTTGTTTCCCTTACTGAGTCTGATTTACTAGGGCATCTATTCGCAGTATGTTCTGCTTGCTTGCACAGAAAACAGGTCATATCATCCAAGCTGAAGAATATGCGAAACTGTGTCGTCGTGTGTAATTGCAGTTAATGAGGGTAAAACAAAATGTTCTGACGGTGGAGTAACGAAAACTTGTCGACGGAAACTCTCAACATGACTGTATACCTCGTTGTGAATTCCTCCACGCAGGGTGGTTATTGGGGAAACCATTGTTAAACCAAATTTTTTAATTTCTGTTTCTAGTAGTTGGTGTGGTATAGAATTACAAACATTGGAAATTAAGAGACGTTTAGCTGAGGTAATCATTTTTCTTAGAGTAAATTCTTTGTTTTGTACTGTAATTTTCTTAACCGAGGTAACTAAGTAGTCGACTAAACTCATCAATTTTAAATAGATGCATATTCGGTTATTTGAAATTCTAGAAGCTGAGTTTATCTGTTTAGGTTCTACTAGTGATCCAACTGTTACCACATAGTCAGTAATGGGAAAGTCTTCGTGGATATCGATAACAATTGCATGATTTCTGGTATAAAAAGTTGGTGTTGATTTCCCTGGGCGTAAGTTTTATGAGTAGACGACGTTGACGATGCATTTGGTTCTTGCGACATGTTGGTGTAACTGTCAGTTATAGGCGAGGTCATGATCTAGCGTAGCGTGCACTACGCCGAAACGTAGTGCAACTCGATAAGTTTTCGTGTATAAGAAAAATATGTAGGATAACACGTGGAAGCAAAGAAAAGGAAAACGTAAGCAGGATTTAGGTTCCACGGCTTACCTTTTAACTGAAATTAGTGGGCAACTTGAAATTCTGGGCACTGTTTGAGTTTTCAAAATTAATGTTTATTGAAACACTATTACAAGTACAAAGTCGATCAGCTCGTAACGTAGTCGATTCACCTTCCATCTCGACCTCACTTGGTCTTTTTGAAAGATATAATTCATTAAAATTAAATGTGGACCAATTTTTTATCTACCACTCTCGCAAATATTGTTTTGCAGTAAAAAATAAATTTTTATTAGAAATATCGTATAGGTGGTAAAAGCCCCATCCTAAACTTGTTTAATCTCCTGTAAGTCTAGGAGTACGTTGTGTAATATAAAATTAAAACGTATAAACTACGAGTGCTATAACAGTTAAATAACATCAACATAACGTCTATATGTATTACAATTTCCGCCTCAAACTAATATGTATAACGACAATATAACAGTTACATAATTTTGTTACTCTAACATTCTGCAAATGTTATGTAGCCGCAATGGCCCATAACCATGTTAAACATATTACATTTTTTTTAAATGTAACTGAACGGTAATAGTGATATAACATGATAATTAACTTTTACATAACATCAACATAACTTCTCTATTCCAATTTCCGCTTCAAGCAACTATAACGGCGACATAACAGTTATACAACTTTATTATACTTTTGTTATATTCTCGGTATATAACTTGTCTATTACAAGACTGTAGATGCTACATAACAATCACTTTAAATTAGATTACCGGTATTGCTTAAGTTTGCTCAAGGTTAAAGCACCTTGATTGATATGATTCTATTTATTGGAATGTTGTATCCAACTATCATTTTACGAAGACTCTGGCCTGTGGCGGAATTTCTGCCTTGAGTGCCTTGACGTTTAAGACCATATGAAATACACCGTCCATGTTCCTTCGTAACACACTTCTCCACCTGCGTCCTGAGTTCCAAACGACATACAGTGACACCGACTGAGTAGCTTTTATCAGGGTACTGGGCGAAAACTGTGTGGGAAAGTAAATGCGCTGCGCCACCTGATAGGGGTAAAAGTAGGTAGCGGTGGAATTCGAGTGACACGAGGATCCATAAGAGGACGCTGAGGGTTATATCTCCCTAGTGTTCCTGTAGAGAGAGTTCCGCAATTGTTTTACTCACTACCTTGGAGTTAAAATGGCGGCTCGGCATCAGCTGGAAGAAAGCTAGCTTTGTTGTTGTTTTTTGAGCAAAAACAGGGCGCGAATGTGTGTATAGTGCGTGTATTTATATGTATATAATACTATTTAATGGGGTTTATAACGATAACAATAGGAGTGAAAAATATTTTCGACTTTTTAGCCTGGCGAGTGGAAAAAACCATGCTAACAGGGAGAATGCCTGGATAAAATTCATCAATAGAAAATATTTTGCGTTTCATTGTCCTTTCGTTTGTTTACCTAAATTTTTGTTATACATATTATTAAAATCCAAATTAAAATAGTGCAGTGATATGAAGTAGATGATATGAATAAAATTGGGAAATAATACTTCGTTTCGATTCAAAAATTGCCCTTCGTTTGAAATTTATTCTAAAAATGTTTATCGTACAAGAATTTATTATTCATACCACCCATCAACTTGACCCGTTTAAAATTGGCGCGTCGTGTTGGAGTTAAAATGGCGGAGGTTTGCGGAACTCTCTCTACAGGAACACTATATCTCCCTGTAGTTCCTCTACGTCAAGGCTATATGGATCTCGTAGTGTGTTTTACTTTTTTACTCGTGCTTATAGTGTATGTAATGACAACATTTTTTGTATAACTTTCAGATTTAATTCCAACATAACCTTACCATCACAATGTTATATAATAATGTTATACTTATGTAATGTAACTGTACTTTAACAGTCTTATACCATAATATCACATGTTGATATATTTTTCTTATATAATTGATACATAACGTCACTATAACTGTATTTTCTAACACTGTTACACTTATGTGATCCAGCTTCACTATAACAGTGTTATATAGTAACAACAAAATTTTGTTATATTCTTCTAATACCTATAATGTTACATATTTTGTAACGCCAATTTTGTTATAATTTTGTTGCAATTTGGATTGCATCGCATCTTTAGGCTTGTTTCATATTTTAGGTGACATATGTATCATAAAATCAACTGGAGCCAAAGGAACTTGTACACTGTTTGCCAACTGTGAAAAAGCTCGCGAAGATCTAGCGCGATATTTTCGATTTCCTCAAGTATGTGGTTTTCAAGAAACACAACCGATAGTCTGCTGTACACCGAGACGAATACCAGGAGAGATCAGTAAAAAGAGTATGTATCGAAAAATTATTTAGGTTTGAATTGTTTAATTTAATAATTATTTTACAAAAAAGGAACAACCATTGATTGTAACAGTTCATCACTACAACCACCATTACAATTGCAGTTGTTAGCTGTTTGGTTTTGATAATTTGCAAATAAACGTCAAGGTTAAAATCAAAAACAACCAAATTCAAAATAAGAACTCGTCCCCTATGTGGATTGTGCTCTCTATTCAAAAACATAAAGCACCCTCCATATACCAGAATCATCAGTCTTTTCGTCGTTTAAATACACTCTGTATCAATTCTATCGAAGTATTACTTTTAAGATGGCAGTATCTCACACTACGTCAATGTTGTTACACAAAACAGGTAACTGTGGTTTACCTTTCTAAAAATCGTATGAAATATCAGAGTTGACTTTGAATTTATACTTCTGGTTACATCTTGAATTTCTTAGGTGTGAAACTTGTGAATAACTCTTTATATTTTTCTCCTTTTAGAATGTAAAGAATATTCTAAGTATATTTATGAAACAATAGTACCGCCCACTGCAATAGTTAATCAAAAAGCAGTTAAAAGAAACGAGTGTGGACACCGCGTAACCAAATTAATTGTGGGCGGTGAACCAGCTGGAAGAAAGGAATTTCCACATATGGTAATAAATTCCGAATTTTGTTAGTTTCATAAATTGTCGACGTCCTATTAATACAAAATTCGAGGGAAAATCACACTATACTCAAATATTTATATCTGTGAGTGTTTCGTGCTTCCAAATTTCCTTTCATTTATTACATTGATTAATGCTTTCTTTCATTCTAGCGTCACTTCGAATTTAAAAAAATGTTGTTTGCTTAATTAAAGACATAACAATTTTATAAATTAATTCAAGCGTATTCATTTTTGCGAACACGGTAAAATTAATACGTTGTTTACATCATTTCTAAAATCATTGAAAAAATCATTAGCGAAATATATGAGATACCTACGTGCAGTATTTTTCATTCTTGGTAGATAAGGAAACATACGTGAGGATAAATTTTAAATTTGTTATTGTTTGTTTTAGGCAGCTATAGGCTATCTTGACGTTGACGAAGGAATAAAATGGCTTTGTGGTGGAACAATTTTAAGCGAAAGATATGTATTAACCGCCGCACATTGCCTGTCTGATCATAATGCGTAAGTATATTTCACGTGCAACACAGAGCAAGTGTATCAAAGTTTGTTTAGTAGGCATTAATTGAAGTTTTAATAGTACGTAGTTTCAACTTGTCATAAAAACGACATTTAATAACAATAGCCCCAGTGTTAGAAATCAATGTTCCAGAACTACCATTTTCCCTCTTTATTTAAGTAAATACAGCATACCAAGCAAAGTGATAAAGTAAGAATAGGTACTCTTGACTATTTCATCAAACTTACGATGCACAGCTCGCATGGAGTATTTCTGTATCTCTCATGAATTAAGAGTATTCCCTTTTTATTTCCCCATAGACTTTGACACTAATGAGAAATAAATACAAGTGCCTCAGTTAAAACTTCCCGCTATAATATTTTCAAAAAGGATGAAGGTTTTGGAATTCTGTAAACACCATTTTTTTTATAGCTTGAAGGTGAATGTATAATTTGTAACATTTTTGGTAGATCATTAAATTACGATTAGAATAATTCGTATAAACACTTAAATGTCACTTCGTTTTAAGTCCAAAAAATAAAATAAAACGTATGAATATAAAAAAAAAATAAGTTTAATGGAACAAAGGACTACCAGTTTCTTTTACAAAGAATTGCTTTAAAGTGAACAAAAAACTTCTTAAGAAATCTACGATGCGAACTAGCCATCGATTAGGGCTTCATATAGGTACCGGCCCAATTTTCCTGGTATGTACGTATATGTTTTTTAAAATTAAAAATGAAACATTTTCGACAAGCGGCAAAAACTATTCTAATAGGGCTGACTTGACCTGCCCTGATCTAACTTAACCTGACTAGACGTTAAAAAATTGACAGTAGTTATGTATTCGATTGGTATATATCTTCATTTAGATAATTTCTATTTTTGCAATTAAAACTAATAAAACACATACATATGTGTTGTACATCATTGTAATCGTAATTTAATCATCTATTAAAACATGTACATTAGAAATATATACTTTTTTGTTTCAAAAACATTGGTTTGTTTCAAGACGCCGGCTCCATACTTGCGTCATATTTCCAGTATACAAAACTAAGCTTCTCCCTTCAAGGTAAAAACAATGACGTTTACAGAATTTCAATATATCTATCCATTATCAAGGTATGAGGTCGCGGAGTTTTATCTGGGACTCCTATATACAGTATTTAACATTTCGCAGAGGGATCGCACAATGGGTAAGACTTGGTGTAACCAAACTCAACGAAACGTACCGTAGACAAGAAATCAAGATATCTGAACGGATACCTCATCCTGAATACAAGCCGAACTCTTATTACCATGACATTGCACTGCTAGGATTAGAAAAAGAAGCTCAACTAAATTCGTTCTCAAGACCAGCATGTCTTTATTTAGACTCAACAATTACAAGTAAAAGAGCCATTGCAACAGGATGGGGCTACACATCTTATGGTGGCAGTACTAGCAACGATTTACTCAAAGTAGTTCTTGATATTTTTAATCAAAATACATGTGGCCTATATTACCAGAACTATAGCAGACTGTCACGAGGAATTGTAGACAATCTCCAGGTTTGTGCCGGTTCTGTGAACGCAACAAAAGACACGTGTCAGGTAATTTGTCAGTTATTTTTTTCTTCACTGTACTGTCTGAATATTCCCAGTATTTTGTATTAGAAGTTGAAGATAAACCTTAAGCAGTTATGTGTACTTCTTTTACAAAATTTGCATTAACTATCTGTGAAATCTCTCTATTTGCACCATCACTTTCATTAGAACCTAGTATGATTTGGTTACAGGCTTCGTCCGACACACTGTATTTCCACTGATAAAGAATGCCCGCGCTACTTAGCATTTTAGGTATGGGAAAGATACCTGATTAAATGCAGTGTGTCACACGAAGACAGAAGGTTGCATCAATGAGTTGCGTAAGTGCAAATGACCAACTTGAAATTGACCCTTAAATGTTGTAATGTTGTAAATGTGGCCGTCTACCTAAATTTGCTAATAACGTTTGTTTGTAGTTAGTATATTCTAAATAACTTTCTTTATAGGGCGATTCTGGTGGTCCTTTACAAATATATCACCGTGGTGATAAGATAAAGTGCATGTACGACATTATAGGTGTAACATCGTTTGGACGAGGCTGTGCCGGCAGTCCTGGAGTCTATGTGAGAATTTCAAATTATATTAAATGGATAGAAGATATCGTTTGGCCGCAAGAATGATATTTTCTAGTTAATTTTTCTAATGCTTTTGTCCTTCTAAATGATATGACTGATTACTGTACCAATATTCTGCAGACGTAGGTATTAATAAAGCAACACATAGAGACATAAATCTTAATATTTTGACATGAATATTCTAACAAATATTGTTTACAGTAAGAGTTGTTTAAATAAATCTGCTTAAATGAGTCTATTTATTTTAAAACAAATAAACCACTCACCAAACGCACCTTCCAAAAAGTCGGTTTTAAGAAAATAGTTATGTAATCTAAAACCCACAGGAATTAACTATGAAAAAAAGTTTCAAAAAGATTTGTCTATTTTTGGGTCCAAAATCTGATAATACCAAATGTCTATACTAAAATAAAATATTTGTATATATAGGTATAATTCTGACACCTGTCACGACCAAAGATATTATTTCTGCGTGCAAAAAGCTTAAGAATAAATTTACTTCCGGTGTTGATAATATTCCAGCTTTCATTATTAAAGATTGTGCCACTATTTTTGCGGAACCTTTATCTCATTTGTTTAACACTTGTATTGAGAGTGGTAAATATCCAGATCTTTGGAAAATTGCCCGTGTTACACCGGTATATAAAAAAGGTGAAGCCACTGATGTGTCTAATTATAGACCGATCTCTATATTATGTAATTTTTCAAAGGTTTTTGAAATAATTCTTCACAATAAAATATACAGCCAGATTCGGACTAGTATTTCTACACAGCAACATGGTTTTGTCAAAGGTCGGTCAACTTTGACGAATTTAGTACTCTTCTCTCAGTATGCTCTTGATATTTTGAATAAAAGTAGTCAGTTAGATGTAATTTACCTAGATTTTCAACGAGCTTTTGACTCAATTGATCACTACATTTTGTTGCATAAACTTCAAGCTCTGGGATTTGTTGGTAATTTTATCAGTCTTCTCAAGAGCTACTTAGTTGGTCGAACCCAGTTTGTTGCCTATGAAGGTTTTGAGTCTGTCTTGTATCAAGCCAATTCAGGCGTACCGCAGGGATCTATTCTTGGTCCATTACTGTTTGTTTTATTTATTAATGATTTGCCTAACTTTGTTGAAAGCAAAATACTACTTTATGCTGACGACGTTAAAATATTTAGAGAAATAGTAAACGCTCAGGACATCAAAGTTCTACAACAAGACTTAATTAATTTCTCTGAATGGTCACAGAATAGTAGGCTCAAGATATCTTACGATAAATGTAGTATTGTTACTTATTCTAACAAAAAGCACACCATCACTAATACTTATAACGTCGATAGGAAAGATATTGTTCGTAAGGAAAGCGTAAAGGATTTAGGAGTTGTTTTTGATTGCAAATGTAAATTTCAAGACCATTACAACTACATAACAGTCAAAGCATGTAAGACTACTGGGTTCATTATACGTAATGCTAAACTCTTTAATGTAGAATGCACCACAAAGTTATTTATCTCCTATGCACGTTCTGTTTTAG
Source organism: Zophobas atratus (assembly GCA_022388445.1). Classification (NCBI taxonomy): domain Eukaryota; kingdom Metazoa; phylum Arthropoda; class Insecta; order Coleoptera; family Tenebrionidae; genus Zophobas; species Zophobas atratus. Next base: position 34,620,212 of record CM039449.1, read on the forward strand.
AATATTGCTCGTTTGTATGGTCCCCGATTGATCAATGTCATAAATTGTTAATTGAGAAACAGCAAAGGAGATTTCTTAAGTACCTGATGTACAAGTGCGACAAGGTTTACCCTCCCAGAAAATATCCACAGGAGCTAATGCTGCAGAGATTTGGCTTGAAAGCTCTAGAAGCGAGAAGAGAAGTTGCTGCAGTGAAATTTTTGTATAACGTTGTGAATAATTTAGTTGATGTTATTGATATTGTCAGTATGTTAAATTTTCGTATTCCGCAAAAATTTCTTAGAAATAGTGATACATTTTATCTACCTAAATGTAGAAACAAATATGCCAAAAAGTCTCCGATATATTTTATATGTTCAGTCTACAACAAATGTGGCAACAATGACTTATTTTTTGATAAATTAGGTAATATCCTTAGAGAAATTTCCGGCAGTTGATATGTGTTGTATTGTCAAGTTTGCTCGTAAGCTTAGTGCTATAAGAATACCGCAGTTATGTTTGATTTTATATTTATATTTAGATTTAGAAGTTTCTTTCTCTTTTGTAATTATCCTGTAATTGGACAAAAGTCCGTTGGATAATAAATCTTTATTATTATTATTATTACTATTATTTGCTTTTACAAGGCAAATTCATGGCTTTATGATTCCACACGCTACTTTAGTGAGATGATTCGTTATTATAGTATTTAAAAAAAATAGTTATTTACATTATGAGTGCGGTAGGTAACATTTTGCAGGTTGAGGTCCTAATTTGCCACCCGACGCGAAGCGGAGGGTGGCATGGGACCGAAACCTGCAAAATGCCTAAGGCACGAAAATTGTATTCAATTTTTTCCCCGACATTGAGTTTATTTTAAAAAATATTTCATTTTAAAAATATTTTCCGAAATGACAAGAAATATAGTGACAGTTTCGGGACTTGACGTTTACTGAAGGAATCTATAATACCGACAGTCACGAGGTGGCGCCATGTGATTTTTTTTTAATAATTCATTTTTTTCTAATTCAAAAGTTTTGATTGAACAAAACATGATGTAAAGTAGTGTTCTAGTATGTTTTCTTTTATTATTTATACAGAACTTTTTTTATTAGAGCTTCTGCAGGCTAATGCATATTGAGTTACTTTGGCACCCAAAGGCGGTAAAGCGACGGTAAATTGATATTTGGTGCGTAAAGTCACTGTTACGCGGCACGTCAAACGTGTGTGAATGTTTTGTTTACATGTCAGGAGGGGAAAAACAGAATTTATCTACAAAAAAGGCTATTTTTACAACCCTTAATTGATTAACATAATTTGTCGTCCAACATCGGAAATTAAATCGTTCTGACGATTAAAAAATATTAATAGCCAGATTGAAAACATAACTGAACTTACAAATAGCAATAGCACTTGCTTTGTTCCTCCGTTTTTCGCTATCACTCTCGCTGTTATTTATTTTGTATTAATTAGGTGTAACTACCACGAACCACATTCGGTTAATGTGAATTTGAAAAATAAATTAAGCGAATCTTGTGTAGAGATTTTCAGTTAGGGTGGTAGATCCTCTAGACTAGAATTATTCAATGTCACTTGGTAATGGTAATGGTCAGTTGGTAATGGTAATGTGTGGGAAAGTATATCTGGTTTGTGTCACTGTGAATGTCACTGATTTGTACAGTTCATGCTAAAATGTTCAACTTTTCCTGGTTCTAATACAGTTTAACAGTCATGAGCATGAAATTGTTTCTATAAACCATGTGGGAAATTCACTTTTTCAAGCTTCAACTCTTTTGTTAATCAAGTTGTAACTAAAGTTTCTGGATGTTTTTACTTAAGTAATACGTGCGTTACAACACGTCTTATTCTCTCTCTGGAGACTAAAAAATCGTTCATTTATGGCATTTAAACTGATTTGTTGATTCGAAAAACGGGGGGGGTTTAATATTTTCTTACTTTGTCGCAATTAAAAAAAAATGGTCTAAAAAAAAATTGGTTTAAATGTTCTTTAAATTTTTATAAAACAACCTACTCGTACTCCTGCACGTGTGGTTTATAAAAATTTTTATCTCTTCTGAAGCATAACCACTACTTGTTAAAGCTTATTGTTCAATGCAGCTTTATTTAGCATATTTCGATAAGCGTAAACATATTAATTTCAGAATGTGTACTGTAGCACTATCAGGTTGGCGAGATCTTAAAAATTTCAGAGAAATTAAATACTTACTTTCACAAACGAAATACTCTAGCACTGTGCTCGAGGTCTTAGATTAATAACATGATTTTTACAGGAGACCTTTGCTCGCAGAGCAATAGCATGATACGAGTGAAACTATTAAAGTAATAAAAAATAATTAATGAATCAAAAGAAATGATAAATTAGCTTTTCTAAAAAATTTAGAGAATGTATCAGAATAATTGTGGTGGACTTATTAATGGCACAAAGGCGTCAATTCAATAAAAATGATTATAGGGTCGAAGTAGGTCATGGAAGTGTGCCGCCTATCCCTTTATATGTATTTTACTATATACCAAAGGACGCACGACACATACCACACGCAGTTGCATAACTGGTTCCCTAAATGCTAAGCTTCATATATTATGCCATTAAAGAATAAAACTCATAATAAAAATAAATAAATTTATTATCGTTAATCATCACAGTAAATGTTGAAAATGTTCACCATTTTCAATTTTGTTCAAGGCACATATTCACTCTCTTTTTTTTATTTTCAAAAATGTTCCATAACATCCTTTCGTCAATGCATTGGACCCATTGTTGAAATTCATGGTGCAAGAGGAACTCCTGACTGCTGAGACAATCTTTTCAAAGATCTTTGCAGATTCTGCTCGAGTCATCAACAACTTGTTCAGCTACTGAAGGTTTTCCAGAAGATTTCCCTTTGGTGACACTGCCGGTTCGAATAAATCCGTTGATTACATCTGTAATGTGAGCCTCTAACGATGTTTCTTGAATTATCAAATCACGGTATTTGGCCAGATATTTTTGATTACCGGCGGTTATAGATTACACCCACTCTTCATTTACGAATGTCCCATTGCGATAATAAGACATAATGAAAGTATCTTGTTCAACAAACTAAACCATTTCCACGGTCATCGCTTCGAATCTGCCACAATTGGTCGCAAACAATTCTTCAAAATTTTATGAGATCACGAGTAGACTATACTTCCTTAGCTTACGCTTGGGAAGTAAAAACCTGAAGAATGAGTAACCTCCACAAAATTTTATAAAAGTCGACTATTTGTAAGGTTCCCCCACTTGGTTCCCGATGCAAATAAAAAACATTATTAAATTTGGAATTAGTCTCGCACGAAGTCCGATGAGATAACGATGCACACTGTGTTGAGTTTGTTTACAGCAATTTTCCTCGGTGCTGTATGTTGTCAAAAATTAATAGGTAAGCGCTCATCAATATCTACCCAAAAGTCAAAAAAGGAAAATTAATTTACAGATACTTAAATGTGGCTTAAATATGTAGATGCAAGGGCTCCGCATGTATTTACATAATTATTATATCTAATAGTCACAACTTCGATTAATTGCATTTAGTAACTCTTTCTCCTTCATCTCTCAAAGAACACAATGTTAATTTTGACTAGTTAGGTTTAGATTACACGGTCTTTGGCCCGTTGTATAGTTATATCAGACTTCATATATCTATATGTCTAGTGAAAGTTAATGGGTTAATGAAAAAGGACGACATTTGAAAACTTGTCACGATAAATTGTATATACATTGACCGGCAAAATTAATCGGCCACCCTGAAAAATTTCGCAAAACCAAACTTTAAAAATTATTAATTTAACTAGTAATCGTTACTTTATTAAAGAACAATTCACTGTTGACACATGATGTATAAATTAGTAATTGGTCGGTTTGTTTTGCCGGTCAGTGTATTTTGGTACAATTTAATAAGGATATAAAGATAACAAACACACTTATCACATGAGAATGGCAATTTTAACTGGTGACATGCAAAAATAAACATAGCTACAAATAAACATCAAAGTATTCGCTCCGACAATATAAGATTTTGTTTCTGCGTAAGTACATGGTTGCTAAACACTTGAATATTTCAAAACGGTTCATCTGTATATATTTCTGAAACTTGAACTTGAGCTTAGATGAACTGAACGTTTTTAATAAGTGTTTTTTCTATTTCCCACGAAAGATTCTATCTGCTTAAATAAAGGATCATTTGGTGTCGACCATTTTTTTATTTCGAATATAGGTACTATTCTCGAAAATAATTTTTACAATGAAAAATATTTTTTTCAGAAATATCGTGTAGATGGTAAAACACCATCCAAAATTCAATCGTCCTGACCAAAAATGCAATGACGTGAACTGAAAATTTTGCGCGGTAATTTATTTAGCTGTTATAAAACATCGTTTTATGCTTGTGGTTTATGAATCCGCCTTTATTTATTACGCTAGGCGTCTAGTTTTTTTTATTTTAATCTCACAATAACAGCACACTATATTTTACAAACGACCGACATCTTCTTTAATACATTTTGAATGCCGTACTTTACAAATTTTGTACGTAATGTAATTTGTACGTTTTATGACTTCCAGAGTACGAAAAAGTAGATCTCCCGTTTCCGTCTGTCTATCGTCTGTCGTTGGTCTATTTGTCATCTGTCAGAGTTAATTTTTATTAGACAGATAATTTTCGAAACAATTGACCGATTATTGTCAAATTTTGTATTTGATAGGAGTATCGTATGGATAGCAATAATTTGGTGATCAACATTTTATTAAGTTAATACTATTTCAATTTTATAAAAAAAACATACTCGTGTCAGTGCAAGAGTATAAAATACTGAAGCTTGAATTATATTCACATTTTTGTTTCCTAGTTTAAGTGCGAAAAAAAATCACACCTTGAACAACACTGCAGTGGCGATGCACATAAAAAGAACGAGAATAAATCCACTAAACAGACTTTATTAAACATTAGTTCCAACAATGATTTTACGCAATTTTGCAGTGATTTATATAGGACATTTACCCCAGCAAATATTCCATGGAATAAAGTGAGTTGTCCTGAGTTTAAAAATTTTATGCTTAAGTCTATACAGGAAGGCATTTACCCTCAGAAAACACTCTGAGAAAAAATTATTTACCAAAAGATTACGATATGGTGAGCACTAGAATTTTTATTTAAAAACTTTTTAACATAAATTTTATAACTCACAGGTAATTAAACAAATTAGAAATTCTAGAATGGCAATACTACCAACAATACATACATGAAAACGTAGATTGTTCAATATTTAATTTTGCACCCATCACTTCTTGTGATGTGGAACGCAACGTTTTCAAAACTTAAAAGTGTTTTAAGCGATATAAGGTGTACATTCACAATCGAAAATTTAGAGAAATATATAGTTTGCTTTTGTAACTCATTTTTTTGCGACAACTTAGAATTAGTGGACATAACTATAGATCGTTTATTTAACTAATCATTTTTTGTTTGTTACACAAAATATTTGTTTCTATAATGTTTTTTTTTTAAATATATATTTTTTGATGCATGCGTTTTCGTTGAGCAAATATTTTTTCCTCTAGGTTTTTAACCTAAACTAAGATTTTTATAACCTAATTCGCCAATTTTGATACCTAAAAATGTCTTTAAGCGTGCTTTATATTTTAGATGACACGTGTACCATAAAATCAACTGGAGCCAAAGGTGTTTGTACACTGTTTGCTAACTGTGAAAAAGCTCGCGAAGATCTGAAGTATAATCGATTTCCTCACGTATGTGGTTTTCAAGAAACACAACCGATAGTCTGCTGTCCACAGAGTCAAAATGTGACACGCGAGACATCAGTAACAGAAAAAAATGCACCAGTTGCTCGAAAACCAGGAGAAATCAGTAGAAGGAGTAAGTATGTATCAAAAACAAAATTAGTTTTGAGTTGTTTAATTTAATAGTATTTTACAAGAAAGGAACAACTACTGGTAGTAACAGTTTATCACTGCAAATATTAAGCTACATATACGTCTCTTTCGGTAAAATTTTATAGAGAAAGTTTAACTGCTGGGAAAATCCATAACATCGTCTTGCCTAAATGGGTTTTTTCTGTTTATCTGCAAGATAGAGCGTCTCTAAAATGTTAAAACATACAGATCTAATAACTGCAAATAAACATCAAGATTAAAATCAAAAACAAACAAGTTCAAAATAAGAGCTCGTCTCCTATATGAAAAATGTTCTGTATAGAATATACGAGTATCAGAATCAGATCAGTTTTTTCGTCGTTTGAAGGCACTCTGCATCAATTCTGCCAAAGTGTCAGTTTTAAGATGGCAGTATCTGATATTAGGTTAATGTTGTTACACAAAGCAGGTAACTATGTTGTACCTTGACTTCTAATTTGTATTTCTGATTGCATTCTGAATTTTTTAAGCGTGAAACTTCTCGTAAGTAACCTCATATATTTTTCTCATTTTAGAATGTGAAGAATATTCTCAGTATGTCTATGAAATACTAGTACCTCCCACTGGACTAGTTGGTCAAAAACCAGTTAAAAAATACGAGTGTGGACACCAGGTAACCAAACTAATTGTGGGCGGTGATCCAGCTGGAAGAAAGGAATTTCCACATATGGTAATAAATTCCGAATTTTGTTAGTTCCATAAACTATCGACGTCCTATTACTAGTGAGTGTTTCGCGGTTCTAAATTTCCTTTCATTTATTACATTGATTAATTCTCTTTTCCATTCTAGCATCACATTTATATCAGTTTGGATAGACGCGGTGTATTGTATTCCCAAATTTTCGGGAAAATGGAATGAGTCGTTTTGAATCTTGATTTATAATCAATAAAATAACGAAACAATTTAATCACGTCTGTCGTATGTATTAGCAAACGTGTAAGTAAAGACTGAACCGAAAATTATTTATAATACTCGTAGTTTAAGACAAATAACGAGCTGTATATGTGAGAGTGAAACAGAGAAACTAAACTAAAAGGTATTTTCTACGAATTGCAATAACCAAATCACAATGCCGAAGCCCAGACTTTTTATTGCTCGGACTTCCGCTTATTAAATAAAACATTGCATTTTATTTTGATTTTCCATGTTGCAATTCACATTTGGTTAATTATAACTTCACTAGGTTTAGGGCAGGCAAAAATTTCTAAGCATCGCCTGGCCTTCGCCTAGGTACGGTCCTGTGTAAAGGTGAGAAAATATGAAAGAAACGTTTGATAAGTAAACCAACTTGAAAGTGTTGATGTTTATGCATCGGAAGAATGTCACGTAGAAAATAATTTGATTTGAATGAGTTTGCCGCCTCAAACCAGAGGATTAAAATGAGTACGTAAATAAACTACAGTCGAACAAAATATTCTGAATATTATTAATATAATTGTTATATAATGATCCAAATTTCGGTTAGCCTTTAATTTGACAATAATCGGTCCCGTAGTTTCGAAGATTATATGTATAATAAGAATCCTGACGACAGATAAACAGACAGACGGACGGACGGAAACGGGAGACCTATTTCTTTGTATTCTGAGGGTTATGAAAGGTTGAGAAAACGTAAAATTTGTTATTATTTGTTTTAGGCAGCTATAGGCTATAATTCATCTGACGAAGGAATGCAATGGCTTTGTGGTGGATCAATTTTAAGCAGCAGATATGTATTAACAGCTGCGCATTGTTTGTGTGATGTGAGTGCGTAAGTAAGCATTACAATTTACTAATATATTACGTACAAATGTAACCATTTGAGTTTGTTTAACAGGCATTGATTTAAGTTATTTTAAAGGTATTTTAAAAAATTGACCATGCTTTCATTAGCATTATTTATTTATTTTTTGCCATTTAATTCGCCATTAAAATTATGCATTATATTATAAATATAAAATAGTAAGTGATAAGTGTTAATATTTCACAGAGGGAAAGCACTATGGGTAAGAGCCGGTGTAATCAAACTTAACGATACTTCTCACCATAGACAACAAATCAGAATAGCTGATCGGATACTTCATCCTGAATACAGAGAGAACTCTTTTTACCATGATATTGCACTGTTACGATTAGAAAGAGACGTCACACTAAATTTGTTCTCGCGACCAGCATGTCTTTATTTAAACTCAAAAATTATGGCTGTTACAGCCATAGCAACAGGATGGGGCCACACAGATTTTGCCGGCAGTACTAGCAACGACTTGCTTAAAGTAATGCTTGATCTTTACAATGAAACCACATGTAGCCGATTTTATGAGAACGAAAGGACATTGCCACAGGGTATTCTAGATAATCTCCACATTTGTGCCGGTTCTGTGGAGGGCCACAATGACACGTGTCAGGTAATCTAATAGCATTCTTTTTAATATTTATTTTAATCTGAGCTGCTATAATATATGAGGTGTGCTCATATCAAAACTGACAACAAACTGTGAACTCACATATTAACATGGCTGTCAATAATTCAGAATTGTGAACACAAAAGTTTGCTTCAATAAAATCAAATAAATCAATTTCAGTTTATTTTATCACACAGAACAAAATAATTACGGAATTACAACAAAAATAAATTTATTAAATCTGCCACAAATTGACACCTGTATATATACCACTTTTTACTTTACCAGCGTAAGCTAAGTTTAGTTTTATTATAATTCTGCAAAATTTCATTTGAAAATCCTTATTCGAGAACTCGTCAACACGATCGAAAATGTTTAGTACCCTATAGCTATCGCTAAAAGAATATGAAATGCTTATATTTTGAAATTCACAGCTTAGCTATTTTTTTCATTTAGGTTTAATATGTTAAATTTGACTCTACTTATGCTTATAAATTTGCAAATAATGTTTGTTTGTGTTATTAATTAGTTTTCTTTGTAGGGAGATTCTGGTGGTCCTTTGCAAATATTTCATAGTGGTGATAATATAAGGTGCATGTACGACATAATAGGGGTGACATCTTTTGGACGAGGTTGTGCTGGAGGTGCTGGAATCTATGTGAGAGTTTCAAATTATATCAAATGGATAGAAGATATAGTCTGGCCGTAGAAGGTTCTTCGTTTAATTTTTGTGCTTTTATTTTCCGTACGTGATATGACTGATTGCTATACTAATGTTCTGTAGATGTAGATCCGTATTACCATATTTATTTTATTTACTGTTATCAAATATATAATGTCAGATAAAACATAAATTTCAATATTTTGACATACATTTTGTAACAAATATTGTTTACAGAAAATAATTTACTTAAATAAATATGCTTAACTAACAAACAGTTTAAATATTTTAAAATAAGTAAACAACTCAACAACCACACGATGCATAAAGTACTTTGTAGGACAGTAGCTGCGAATTCTATTATATACTGACCGGCAAAAAAAAACCTGAAACTTTTCCTCAAAATAGCTTTAAAATTTTTTAATTTAACTTGTAATTGTTATTTTACCTAAAGAATCATCGGCTGTTGACACAGGATATACAATTTAGTTAAAAAAGACAAATAACTACAATCACTAGGCCGATTATTTTGTCGAGTAGTGTATGCAGTGAAGATATATTAACAGCAAAATCGAAGAGATCATCTTTTATGTAGTTAAATGTTGCTGTGTTCCCCAGTTTCTCTTTCCAACTACGCCACTGTCATTCTCGCTGCCATTTATTTTACATCAAAGTACCTAAATTTTCAAAGTACCGTTTGATGCTTTAAAATGAATGTTGTTTTTCATCCGGCCTCTAAAATTTTCTTTCCGTCAAGCAACCAGTGAAATGGAGCATAACAAATTAAAAATCTCGAGTCCTTGTTTTTCTCCACTCCCATCAAAAGTGCTGCTTTTACATAAGATTATTGTTCCATCTTTTTGCGAACCTGGACACTTGACCATGATATATATGTTATGGCCGACCTAGGCTTATGCAGACAGTTTCACGCTACCAGAGCTGGCGCCTTCGGTCGGGAGCGGCGGTGCTCGGGCGTCAGCTTCTTCTCCGGGGAGGGAAAACCGGGGTTGCTCCAAAGCCGGAGACACAAAGCTCCAAGCAATCTGCTGAGCACCCGAGGAAATAAGAAATAAAACACAGGAAAATTTTAAACAATAATCGGGTTCTATTCCCTGGCACCAGTTACACGACTAAAATTATCTTAAATAACTACAAATCGGTCTTACCAAAAAAATAAACAAAAACAGGCTCGTCCTGGTGCTGGGGGCTACACCATGGAGCAGGAAATCTGCTCCTCACACCAAACTAGAAAACTTTTGAGGAAAACGTCCACACTTGGGCAGCACACTTCTGAACCAACTTTTAGAAGAATCTCTGTTCTATCGGCCCCCAACGTTCTCGGTACGACTTCCGTTTTCCGGCCCGTGCAAATTCGCTTCGTTCTATTTCGGCCTATAAGCTTGATTTTTGAGCAGAATCAATGACATTTTCATGTTGATTATTAAAATTATTATTGATGAATTAATGCATATTGTTACGAAATAAACCCATACACAACACAACACAATGGGTTTTCTCAAGGACTTTCTAGTATGTATGGGTGACTGATCAGCAGTGACGACGAGCGGGCCCCTTTCGACTAAAGAAGCGCCTAGAAGCGATTCTGAGGAAGTCTTGGCGGATGGCTCCAGAATGAGCTCGAAGCGACGACGGCAAAGTATCGAGAAAGGAATGTACGGGTTTAAATAAAGACCATCGTCGGAAACAGTCAATCAAGTCAATTTGAGTCCAGTCCAATCCATTCCAGTCGAGTCGCAATTTTCTGTACATAATCGCTGTATAGTTAGTTGCATAAATTTGTTCTACTGAGAAATAAATTGTTGAGTTTTATCCACACCGACTTTAAATTACCGATCAACGTAACAATATTATTATCGAAAGAAGTTGGAGAATTTGTATTCGTGACCACGAGGTCGGGTAAGAGCATTAAATAAGAAGAGGGATGAGGTAGTAACTAAACCAGTTGTGAACAATATCTACGATAAATAATGATCAAATTCCCACGTGCACGTCTCTGATCAAAACTAGTTAACTTGAGTGGAAACTCCAAAAAAGGAAACATTCTATGATATTACCTTCAAAAGATTGAGAACTCGTTTAGTTTAAATTCTTAATTTCTTAGTTAAAAGAATATCTAAGTTATTAAATTTCATAATCGACAAAAGACATATTTTCAGAAACTGGTTTTAATACGTTAATTGGTAGGTACGTATTTTACATAAAACTTTATACATAGTTACATAGGTTATTTGTTGAAATTCGAAAATTTTTACACATATTTATTTGACATAACTGGACCACAGCGGTCTAATAGAGCCTATAATGCTTTGCTCACCCATCAAAAATCACCACGAGCCGCCACTGGTCTATCATTACGTTTGTTATAATAACTGATTAATAAAAGTTTATTCTTTTTTTATACAATTATATAAGTATATTATAAATCTATTAATTCATTACATCCCTGCTGCTTCTTGGACTTCAAGTTGGGGATATTTCTCAGGAAATTCATTTTGCAGGCTGATTCTGAATAAATTCGCTCATCGTTGTTCAGTTCATTAATTTTTTTTAGTCAATTAGAATTGTTTGAAATTTGGCCAATGGCATTTACCGAAACATTTTTTCAGTGAAAAAACATTCATCTGTCAGATAACAACACTGTTTTTCAGCGAAAAAAATTATGTCAAATTAATTTGTCACACTTGTCAAATGAACTTTAATAAAAAATGATAATGAAACATACAAAATTACATCTTTAACTGAAATTACTGATTACTGATTAGAATAATAACAATTAAAGGTACAATTATTATAAATATTATTTTCCTTTTGATCTTTTTTTTTCTCAATGATTTTATTGCCACTTTCACAACTGTAATATCTTGTCTAAATGTTGTTATAATTTTATTGTGGTGAGAACTGTCTAGCTGCAAATAAGGACGGATAGATCCTGCCGAAGAGTGTCCTGTAATTTTTATTAATTGCTGTTCACCAATTCCAGCTTTTCCAAGTTGTTAGCTTTCAGTACTTCTACATTTTTAAATATAATCCTGAGGGGTAATAAATCTAAGCCATGGTAAGATGGTATTATGGCATAAACCACAATTCACTATTCACTGCGTTTTACGCTTATCGGAGCAATGCATTTTATCAGTGTACCTGAGCAACCCGGGTCCGGTAGGCCCGCTGGTTGTATTTGTCTTATTAAATAAGAGTAATTTTAGTAGTAAAAATATTTGTTTAAGGTATGTTATTATTTTTAGAAAATAATAATTGCGTGTTACATAATGATTCATTTTTTCAATTAGCACAAATTAGTTCTGCAATCGACTAATCGAATGTTCAATACATACTTTTCTCTCGCATAAATCGCATATTTGTTACTGTTTTATATCTTTATTTTTCAGACAAATGTAGCATCTTTTCCTGTTGCCACACGTGTCATTTCTTCACTTTTTCATTGTTGGGTCTAACGCGAGGCGGGTTTGGCAGGTCCGTTTTGCCCTAGAATGTGACGATTATGTTTAAGTGTAAATCTTGGGCAATAAAATTAATATTTTTACAACCCCCGGTAGAATAATTTATCGTGATATATTCTCAGAAATCGTGAAGCGAGATTAAAATAAAATGAGTTTCAAAAAAATCTGAAAATTTAAAGTTGCACTCTGGTGATTTCGGCCTGCCAGGCAGCCTTAAACCCTATAAGGGGTTTAAATACCTTTCTAAGAAATTGTACTTATTTTGCCTTATTAAACGGAACCAGCAACTCTTCCTAAAATGTGTATACCTGCCGCAACGGGATAGACGATTACCGGACATGGTCATAAAAACATCGTAAGCCGATATTGAAGAATAATAATTTATGACAGGGTGCCGACAACAGACCTTCAGCACAAAATAATCATTTCCCATATTCTTTTGAAATATTAATTGTAATGCTGGAGATAATTATTAGATATACTTACTCAAACACAATTTGGACACTGTAGGATGGGAATAAAAACAAAAAAAAATATTCTTTTTAAGCGTAGGTACGTAATCAATATTGCACAATTTGCGACACATCAAGCAGCGAAGCGATGGCCTATTTGCAGGAAAAAAGAAAAGATTTTTCAGTCTTGAATAACGATGCTACAGTAAAATGTTTATTTTTTAATTTAATACCACAATCCTTTCTTCTGCACCTGTGGAACGGGTGTTTAGTAGCGGAAACTAAATTCTGACACCAAGAAGAAATAGGTAATTTAGGTGACAATATGCTCGAAATGTTGTTAATTTTAAAAAATTCATTAAACAATATATAAAAAAATACATAAACATGTTTTCAGTTATTTTATTCGCCAAAGCTTCAAAAAGTATCTGTTTTCTTGTATCGGTTATTGTTGTAATCTTTCTCGATGATCACAAGGTTTTGTTTGTTTCCGATTAAATGTAATGTTGATGTACAAAAAAACACAAGCACTTCACAATAACTATGTATTTACAATTATATACAACTGATTGTTTACATAACAAAATAGTGAAAAACTGCCCGGTACCACTGGTAGTGGCGTGCCGATTGTCGCGACGTTTTAATGCGTTCTTGTATTTCAATTATTTTACATTTAGTTTCCGATTTTGAAATGAATGTGGAAAATTTCGTTAAACGAGTTTTGATTGCTGCTCGTTTTGATTTTAAAACCTTGAGGTTGTTATTAGGTATTAGCGGCGTTGTTGACTAAACTGTCTTCTTCACCCATGATTAATTAATCAAAACAAATATAACTATTTTTGTGAGATTGAGACTATACTACCTGTGATTACGAGAAACGCAGCACAACAATGAATGAAACTTGCACTTGGTAGATAGATAAGGAAATGGAAAGATAGGAAGCCACTGACCTAGGGGGCTGCTGCCGCTGACTTGGGGGTGCTGCCGCTGACCTGGGGGTGGTGCCGCTGACCTGGTGCCTCTTACTGACCTGTGGGCTGCTACCGCTGACCTGGGCTCATACGTTGTTTGTTGTTGTGAAGTGTTGCCCCAATTCTCCGGAGTTTTTTGACCTCGTTGTTTACTGTTGTTGCTTGAGGTAGCTTCGTTGAGCTTTGGGTACTATGTTGTTGTTTTTGCTGCTTGTTCACCGTGGTGCGGTTAATTTGCGCTCGAAGGACCAAAATGTTGTGTATCGAAAGATCAAACCATATGATCTTTCTCGATGATCACAAGGTTTTGTTTATTTCCGATTAAATGTAATGTTGATGTACAAAAAAACACAAGCACTTCACAATAACTATGTATTTACAATTATATACAACTGATTGTTTACATAACAAAAATAGTGAAAAAATGGAGGTACCACTGGTAATGGCGTGCCGATTGTCGTAACTTTTATGATCCAGGGGTTCCTGAACAGTTATCTAGATACATTTCGAAAAAATCGAAAACAATCTGTATCCAGATACTTTTATCTTCCATATATCTATATTTGTATCTAGATATTTTTAAAAGTATCTATCCCCAACACTGTCTATAAATTATGAGAATTATTGTCCGTAAAAATTAAATAAAAATTTTCTCTTTGGATTGTCAAGCCGAATATAACTCGTGACTGATTTTTTCTGCAAAATTTGTGTCACAAATTTTGTCGGAAAAAACCAGACTACTTGTTATATTATATATGAAAAAATTATGAAGCCAGTGGAGCGGGAATTTGAATACTAGGTGAAACACTCGTGATGCTATAAATTTTTGTTCATTGTAGGTGGCTTAAACAAAAGTGGAAAGGGAGAAATAAATAGATCGAAGCCACTTACAATGTTAGAAACATTTATAATCACCCTGTACAATACGTGATAAAAATATACAATTACGTTGTTAAAGAACTAAACACTGACAACGGACGTTGAAACAGAAACATCATGCTTTAGGACCAATTTTTGGATGCTAAGTTAATTAATTAGTTTAGTTATTATAAAATTCTCCAAAATATTAATTAATGGTTTTTATTTACAAAACTGAAAATTTGTAACCTACAAAACAAATTGAGCTAAGTGATGATTAAGACACCTGTACACTCCCAATGAAGAGCTAGACAAAAACTGGTTTTAGCACTGAATTATTTATTTCTTTCATATATATAGGGATGGATCGCTTACAGTGTTTTCCCACTCGAACTACTTCTGCAAATTCAAAGCAGTCATTAAATCTCTAGTTAGTTCTCGCCGAAGTGCACTGTGGTAAACATGTGTTTTGTGTTAAGTGTTTTTACGATATTCTTGATGCGCACTGTCTCCGGTCACCAATTTGTCGGTAAGAATAATAATTTACTACTACACAATTAACACTAAAACAAAACCGATAAGTCATATAGGCAACCATTCTTATGAACGAAATAAGTAATATTTACACATTTGAGTTCTGGCCTCAGAACATGTAGTGACCATGACCGCGCTTATTTTACACAGTAAAAGTAACCTTTGATTACAAAAGACCAATGAGATCACATTGTTGTCTTCTATCGTATTTCGTTCTTAAAATCTAATAAACCGATAAACTGACAACTCCTACTAATGAATTGTACGACAAGAAAAGAAGTCCGTTTTTAATGCTAAGCAAGTACGCAAAATTAAAGAATTGTCGCTCTAAAAGTATCTTGTTTATCCGTTTTTAGAGGCGATAAAATCGTCAAGAGGTTTTCCAATCCATGAACGTTGTTTTAATATCTTCGTAATAATAATAATCAGTTTGTACGAAATCTCTCATATGGAAATTCCAAAATGGGGTTTAGTAAATAGCCACACAATACATTTCCGCTCCTCTCTCGTTCAACAATTTTTCTAATAAGTAGGCATTATCTATATATCACAATTAATGAATCGTCGAAAAAATGAAACGCGCGAATTATGTGACGAGTTTCAAGTGAATTAATATGAAAATTATACCTTACCCAAGTGTAATCACCCTAAGTTCGATCAAGTTTAAATTCTAGTAAGCAAAGAATTTTTTTCTGAACTCTTTCCAATAAATCACAGTCTATTCTATAATTAGTGCACAATAAGGAAAAACAATAAACTAAATAAGGCTGAACAAAGAAAAATATAAAATTTTTAGGATCGTAATCGAAAAATTCTGACAATGACAATCTATTAATCTATCTATCTAACGAAGAAACGTGCCGCGCTAACAGCCCGTTACAGTCGCAAACTCGTGGTTGGAAATCACGGCTACAGATAAGCTGACAGCGACCGCTTCCCTAACTTATATTCAAGTCCTACATCTTTCGTGCAGATGGCGCGACCGCCAGCTCGACAAGGAACCGCGCACGCCGCTTCCGCCACGTGTTTCTGCGTTATTTACCACAATTCCATTTAAATGTTCACTTTCTGTAACTCTGATATTAAACTACAACTAAACAAGTGTTAAAGTTTAAAAAAAAAACATTTAAATTCGCCATACACTCTCGTGAAATTTTTAACAGCAAATAATTCTCACCTGAGATTAAGATTGAATATCAGACAATTTATATGATGGAAACATTAATCAACTTATCCCAAACAAAACACATGATAAATAAACAAAAAATGCATCCAGCGTTGAGAGAAATATGCGTCTCGGTGATACAATTTCCAACGTCGCGAGAAAATAAGTCTCGGTGATGTGATAATGATATGATGATAACTATCTAAGGGGGAAAAAATTTAATCCCGTCATCCCTCAGTCCACGATATTATGAATTCTAGCGCACTTTCCACGGTCCTTTTCCCAGAGTGGGACAACGTTATAATGTAAAACTTCATAAACCTTATTTATAACTTGATAAACAAAGGAGGAGTCCTGACTAAGTGCTGTATCTAAACAATCTCAGGACTAGTTAGAACGTAATTTCCAAATACATAACTGGTTCTAAAATTGTCATTTATTCGAATTTCCACTCTCTCCTTCTTTTTCAAAATATTTGTTTTTTAACTCCGATATTAGACCATAAAGAGTTAACTACGAAACAAAAATAAGCAAGAGTAATTATATTTATGTTAAAAGATGATGTACTAACTTTTTTGCTTCAGTTTCTGGGAAAATGTCTTGTAATCAAATTCGAAATTTCGGTGGGAAAAGATTTAATATCCGATAAATCGATAAGACGAATTAAGTAGCAACAAAATCTCTGAGTTTGTTACAAGAAATTATAAAAAAAAATAAAGTTGCATATTCGCTACCTTTGGGAAGTAAAAATGAATACACAATTAGAAAACAATTGAAGTTAAAGTTCATTATGTGTAAAACCATGATTGCAATTATGGAGAGTTCTTTGTTACAATTGAAGTCGAGCAACTTATTGTATGTTTTTAATTAGCTAATTACCTTGATCCACGAACCTTATCTTACACATGTGTAGTTTGTAAAATAAGTACCTAATGATAGAATTGTGACAGACATATTTTTAAAATCAATAAAATAAATTCAAGCAAGTAACAAATCTATATTATGGAAAACAGTATCTCCTTATGTTTTTAGGTGATGTATGCACCTTGCAGTCAACTGGATCGGGGGAAGTCTGCAAATTGTTGACTGATTGTCCAAAAGCTGAAGAGGAACTACGAAAAAACCGCTTTCCTCAAACATGTGGGTTTCAAGGAAAACAGCCAATAGTATGTTGCCCAGAAAGTCAGACAGTGACACCCGAAACAACCACAGTAGAAGAAAGAACTCCAGCACGTCGAAAACCAGGAGATATGAGTAAAAGAAGTAGGTACATATATAGGAATAAGAACATTGGTACTCGCTAATTGCAAAATATTTTAATACGAATATATTATATTTTGTCATTTTTGTAAGATGAAGAACTCACTTATCAATTTTTACAAACAATAATTCGTTAATAGACTGAATTTAAAACAACTTGTGCATTTCGTATTTCAGAATGTAGAGAGTACTCTCGCTACGTGTATGAAACAGTATATTCACATATTGCATTAATTGATGAACCGGAAGTACAAGAAACGAATGTGGCCATGAAGTAGTCAAACTTATTGTAGGTGGAGAACCAGCTGGACGAAAAGAATTTCCCCACATGGTGAGCAAATTAGATGTTAAAAAAACGCAACTTGCTTTTTTCTAACATACTTGCATAAGTTTTTGAAAATATTAAAACTTTAGAAGTAACTCAATTCGAAAATGCTGGATATATTTCACTGTAGTTTAGGTGCGAGGGAAGCTCTGTCGAAACAACTTCCAACCAATTTTTTATAGCTATGAAAGAATTATCTTTGTTTCTTTTGTTATAGGCCGCTGTTGGATACGAACCAAATCCTGGAGATTTGCAATGGCTCTGTGGTGGAACCATTATAAGCAACAAATTTATCTTAACAGCTGCACATTGCCTGAGTTATCCAAATGCGTAAGTTAAAAGAAGCTTTACTAATTTCCAATTTACTATACTCAATAGTAAATCTGAAACCATTTAATATAACTAGTTAATTTAAAAAATATTGCCTTTATTTAATCTATTACTTTACATTTTGCAGAGGAGATGCTTTGTGGGTAAGACTTGGAGTGAACAAATTTGACGATATAAGTACACATCGACAACAACTAAAGATAGTTGAACGAATAGCTCATCCTGAATACAAATCGAATTCACATTACCACGACATAGGATTGTTAAAATTAGAAAAACCAGCTAAAATGAACCCATACGCACGACCAGCGTGCCTTTATTTGTCACCAGAAATTTCAGCACAAAGATCTATAGCAACAGGATGGGGTCAAACGTCTTGGGGTGGTGATGGCAGCAGCAACAAGTTACATAAAGTGATTATTGATCTCTTTGATCGGAAATTTGCGACCCGTTCTACCGGAATCAAAGAAAACTCAAAAAAGGTATCTTGAATGACATTCAAGTTTGTGCCGGCTCGCTGGACGAAGAAAAAGACACTTGCCAGGTAAATAATTTATATACTAAAAAGAGCTTTCTATATGTTATATATCTGATTTTACTGTTTTATTTTTGTGCTTTTATCAGTTGTAGCCTTAACTCCGTTTTTCTCTCTTGCTTCTGTTCTTTGTTTGTATTGGGTATATCATCAAAAATTTTGTGCTCATTTCTAACTAAAACGTACACTTTTAAGTATTAGGGGAATAGTGTGTACCTCGGGACGGTGTGTATGTACCTTGAAACATAATAAAAGAAGAAGAAATATCTGTTGAATTAAAGGAAAGTGATTTTATAGTGATACAATAAACTACAAAGAAAATAGTTAAATATTTTATAGCTAAATTATGGAAGTTTCAGAAGATAATTTTGAGTGTAAAAGAAAAGTTTTAACAAAAGAATATACAGTACTTAATAAGATAAGACTGATTTTGGACAGATGACATACCCTTTAAGAAAGTAAAGAGTGGGTGGGCAGGGCTAGTACTTGCTAAGATAACACATATAACTTTAAAGCTTCCGCACCTATTAAATTAAAAAAAATAGCTACCTGACGACAAATAAAAAAATCATTAGAACTGGGATAAGGGGGTGGGCGGAGCTACATTTTTTTTTTAATATACATATCCGGCTTTTCACAACAAGTAACGTAAAACGTGGTTAAAATAGTTAGACGGATGGGTGGGGCTTCTCTTTTGGTTTTCTTTTTTAATTAATACATTTAGTTTACTTTGTATAACACAATATTTTGTATTTCACATGGTAACTTTTCGTAGCAAAATAAGAATTTTACAATTAAGCTCCGCCCCTCGGGTTACGACGAATAAAAAAAATCATCAAATTGAGATAGGGCGGGCGGGCGGGGCTTATACGTTGCCTTTTTCTTTTCTTAATATACGTAGCCATCTTTTCACAACAAGAAACTTAGAACGTGATTAAAATGGTACATTTTTGTAAAGAAATATGTATTTTGCAATTATGGGGCGGAACCTAAATGCAGAATAGATATTTCCTTATACAAATTTTCCATTTTAAACATGTTTTAAGTTTCATGTTGTGAAAAGAAGTCTACATATATTAAAACAAAAAGGCAAAGTGTAAGCCCGCCCACCCGCCCTATCTCAATTGTGGTGATTTTTTTTATGCGCCGTGAACCAAGGCGACGGAGCTTAACTGCAAAATACTTATTTCTTTACAACCAATTAAAAACATGTTTTTGAGTATCGTGTTGTTCCAGAATACTACGTATATTAAGAAAAAAAAAGCCAAAATATAAAAGCCAGCCCGTCCACCCTATCTCAATAATTTTTTTATTCTTACTATTTTTATTTATTTTTTTGTTCCAAGGTATACTATGGAGGTCCGTTACAAATCTATCACACTGGTGACAAAATATCATGTATGTATGATATAATAGGTGTATCGTCCTTCGGGAAAGGTTGTGCAAGTAGTCCAGGAGTCTATGTGAGAGTTTCACATTATATCAAATGGATAGAAGATACTGTTTGGCCATAGATTTTTTTAATTTAAATTATATTATGTACATGCTGTTATGACTGATTCCTATACCGACAATTTATAATTTTATATCACAATAAATGTAGTTAAGTAGTAATCTCATTTTACTTCGCTATGTTCTTAAATTAAAATTTGACGTTCATACGCCCAGTGTAGATAGCAGATTAGAAAACATTTTTTAAATCGTTTTGAAGAACTGTCGGTTTTTAACAAACCTGAATATAATATGTATTTAGCGAATAATATAAAGTTGTTAATGTTGGTGATCTTTCATTGTTCCACTCCAGTTGCAACAATACCCCTTCAAAAAAGTCACGTATCGATAATGACGGCCCCTGTATACTGATCTGTTTGAACTTCCCTAGCAAAGTGGAGGTAACCCAAGTAACTAACCCATTACTTGTTTTAACTCTGCAACGTTTTCGGAGCTCATTACAACTGGTTCCTTCTACTTTTGTCAGAAAGAAGTTATTTTTCCTTCTCAATTATGTTTTGTCCTGGCCGCAGCTGGGTAAAGAAGACTTGGCACTATTAGGTTATCTCATCTGTAAAAACCGACTTCTCCCGGACCTGATGCGGTAACTTTTTGAATAAGTAGTGCTGATTTATTATTTAAACTTTTATAAATCGAGTGATAAATTTGTTCCAGGAAATTATACTCAAAATTAGTTTAACTTCGTTAGTGTTACAGCTTCTACAGGAACGTCATTTGATATCTCCTCAATAGCATGCCTTTATTCTTGGAAAACCTAGCATCTCCGGTCTACTTTACTGGAAGTCTTAATGATCGTCGGAGACAAATTGTGGGAGTGCAATACGCGATGCTTGATGTTTCCAAGGTTTTGGATAGGGTACCCAAAAGTTATTTTTTTTAAACTAGTCAATGGGTTTTGGAAGTAATCTTCTTCAATGGACTGAGTCTTTTCTTCGTGATTACCAGTATTTGCCCCAGCTACCTAAAAATTTCCCCTCATGATTTTTGCCTTGACGATTTACAAAGTTTTAATCAAACAAAGACCAGCATTGTCGTATGGAAACAAAATCTTTTTGGTAAAAACAAATCCTGTTGAACGAGTACTTCAGTATTTTCAATAGATGGCACTGTATATATACACTCTGCAAACATATGCTTGCATGCTTCTTGTTTTTTGTAGATCATGTTGCCTTTCCGTTGTAGTTTTCCGATTTGAAAAATACAACCTCGCCATACCCTACTTGGAAAACAAGGAGATCATTAATACATAACGTGGGCAGTTACCCATGTTTTAATATTTAGAGAATCAGGAAGGCCTCTCTGTTAGGTTTGTAGTTTAGAAGTTGGTAATGCAGATAGAATTCTAAAGAGAAAGTGAAACACATTTTTAACTGTAAACTTCATGGGGAGGCTGGCTTCTGCGTGAAACGCCCAATTTGGTTGTATAATTATAACACAGAAACACGTAGCGGGAGCGGGGTGTGCGGTTCCTTGTCGAGCTGGCGGCCGCGCCATCTGCAGTGCTTGTCGATAGAGTAGAATCACCTTCGCGATGGAAGGACAGGGGAGCCTCAAACTCCGCTCGGGCTACAACACCCCCTATGGAGATTTTTACTATGCTCTAGAATGAAACCGAGATATTCGATCGCCACACTCTGGTGCCGCTTCCGCTGCATAGATTTTTTTTATTAAATTTGTTCTCTTGTTGACTGTCATAATTCTAAATTTGCCGCCACATGCCGTAATTTATATCATTTTGTTGTTTCTATTAATTTGTGATATTCAATTTTGCATTGATCAACTTTAATTTGATTTCATTCAAAGATAGTCATCGAAGAATATTTTGTAAGAAGTTCGTCCACTAAACGATTTCACTTAAGTATATCCAAATGCTTTCTATTGTTGGCTATGTTAGAGGCGAAGGGGGTATTCCTGGGCTGAACTAAGTTGCCAATAGCAAGAAAGTCCGTTAATTTGGTTTATTGATAGCTTTCAGTACAACGGTTATAGTGGTTGAAGTCGGAGAAGAATTGTGTGGCACCAGTTGAATTGTTTGAGGTGTTTTATGATGAAGAAATCGTCTTATTTTTAGCAGAGGACGGTGTCGGTGTCGGTGTCGAGGTCACCGAGACCGGTCTCAAGATTGGCATGTAAAGCCGCGCTATACAGAAAAAGAGAGAGAAATAAACTCTTAAACAATATGTACATGAAACCCCTCAGAGAGTGGTTGGTGATGATTACATTTCTTAGGACCCCCACAATGCTCTAAGAGAATACAAACCTACACCCACTGCCAGAATTCATAGAGTATTTGGACCACAACGATCCTCAGGATGCAAAAGTGATGTACAAATAACTCTCGGAACGCTGTATCAGTGCAGATGTTGCTTGACGAATTATTTTTGGAGCCACGTAAATTGCGGCGGAGCGCAAGAGTAGCCTAGGTGTGATCGAGAGATCGAACTATTTAATAAAATGTGTTCGTTTGACTTTTTCAATGACCAAATTAGGTACAACAATTGATGCCGTTTTCACACGTTTTATTACTCATTTAAGAACTGATATTTATATCACTAGTTAAATTAATAATTTTTAAAGTTTGGTTTTGCGAAATTTTTCAGGGTGGCCGATTTTTTTTTGCAGGCCAGTGTATTTTAAATCGAATAAGTTATAAATACTGCTCTAGCATTTGTAAATATTTACTTGTTACATTAGTTGGAAAATTACACATTGTAATTTATTTTTTTTATACAATATTATAATAATTAATTATGATATTTCTATATAATAAATAAATAAAAAAAAAGTATATTTTATAATAAGCAATAATTGACAATAGATGGATATGTACTTTAATTAACCCAATCATCATCATTATTCATCATTTTGTCAAAAAATACAAATGCAACATATTTTTGGTTTTCATTATTTTTTTAAGACAAAATTTTAATGACTTCACCGCGTATACGTGTTTGATTTATATAAATTGAGAACGCAGAGTTAAAACTCCAACCGTGCGTCCCTGGGTCGACGCATCTCTTTTTTTTAAATCCAGTCAAATTTATGAATATCTGTCACAATAATTATGACATTTGAAGGTCGCGTCGTTGCCATGGATATGATTAGACGTTGTCATTATAGTTACACACACACTGAAATAGACGGAATAAATCAGGGCCGACTTAGATATAGCAATAATTTATGAAGACCCTATAAATAACATTACTAATGATTTAAGTGTCAAGTAACTGTTCGGCAGTTTCATGCCTCTTCATCCATGTAGGCAAAAACATACGTGTCATGATGTGGACCGATAAAATCCATAGGATTTCCTTTGTTAATAACTGACTAAAGTCGAGTCCAACAAATATTCAACCGTTCAAGAAACTGTTTTTGTTCTTCTCTCCTCTGTGTAGATTAACTCCCGACTGTTGGGCGGGAAATAATAGAAATAATAAAGTCTTATAGGCCTTAAAGAGGCTACAACAACACTCAATATATTTGAATGGTGTGGTGTCCGGGATGTTATCCTACGTAGGACTGATTTTCGACTCAATATCTCTTATTTGTCCTGTAGACGAATTTTCAATCAAAGTATTGCATCTTCTTTAAAGTTCGTTTATTCTGAACACTTGGACTCGTTTGACAAGCTCGCTGAACCTGTTGATCTCCGCCCTGGGAATTCGGTATTCGGTCGCGAATTTTGCTATTTAGCAACCCACAAGTTGCATTAATTAATTTGGCATCCCTGGGCATATTTTCAGCTTAAAAATGAGGAACAATTTTTCCAAACTGTAGAACTGTGCATACTTGCCGAAATGATAATTTTGTTGTGTCGCTAATCCGTATGAGTATCTACTATTTATTCATAAATATATAAACACAAAAAAAATAATACATAAGTTTTATCATTCGTTAAAAAGAAATATTGAGTTAAATACTTTTATATTTATAATTTTATATAATAATTGTCTAAAGGTAGTCTGCAACGATGGTTCGTCTGTCCAAACTGGGGTAAATTTCTTTCTTAAATAGCAAAAATCCTTTCTATATTATTGTAAAGAAGTACAATTTAAGACAGTCACATGTAACATTTAACTCAAAACCTTGAGAAACTTCAAGTAAAAAAAAATATTAAAACGTGTTTTCCCAATCGTACCCTTACCACGAATACAGTTAAAAACACTGAAATCTGAAGTTTAATTTAACTAAAAAACTATGGGTCCTGATGCTGTTGCCAAAGATTTAGGGGTTTAGAGCGATAAAACTTCGTATGGCAAGTGTAGAAAATCTATAATTTCGCTGAGGTAGGAGAAGGGACTGCAGCTACTCTTTCGAGGTCGTTTACTTGTTCACTGTTAGGGATTCCCACACGTGATGCAGTACTAGACAAAGATTATGAGTTTATGACTTATAAGATTTCCCAGAGGTGATTGTGTAATTCAAACACTCACATTCAGAACTTGTTTAACAATCAAAATCAGTCAATGCACTGTACTTCCGTCTAGTTCCAAAAAAAAAAATCTTTTCATATCTTTGAATTTTTTCCAAAAATTTTTTTCGTACCTTAACAAAAAATTCACTTAATATCAAGTAGTCTACGGTCTTAGTATTTTGGGTTGCGTAAAAATAATTTTCAGAAGTAATTTTCTCATGACTAACACCCCTTTTTTCAAAATTTAGTATATTCAAGAATATCAATTCAAATAACAGTCTCTAACGTACATTATTGAAACAAAAAATTATAACAGCGCTAAGGGAATAGTTTGAGTTTCAAGAGAAACACCCTTATATAACGCATCACAAAACTTGTGAAATGGGTATAAACAGAAAACCTGTAGGTATAAACAAACGATATACATAGCCTTGTGAAAAAATACCGCTCTAAAGCTAACGGCCACCGGTTAGTGTTAATTTATGGTTATTTATTATGGACTTCCCAACTACATTAACTAATGATTTTATTTAAAAACGCAAAAATGAAAAATTTATGATTTATAATAACACAAAACAATGTACATCAAAAACCCATACACTTGCAGCGAAGGACGCGGCAAAAACTAGTTCTGATGCACAGTAGTTTACTATATGCAATGAGGTCCATTTTAAACGGGTCAGTTCTGTCTACAGTATCGCCACTGTTATGACTACACCTGTTCCAAGAATTGTTTATTTTCTTGATTTTCATACTGATGGGTTACTAAATAGTTTTCCCACTCAAATTGTTTACTTGTATTCAAAGCAATCTTGAATCTCGTGTTAGTTCTGCCTGGTGTCCTGTGTGAGAAACATGAGTTTTGTGTTGGTTAGGGTTACCATATTCTAAAAGTTAATCCTAGGGCATAAAATTTTAAAAATCCGGACAAAACCGGACACTTATAATAATTATCTCCAGCATTAAAATTAATATTTCAAAAGAATACGGGAAATGATTATTCTGTGCTGAAGGTCTGTTGTCGGCAACCTGTCATAAATTATTATTATTCTTCAATATCGGCTTATGATGTTTTTATGACCATGTCCTGTATATACCTGACTGGTCAACAAAATTTAATTTTTTCTCTCGAACTTTGACATAATTGTAATGTTTGTGTTTGTAACAAAGAGCATGAATCTTATAACTTAGCTCGATTAAAAAAAAATGCATATTTGATGTTAGAAACACAAAATCAGGTAAATCAATTTAATTTTTAACGGCAAAAAGTGATGTATTAACAAAAGAACAACTATGATTAATAAAAAAACAACGATTGCAGTTTAAAAAACGAAAGAAACAAAAGAAACAGCTAAGGCCGAGGTTTTTTCGGTTGCCTCCTATAGATTTCATGGGAGATCTCTCGCTTGATGGTCCCGCAGTATTCTGCGAGGATTTCGGTGTTCCATCGATCTTGGTAACCTTTTGCTATCCACAAAATGCCCAGATGGAAGCGTTCTCCATGTTCATCACTCACGTCGTCACAATTTTTGGAGAAAAAATCAAGGTGCGAATGCATAAAATGCACTTTAAGGATAAGTTAATTTCAAATTTTTTATATGATTTGACAACAAAAAATACACCTTATAGAAAATTTCCTATTACTTAATAGTACGATTTTTGTATTTTTCAAAGGATAATATTTTAAGATTACTTTTAAATGAGAGCTAAGTTTTGGTTTAGCCGTTTATAATATTATTTAAAATTGTTAATTAAATAATAATTGACTAATATTTTAAAAGTTAGAGCTTAGCTGTTGACCAGTGAATCGTCTATCCCGGTGCGGCAGGTATATACATTTAAGGAAGAATTGCTGGTTCCGTTTAATAAGGCAAAATAAGTACAATTTCTTAGAAAGGTATTTAAACCCATTATAGGATTTAAGGCTGCCTGGCAGGCCGAAATCACCAGAGTGCAACTTTAAATTTTCAGATTTTTGTTGAAACTCATTTTATTTTAATCTCGCTTCACGATTTCTGAGAATATATCACGATAAATTATTCTACCGAGGGTCGTAAAAATATTAATTTTATTGCCCAAGATTAACACTTAAACATAATCGGCACATTCTAGGGCAAAACGGACCTACCAAGCCCGCCTCGCGTTAGACCCAACAATGAAAAAGTGAAAAAATGACACGTGTGGCAACAGGAAAAGATGCTACATTTGTCTGAAAAATAAAGATATAAAACAGTAACAAATATGCTATTTATGCGAGAAAAATGTATATATTGAACATTCGATTAGTCGATTACAGAACTAATTTGTGCTAATTGAAAAAATTAATTATTATGTAACACGCAATTATTGTTTTCTAAAAATAATAACATACCTTAAACAAATATTTTTACTATTAAAATTACTCTTATTTAATAACACAAATACAACCAGCGGCCTACCGGACCTGGGTTGCTCAGGTACACAGATAAAATGCATTGCCCCGATAAGCGTAAAACGCAGTGAATAGTGAATTGTGGTTTATTGTTTTTAAAATACCATCTTACCATGGCTTAGATTTATTACCCCTCAGGATTATATTTAAAGATGTAGAAGTACTGAAGGCTAACAACTTGCAAAAGCTGGAATTGGCGAACAGCAATTAATAAAAATTACAGGAAACTCTTCGGCAGGATCTATCCGTCCTTATTTGCAGCTAGACAGTTCTCACCACAATAAAATTATAACAACATTTAGACAAGATATTACAGTTGTGAAAGTGGCAATAAAATCATTGAGAAAAAAAAAGATCAAAAGGAAAATAATATTTATAATAATTGTAGCTTTAATTGTTATTATTCTAATCAGTAATCAGTAATTTCAGTTTAAGATGTAATTGTGTATGTTTCATTATCATTTTTTTATTAAAGTTCATTTGACAAGTTTGACAAATTAATTTGACATAATTTTTTTCGCTGAAAAACAGTGTTGTTATCTGACAGAAGAATGTTTTTTGACTGAAAAAATTTTTCGGTGGATGCCATTGGCCAAATTTCAAACAATTCTAATTGACTCAAAAAAATTAATGAACTGAACAACGATGAGCGAATTTATTCAGAATCAGCCTGCAAAATGAATTTCCTGAGAAATATCCCCAACTTGAAGTCCAAGAAGCAGCAGGGATGTAATCAATTAATAGATTTATTATATACTTATTTAATAACCACGGTCATTTAAAAATTAAAAGTATAAACTTTTATGAATCAGCTATTATAACAAACGTAATGATAGACCCTTAAAGTAAATTAAATATTTTGTTCGTAAAAACGTTGGCCAAATCATGCTCGTTCGACATATTTTACATTCAACTAAACTGCATTTTTTATACGATAGTGTGGTTAATAATAATATTGCATTTAAAATTTCAACAATCACAAACAATAAACATCAAAATAATGTATGCAGTCGTATAAAGCATCAAAATACCTTTCAAATGAGGGGTGATATCGACTTCCCTTGACATTTAAAATAGTTGTGTAGGGGGCTGCTTGAGTCAAGGGGACAACATGACAAAGTCAATTTTTATATCAAAACGTGGCTCGCTAGAAATTAAGATTGTACTTGTTTTCAATTTTAGTCAAAATAAAGCAACAGATGCGTGTAGTTACAACAAATTTTTATGTATCGTAACATATTGGCTATTCAATTGAAAAAAGCATCGAGTTAGCTTTGACTTTTATAGTACAATAATAATAAGCTTTATTTCTTTTTTGGGACAAAAGAAATTGTATAAAGACGTCAAAAACAAAAAATTGAGCAAAATAAGACATAACACTAAAGATGACCTCATCAATACAATAAAAAAACACACAAAAAATCAGTACGAAGAGGACATAAAAGAAAAAATGACGTAACGGAGCAAGTGAAATAACGGGTAACACACGGATTTCGAATAACTCTACTAATGCACAACTCCAAAATACTCATCAGCTGTGTAAAAACATTCAGATATCAAATACTGTTTTGCCAATCTTTGGAATGCTGAGTTGTTGTCACATTTTTTATATACTCAGGTAGCAGATTGTGTATTCTAGGTTCCACCAGATGTGCATTAATTCCTAATGCTATCAATGTAGAAATTATAACAATATTTAAACCATAGTGTTTATGTGACGATGAAATTTTGTCCTATGAAACGTGAACACACACATATAATTCATAAATATATACTTGGAAGTGTCATAATTTGATACTTCCTAAACGGTTTTTTATAGCCGAAAGTACTAACAGCCCCAGCAATAATCCGAATTACCCGCTTCTGTGCAATGAAGACTCTACTCTGTATCTAGATATTTTTAAAAGTATCTATCCCCAACACTGTCTATAAATTATGTGAATTATTGTCCGTAAAAAGTAAATAAAAATTTTCTCTTTGGATTGTCAAGCCGAATATAACTCGTGATCTGATTTTTTCTGCAAAATTTGTGTCACAAATTTTGTCGGAAAAAATCAGACTACTAGTACTTGTTATATATGAAAAAATTATGAAGCCAGTGGAGCGGGAATTTGAATACTAGGTGAAACACTCGTGATGTTATAAATTTTTGTTCATTGTAGGTGGCTTAAACAAAAGTGGAAAGCGACAAATAAATAGATCGAAGCCACTTGCAATGTAAAAAACATTTATAATGACCCTGTACAATACGTGATAAAAATATACAATTACGTTGTTAGGGAACTAAAAACTAACAAGAACGTTGAAACAGAAACACAATGCTTTCAAACCAATTTTTGGATGCTAAGTTATCTAATTAAGTAGTTTAATTATTATAAAATTCTCCGGAATATTAGGTAATTAGTGGTTTTTATTTACAAAACTGAAAATTTGTAACCTACAAAACAAATTGAGCTAAGTGATGATTAAGACACCTGTACACTCCCAATGAAGAGCTAGACAAAAACTGGTTTTAGCACAGCACACCGTAATCAATGAAAGTACTATTTGTTACGATTGCAATGGCATACATTTTAAACAAATTAGCTTGTTATCACTCGGTGAGTGTCATCAGTATTCTAAGAATTATTTACTTCTTTCATATATATAGTGATGGATCGCTTACAGTGTTTTCCCACTCAAACTACTTCTGCAAATTCAAAGCAGTCATTAAATCTCTAGTTAGTTCGCGCCGATGTCCACTGTGATAAACATGAGTTTTGTGTTAAGTGTTTTTACGATATTCTTGCTGGGCGCTGTCTGCGGTCAACGATTTGTCGGTAAGAATAATAATTTGCTACTACACAATTGACACTAAAAATAAGACGATAAGTCATTATCGGCAACGTAAACGTGATTCTTATGAACGAAATAAGTAATATTTACACATTTGAGTTCTGGTCCCCAGAACATGTAGTGACCATGACCGCGCTTATTTTACACAGTAAAAATAACCTTTGATTACAAAAGACCAATGAGATCACATTGTTGCCTTATCTATCGTATTTCGTTCTTAAAATCTAATAAACAGATAAACTGGCAACTCGTACTAATGAATGTATGACAAGAAAAGATGCAAAATTAAAGAATTGTCGCTCTAAGTATCTTGTTTGTCCGTTTTTAGAGGCGATAAAAACCGTCAAGGGGTTTTCCAATCTATGAATGTTGTATTCAATATCTTCGTAATAATAATAATCAGTTTTACGAAATCTCTCATATGGAAATTCCAAAATGGGGTAATAAATATCCACAGAATACATTTCCGCTCCTCCCTCGTTCAACAATTTTTCTAATAAGTAATCATTATCTATATCACAATTAATGAATCATCGAAGAAATGAAACCGCGCAAATTATGTGATGAGTTTCAAGTGAATTAATATGAAAATTATACCTTACCCAAGTGTAATCACCCTAAGTTCGATCAAGTTTAAATTCTAGTAAGCGAAGAAATTTTTTCTGAACTCTTTCCCATAAATCACAGTCTATTTTATAATAATTAGTGCACCATCAGGAAAAACAATAAACTAAATAAGGCTGAACAAAGAAAAATATAAAATTTTTAGTATCATAATCGAATAATTCTGACAACGACAATCTATTATTAATCCATCGATCCAACGAAGAAACGTGCCGAGCTAACAGGCCGTTACAGTCGCAAACTCGTGGTTGGAAATCACGGCTATAGATAAGCTGACAGCGACCGCTTCCCTAACTTATATTCAAGGCCTACATCTTTCGTGCAGATGGCGCGACCGCCAGCTCGACAAGGAACCGCGCACGCCGCTTCCGCCACGTGTTTCTGCGTTATTTACCTCAATTCCATTTAAATGTTCACTTTCTGTAACTCTGATATTAAACTACAACTAAACAAGTGTTAAAGTTTAAAAAAAAAACATTTAAATTCGCCATACACTCTCGTGAAATTTTAAACAGCAAATAATTCTCACCTGAGATTAAGATTGAATATCAGACAATTTATATGATGGAAACGTTAATCAACTTATCCCAAACAAAACACATGATAAATAAACACAAAATGCATCCAGCGTTGCGAGAAATATGCGTCTCGGTGATACAATTTCCAACGTCGCGAGAAAATAAGTCTCGGTGATGTGGGAAACATTTAATCCCGTCGTCCCTCAGTCCACGATATTATGAATTCTACCGCACTTTCCACGGTCCTTTTCTCAGAGTGGGACAACGTTATAATGTAAAACTTAAATATAAGCATTCAGAAACCTTATTTATAACCTGATAAACAAAGGAGGAGTCCTGACTAAGTGAATCTCACGAAATCTAGAAAGTGCTGTATCTGAACAATCTCAGGACTAGTTAGAACGTAATTTCCAAATACATAACTGGTTCTAAAATTGTCATTTATTCGAATTTCCACCTCTCCTTCTTTTTCAAAATATTTGTTTTTTAACTCCGATATTAGACCATAAAGATTTAACTACGAAACAAAAATAAGCAAGATTAATTATATTTATGTTAAAAGATGATGTATTAACTTTTTTGCTTCAGTTTCCGGGAAAATATCTTGTAATGAAATTCGAAATTTCGGTGGGAAAAGATTTAATATATGATAAATCGATAAGACAAATTAAGTCGCAACAAAATCTCAAAGTTTGTTACATGAAACTATAAAAAAATAAAGTTATATATTCGCTACCTTTGGGAAGTAAAAATGAATACACAATTAGAAAACAATTGAAGGTAAAGTCCATTATGTGTAAAACCATGATTGCAATTATGGAGAGTTCTTTGTTACAAATGAAGTCGAGTAACTCTTTGTATGTTTTTAATGAGCTAATTACCTTCATCCACGAACCTTATCTTACACATGTGTAGTTTGTAAAATAAGTGCCTAATGATCGGATGTGACAGACATATTTTTAAAATCAATAAAATAAATTCACGCATTGCTTACGCTCGGGAAGTAACAAATCTATATTATAGAAAACCGTATCTATTTATGTTTTTAGGTGATGTATGCACCTTGCAGTCAACTGGATCGGGGGGAGTCTGCAAATTGTTGACTGATTGTCCAAAAGCTCAAGAGGAACTACGAAAAAACCGCTTTCCTCAAACATGTGGGTTTCAAGGAACACAGCCAATAGTATGTTGCCCAGAAAGTCAGACAGTGACACCCGAAACAACCACAGTAGAAGAAACAACTCCACCACGTCGAAAACCAGGAGATATGAGTAAAAGAAGTAGGTACATACATAGGAATAAGATCATTGGTACTCGCTAATTGTAAAATATTTTAATACGAATATATTTTGTCATTTTTGTAAGATGAATTACTTACTTATCAATTTTTCCAAACAATAATTCGTTAATAGACTGAATTTAAAACCATTTGTGCATTTCTTATTTCAGGATGTAGGGAGTACTCTCGCTACGTGTATGAATCAAAAGTACCACCAATTGCATTAATTAATGTATCGGAAGTCACAAGAAACGAATGTGGCCATAAAGTAGTCAAACTGATTGTAGGTGGAGAACCAGCTGGACGAAAAGAATTTCCCCACATGGTGAGCAAATTAGATGTTAAAAAACAGCAACTTGCGTTTTTCTACCATACTTTCATCAGTTTTTGAAAATATTATTAACACTTTAGAAATAACTCAATTCGAAAATGCTGGATATATTTCATTGTAGTTTAGGTACGAGGGAAGCTCTGTCGAAACAACTTCCAACCAATTTTTTATAGCTATCAAAGAATTATCTTTGTTTCTTTTGTTATAGGCCGCAATTGGATACGAACCAACTCCTGGAGACGTGGAATGGCTCTGTGGTGGAACGATCATAAGCAACAAATTTATCTTAACAGCTGCACATTGCCTGAGTGATCCAAATGCGTAAGTTAAAAGAAGCTTTATTAATTTCTAATTTACTATACTCAATAGTAAATCTGAAACTATTTAATATAACTAGTTAATTTAAAAAATTTTGTCTTCATTTAATCTATTACTTTACATTTTGCAGAGGAGATGCTTTGTGGGTAAGACTTGGAGTGAACAAACTTAACGATATAAGTACTCATAGACAACAACTAAAGATAGTTGAACGAATAGCTCATCCTGAATACAAATCGAATTCTCATTACCATGACATAGGATTGTTAAAATTAGAAAAACCAGCGAAAATGAACCCATACGCACGACCAGCGTGCCTTTATTTGTCACCAGAAATTTCAGCTCAAAGATCTATAGCAACAGGATGGGGTCAAACGTCTTGGGGTGGTGATGGCAGCAACGAGTTACTTAAAGTGATTATTGATCTCTTTGATCGGGAAATTTGCGACCCGTTCTACCGGAATCAAAGAAAACTCAAAAAAGGTATCTTGAATGACATTCAAGTTTGTGCCGGCTCGCTGGACGAAGAAAAAGACACTTGCCAGGTAATTAATTTATATACTAAAAAGAGCTTTCTATAATATGTTATATATCTTATTTTACTGTTTTATTTTTGTGCCTTTATCAGTTGTACTCTTAACTCTGTTTTTCTCTCTTGCTTCTATTCTTTGTTTGTCTTGGGTATATCATCAAAAATTTTGTGCTGATTTCTAACTAAGAACGTACACTTTTAAGTATTAGGGGAATAGTGTGTACCTCGGGACGGTGTATATGTATCTTGAAACATATTAAAAGAAGAAGAAATATCTGTTGAATTAAAGGAAAGTGATTTTATAGTGATAAAATTAACTACAAAGAAAATAGTTAAATATTTTATAGCTAAATTATGGAAGTTTCAGAAGATAATTTTGAGTGTAAAAGAAAAGTTTTAACAAAAGAATTTATAGATAAGACTGATTTTGGCAGATGACATACCCTTTAAGAAAGTAAAGGGTGGGTGGGCAGGGCTAGTACTTGCTAAGATAATACATATAACTTTAAAGCTTCCGCACCTATTAAATTAGAAAAAATAGCGACCTGACGACAAAAAAAAATCATTAGAACTGGGATAAGCCGGGTGGGCGGAGCTTACATTTTTTTTTAATATACATATCCGGCTTTTCACAACAAGTAGCTTAAAATATGGTTAAAATAGTTAGATGGATGGGTGGGGCTTCTCTTTTGGTTTTCTTTTTTAATTAAAACATTTAGTTTTCTTTGTATAACACAATTTTTACTTAAGAACGTATTTCACATGGTAACTTTTCGTAGCAAAATAAGAATTTTACAATTAAGCTCCGCCCCTCGGGTTACGACGAATAAAAAAAATCATCAGAATTGAGATAGGGCGGGCGGGCGGGGCTTATACGTTGCCTTTTTCTTTTCTTAATATACGTAGCCATCTTTTCACAACAAGAAACTTACAACGTGGTTACAATGGTACATTTTTGTAAGGAAATATGTATTTTGCAATTATGGGGCGGAGCCTAAATGCAGAATAGATATTTCCTTATACAAATTTTCCATTTTAAACATGTTTTAAGTTTCATGTTGTGAAAAGAAGTCTACACATACTAAAACAAAAAGGAAAAGCGTAAGCCCGCCCACCCGCCCTATCTCAATTGTGATGATTTTTTTATTCGCCGTGAACCAAGGGGGCGAAGCTTAACTGCAAAATACTTATTTCTTTACAAAAAATTAAAACATGATTTTGAATATCGTGGTGTTCAAGAATACTACGTATATTAAGAAAAAAAGCCAAAATATAAAGCCCGCCCACCCACCCTACCTCAATTGTGACTATTTTTTTAATCTTGCTATTTTTTTTGTCCCAAGGTACACACATGTCCCCTACTTCGCTTTTAGTATTAATAAACTTTATTTTATTACAGGGAGACTCTGGAGGTCCGTTACAAATCTATCACATTGGTGACAAAATAACATGTATGTATGACATAGTGGGTGTAACGTCCTTTGGGAAAGGTTGTGCAGGTAGTCCAGGAGTCTATGTGAGAGTTTCACATTATATCAAATGGATAGAAGATACTGTTTGGCCATAGATTTTTTAATTTAAATTATATTATATACCATGTACATGCTGTTATGACTGATTCCTATACCGACAATTTATAATTTTATATCACAATAAATGTAGTTAAGTATTAATCTCATTCTACTTCGCCATGTTCTTAAATTAAAATGTCACGTTCATACACCCAGTGTAAATAGCAAATTAGAAAACATTTCTTAAATCGTTTTGAAGAACTGTCGGTTTTTAACAAACCTGAATATAATATGCATTTAGCGAATAATATAAAGTTGTTAATGTTGGTGATCTTTCATTGTTCCACTCCAGTTGCAACAATACCCCTCCAAAAAAGTCATGTATCGATAATGACGGCCCCTGGATACTGATCTGTTTGAATTTCCCCAGCAAAGTGGAGCTAACCCAAATAACTAACCCTTTATTCTTGGAAAACCTAGCATCTCCGGTCTACTTTACTGGAAGTCTTACTGATCGTTAGAGACAGATTGTAGGACTGCAGTACGCGATGCTTGATGTATCCAAGGTTTTGGATAGAGTTTTTTTTTAAACTTCGTCGTATGGATTTTGGAGCTCATCTTCTTCAATGGACTGAGTCTTTTCTTCGTGACTACCAGTAGCTTAGCTACCTAAAAATTTACACTCATGATTTTTGTCTTGACGATTTACAAAGTTTTAACCAAACGAAAACCAGCGTTGTCGTATGGAAACATTTTTTTTTGCGAAAAACAAGTCCTGTTGAACGAGTACTTCAGTATTTTCAATAGATGGCACTGCATATACAATACACTCTGCAAACATATGCGTGCATGCTTCTTGTTTTTTGTAGATCATGTTGCCTTTCCGTTGTGGTGTTCCGATTTGAGAAATTAAATTTTGGGCCGAGAAAAATGCAACCTCGCGATACCCCATTTGGAAAATAACAAAATCATTAATACATAACGTGGGCAGTTACCCATATTTTAACATTTAGGGAATCAGGGAAGGTCTCCCTATGAAGTTTGCAGTTTTAAATTAAGGGTACGTGTAATTTAGTTTGAAATTTTACAAAAGGGCTACTGCTTAAACAAAAATGAATCACATTCGACGTCAACGCCCCATCAACGAGTGTAATTAGCAAAGTTAGGCAAAGCCGAAGTGATGGGCAATCAATCAGACAAATATTAAAACGACGGCGCGACGTCAGGGAATAAATTTAGCTGGTCGACTGTGCAGTCTCAACATCGGTGGCGTTTGATGCAATTCAGGGTTTATCTGATCAAGACCATCACGACAATTGTAATATTGAACAGTCATTTTTAATTTTTAAAACATTTTAACATATAGGAGAACTTGAACTGAGGAAAACCGAGAAAAAGTAGTAATTGTTATTATGAATTCCTGAAGTTGTAAGGGATGACTACCTGGCGATCGGACAGCAATGAGCATCATTTCCGCGCTGCCGAAGCCTGGTAATTAGTGCAAGTCCAGTTAATTAGAATCTTAAATTTTGTGAAACTTTACTAAATTCTTCAACAGATGTTATGTTTCTTTTATAGTTTATAAACTCACAATTCATGTTAACATTTTAACTATTCATGGCCCTAATACATTTTTTCTACAATAATGGAAATATTTCTTTAAAAAAAGTGGCAGGAAATTCATTTATTCAGGATCAATTTATTTTAATAACATTATGCCTATCACTATATGTAAGTTCTGGATAGTTTTTTTTAGTTATTACAGTATCCACACTTCATAACTTCCCACTAAAGATTTATAATAATTCATTTGTGACATTTAAACTAATCTAAAACACTGATTCATTTTGACCTTCGTGGACTTGAAAACGAGAGGGCTTTAATAATTTCTTGCAACTTGAATTTGAACATTAATTCTTGTATTATTATTTTAATGTTGACCGTATTTAATTTGTGCCTGTTGTGCCTTGTTTGTATGTTATACCAGGTTTACTTCCAGTCTACAGTGATCTAATCTGTGAACACACTTTTCATTTAATCAATAACTCGAACTACCACATAATTTAACATCAAGTAAATTTTTTGCTGTTTAAAATTCTTGATAGAGTCTGGCGTAACTAAATGTTTGCTTCATTTCTTGTAATTCAGGCACTTATCCAGATATCGTTCTCTAATATTTACTGAAATAAAAGCATAAGATTTATTGGAGAAACTGGAACACATTTTTAACTGAAAACTTCATGGGGAGGCTGGTTTCTGCGTGAAACGCGCAATTTGGTTGTATAATTAGCTATTTCACTACTACGAGATTGTACAATATGCGGCAGGTAATTTGGGCACAAAGGTGTGGTGTCTATTATACCTGCCTTGGAGTAAAATCATCGAGGAATGGTCATAGAGTAAGACGAGGAGTTGTAGTTTAATGTCAGAGTTATAGAAATTGAACATTTAAATGGACTTGAGTGCGCGGTTCCTTGTCGAGCTGGCGGTCGCGTCATCTGCAGTTCTTAAATAGAAGTCAGGGACGGTCGGGATGCGTGACGCTGTTACTTTATTTACAGTCGTGACTTCCAACCACGAGTTTGCGACCGTAACGGCCTGGGTAGCACGACACGTTTCTTCGTTCGATAGAGAGGGGCGGCAGTGCTTGTCGATAGAATAGAATCACCGTCGCGGTGGAAGGACAGCTGCGACCGGAAGCCCCAAACTCCGCTTGTGTCACAACGCCCCCTACGGGTATTTTACTTTGCTCTAGCATGAAATTGAGATAATTCGATCGCAACACTCTTATAGCGCTCTGGTGTCGTTGCGGCTGCATAGTTTTTTTTTTTTTATTAAAATTTTGTTCTCTTGTTGACTGCCATAATTTTAAATTTACCACCACACGTCCGTAATAACCTAATAAGTTGTGTATTTGCATCCAGTTACTTTAATTAAGATTTTGCTTTGTTTTTATTAAATTTCTGACATTCAAATATTCGCATTGATTCAGAACATTTAATTTGATTTCATTCAAAGATAGCCATCGAAGAATATTTTGTAAGAAGTTCGTCCACTAAACGATTTCACTTAAGTATATATATGCAAATTCTTCCTATTGTTGGCTATGTTACGAGGCGAAGGGGGTATTCTTGGGCTGAACTAAGTTGCCAATAGCAAGAAAGTTCGTTACTTTGGTTTCATTGATAGCGTTCAGTACAAGGGTAATAGTGGTTGAAGTCGGAGAAGAATTCTCTGACACCAATTGAATTGTTTGAACTGTTTTACGATGAAGAAATCGTCTTATTTTTAGCAGAGGAAACAATAAAATGCGAACAATTTAAAAACGTTTCTAACTTACAAGTGACTAATGAGAAAGTAAAGTTGACGTTTATTTCCCAATTATTAAAACCAAAAAGCTGACTATGTTTTATTTAAAAAATAGTGATATAAAATATCAGACTGCTATGTAATTGTATTTTGGGTTGCGTGTACTAATAATTGTGTATATTGAATAATATAGGGTTTTCATATATTTTGGAGTTTTAACTCCTTTCTTGTCGTAATATATAACACCTATACGCCGCGCGCTGGAATAAGATGTCGAGTTCGAGCTACGAGCTTGGTGTCGGTGTCGGTGTCAGTGTCGAGGTCACCGAGACCGGTCTAAACATTGGCATGTAAAGCCGTACTATACAGAAAAAGAGAGAGAAATAAACTTTTAAACAATATGTACAGGAAACCCCTCAGAGAGTGGTTGGTGCTGATTCGATTTCTTAGGACCCCCACAATGCTCTAAGAGAACACAAATCTACACCCACTGCCAGAATTCATAGAGTATCTGGACCACAACGATCCTCAGGATGCAAAAGTGATGTACAGATAACTCTCGGAACTTTGTATCAGTGCAGATGTTGCTTGACGAATTATTTTTGGAGCCACGTATATTGGAGCGCCAGAGTAGCATAGGCGTGATCGAGAGATCGAACTATTTAAAATGTGTTCGTTTGACTTCTTCTATGACCAAATTAGGTACAACAATTGATGCTGTTTTCACACGTTTTATTACTCATTTAAGAACTGATATTTATTTCAGTCAATAGTCAATAGTGAATAGTTCTCTAATAATAAAATAACGATCACTAGTTAAATTAATAATTTTTAAAGTTTGGTTTTGCGAAATTGTTCAGGGTGGCCGATTTTTTTTGCAGGTCAGTGTATTTTAAATCGAATAAGTTATAAATACTGCTCTAGTATTTGTAAATATTTACTTGTTACATTAGTTGGGAAATTACACATTGTAATTTATTTTTTTATACAATATTATAATAATTAATTATGATATTTCTACAGGGTGACTGCGAAATAAGTGCAAATATTTTAACCACGGCATCCCGCACCCTAGTAGAGCCGAAATATAGAAAAAATAAATTAAATAAATCGAATGGGGCAAAACCCCCATGAACCACCCTTGATACGAAGGCACTGAGCCACCTTGTAAACGGAGTTGGAAAAACGTTCGAATATAAACGACCTAAACACTTTCAGTTTCAATTAAAAGTAAAACCGACTTTTTGCTGCTTATCATTCGTTCATTCATTTACTCATTCATCGTTAAAGGTGAGTGTGAAAATTTATTGGTAATTTTGATTCTGACGGATGTTTGGTCCTTGTCACAACGATTTTACATTGTTTATTGGAACAGAAATAAGAGCAAGTTAGAATGCTACTACCTTTTTACAAGAAATGTTGAAAATGTTGTCCTTGACTAGCAATACGGGCGTCAGAGCGTCGCAAGAGGTTTGTTGATAGGTAAAAAAACACCGGAGTAGCGGCTGCCACTTTCACTTGTTGAAGCTCTTGGATAATTTCTGGACACTGTTGATTTCCACAAACGAACTGTTTCATCCAACCGATACACATTTATCGAAAACCGTCTCTTGCAATCGTACTTGTTGACGAGCATGTGGAGTTTGATCGGACAAAAAGCGAGTTACAAAACGTGGACAATCAGCGGGCTCCAAACCCTTTACTTTGTCAACATGGTATGGATGTGGCCGTATTCTTTTAATGTAGGATGCACTACAAGCTGTGAAAATCCAACTTCTTCTTTCTGTCCTATCACGGCCACGATCGTGAGTTTGAAGTTGAAGGTACCATGATCTCGGAGTTGCTGTACCACTGATGCAAATGTTCGCCCACACCAATTACCATATCGACACAATCTGCATGGGAAAACTCCACCATAAACCGATTTCACCGACCGCTCGATGCTAACTGGCCCTTTTCGTGTTTTTCACGTTGCGATTAAAAAAGTGCCTGATAAAGTCACTTTTTTGGTTCTTAATCCGACTCGCTCTGTTCCATTCATTGTAGTAATTATGTAGGTCACAAAACAGTCCAGGGGCGCGTACAATAATTTACATTTAATTTCAAATAATTTTTTCTAGACACTGCTACTACTTAGGACCGTGAATTTTACCCAGTGACATAATCATATTGTGAGCTATTTCCCGTTTTTTTTTTGCATGTATTTCGCAATCACCTTGTATATGATAAATAAATAAATGAAAGTATATTTTATAATAAGCAACAATTGACAATAGATGGATATGTACTTTAATTAACCCAATCATCATCATTATTCGTCATTTTGTCAAAAAATACAAATGCAACATATTTTTGGTTTTCATTATTTTTTTAAGACTAAATTTTAATGACTTCGCCGCGTATACGTGTTTAATTTATATAAATTGACAACGCAGAGTTAAAACTCCAACCGTGCGTCCCTGGGTCGAAGCACTCTTTTTTTCTTAAATCCAGTGAAATTTATGAATATCTGTCACAATAATTATGATATTTGAAGGGTCGCGTCGTTGCCATGGATATGATTAGACGTTGTCATTATAGTTACACACACACTGAAACAGGCAGAATAAATCAGGGCCGACTTAGATATCACAATAATTTATAAAAACCCTATAGATAACAATACTAACGATTTAGGTGTCAAGTAACTGTTCGGCAGTTTCATGCCTCTTCATCCATGTAGGCAAAAACATACGTGTCATGATGTGGACCGATAAAATCCATAGGATTTCCTTTGTTAATAACTGACTAAAGTCGATTCCAACAAATATTCAACCGTTCAAAAAACTGTTTTTGTTCTTCTCTCCTCTGTGTAGGTTAACTCCCAACTGTTGGGCGGAAAATAATAGAAATAATAAAGTCTTATAGGCCTTAAAGAGGCTACAACAACACTCAATATATTTGAATGGTGTGGTGTCCGGGATGTTATCCTACGTAGGACTGATTTTCGACTCAATATCTTCTTGCAGCTCTTATTTGTCCTGTAGACGAATTTTCAATCGAAGTATTGGATCTTCTTTAAAGTTCGTTTACACTGAACACTTGAACTCGTTTGACAAGCTTATTGCACATGTAGATCTCCGTCCTGGGAATTCGGTATTCGGTCGCGAATGTTGCTATTTAGCAACCCACAAGTTGCATTAATTAATTTGGCACCCCTGGACATATTTTCAGCTTAATAATAAGGAAGAATTTTTCCAAACTGTAGAACTGTGCATATTTGCCGAAATGATAATTTTGTTGTGTCACAATCAGTCGCTAATCCGTATAGGTATCTACTATTTATTCATAAATAAGTATATAAACACAAACAAACAAAAATAATACATAAGTTTTATCATTCGTTAAAAAGAAATATTGAGTTAAATACTTTTATATTTATAATCTTATACAATAATTGTCTAAAGGTAGTCTGTTCAAACTGGGGTAAATTTCTTTCTTAAATAGCAAAAATCCTTACTATAATTGTCCAGAAGTATAGTTTAAGACAATCACATGTAAGATTTAACTCAAAACGTTGAGAAACTTCAAGTAAGAAAAAATATTAAAACGTGTTTTCCCAATCGTACTTTTAGCACGAGTACAGTTAAAAACACTGAAATCTGAAGTTTAATTGAACCAAAAAACTGTCGGTCCTGATGGTGTTGCCAAAGATTTAGGAGTTTAGAACGATAAAACTTCATATGGGAAGTGTAGAAAATCTGCAATGCTGCTGAGGTAGGAGAAGGGACTGCAGCTACTCTTACGAGGTCGTTTACTAGTTCATTGCTAGGGATTCCCACACGTGATGCAGTACTAGACAAAGGTTATGGGTTTATGACTTATGAGATTTCCCAGAGGTGATTGTGTAATTCAAACACTCACATTCAAAACTTGTTTAACAATCAAAATCAGTCAATGAACTATACTTCTATCTAGTTCCAAAAAAAAAAATTCTTTTCATATCTTTGAATTTTTTCCAAAAATTTCTTTCGTACCTTAACAAAAAATTCAGTTAGTATCAAGTAGTATACCGTCTTCGGATTTTGAGTTGCGTAAAAATAATTTTCAGAAGTAATTTTCTCATGACTAACCCCTTTTTTGAAAATTTAGTATATTCAAGAATATCAAGTCAAATAACAGTCTCTAACGTACATTATTGAACAAAAAAATTATAACAGCGCTAAGGGAATAGTTTGAGTTTCAAGAGAAACACCCTTATATAACGCATCACAAAATTTGTGAAATGGCTATAAACAGAAAACCTGTATCAATAAATAATAAACGATGTACATAGCCTTGTGAAAAAATATCGCTCTAAAACCAACGATCACCGGTTAGTGTTAATTTATGGTTATTTATGATGGACTTCCCAACTACATTAACTAATGATTTTATTTAAAAACGCAAAAATGAAAAATTTATGATTTATAATAACACAAAACAATGTACATCAAAAACCCGTACAGTTGCAGCGAAGGACGCGGCAAAAACTAGTTCTCGTGCACAGTAATTTACTATGTGCAATGAGGTCCATTTTGAACGGGTCAGTTCTTTCTGCCGTATCGCCACTGTTATGACTATAATTATTCCAAGAATTGTTTATTTTCTTGATTTTCATACTGATGGGTCACTAAAAAGTTTTCCCACTCAAATTGTTTACGTGTATTCAAAGCAATCTTGAATCTCGTGTTAGTTCTGCCTGGTGTCCTCTGTGAGAAACATGAGTTTTGTGTTGGCTGTCTTCACAATAGTTTTACTGGGCTCTGCCTCTAGTCAACGATTTGTAGGTAAGAATAATGGACTGCTAGAAAGTTGACATTAAGAACAAATTGAAAGGTCATTATCGGCAACGTAAACATATCGCTTATGAAGGAAACAATATTTACCACATTTCATACTGCGTCCCCAGTACATGCCATGACCATGACCGCGGTTAATTTCGCACCGATAAAGGTAGCTATTGACCACGAGTTACCTATATCATTTTAATGTCTTATGAAAATTGGTTCTAAAAATTTAATACACAGACAAATTGATAACTGCTGTTAATTAACGTATTGTGATTGATAAAAGAAATTCGTTTTTAATTACAGACTGCGTAGGTTTTTTATTTCTGTGAATTTCGTTTCAATATTATTTAAACAATGAATTTTTGAAAAATCTACGGAATGAAATCCCAAAACATGGTTTAATTAAATATCTACACAAAGTGCATCACGTCTCCGTCATTCGTGGAACTGTTGTGTACGCAAACGTTGCACCTACCTTCAACAAAGCCGGTTTTTCCTTTTCTTTGAAAATACCAATAATTTTTTAAGAAACAAAAACGATTTTATTTAAATTGCTAGAACCACAATTTCGACATAATTGTAACTTTTCATACTTTTTAGAGCAAATTCATGCCGAACGTATATTTAAAGTTAGTTTACCATTCAACTATCAATTTTAGTGTTAACAAAGATTGTTTATAAAATAAATTAATAAAAAAAAACTTAATGTATTTCTCTAGAATGATTTTAGTGTTTAACAGACACTTTCTTTTGGAAAAAACACATACGGAAAGTTGAATAGGCATGACAGGCTATACATTTTAAATGAATTTATTTAGTAATATCGCGAAACGGTGTCAGTTACTGAATGGGATGAATACATAGAATAGTCCAGCACACAGATCACAAACAAATAAATTACAGACAAACAAAAATTTACAGTGGTCTCCCTAATTTCGTTTTTTACAACTCAAGCTTGAATTACAAAGAAAAATAAATAAATATTTACGAGTTCAAATTAATTATATTCTTATTACTAGTGTTACATACGGACTCGTTTGCGTCAGTTTCTGGGAACACAACTTGTAATAAATTTCGAAATATCGTTGGAAAAAATTAATGCATAGTAAACAGGTAAAACAAAATCCGACTACAAAAAGGAGCACCTCGGGATTTACGTGTAATCGAATTACTACTTAATGAATGATTAATGAAACGG
Organism: Zophobas atratus; assembly: GCA_022388445.1. Taxonomy (NCBI): domain Eukaryota; kingdom Metazoa; phylum Arthropoda; class Insecta; order Coleoptera; family Tenebrionidae; genus Zophobas; species Zophobas atratus. The sequence continues at coordinate 34,664,737 of CM039449.1, forward strand.
CAAGAAAATATAAAATTAGATATTCAATACCTCTTGGAAAGTAAAAAATTAATAAACAGTTTTGAAACAATCAAAAGTAAAGTTTGTTATGTTCAAAATAATTATCTTTTTTATCTCAGATAGTTCATTGTACTTTACTAATAACTTAATTGTGCTGACTATTGTAACAGAACTACTTTTCAATTCATAAAGTTGAATTAGTAAGACATTTTAATATTCGCAATCAGCAAAGAAAATTCGACAAACCACAATCATTCTAGCCCACGCCAGCTTAATATAGTCAATCAATGGATTGTAATTTCCAGGTACAGATTTTTATTATTACAACTTCGTTTATAGGTTCTGTTTTTCATGAACTTTAAAAAAAATTAAGGGATGACACTCTGCACAAATTAATCGTAACAATATGATTTTTTATGCTTTGAGTCAGTCTATTAAAACTTGAGTCTGCACTAATACACTCGTATTAAAAAATTTGACAACCCGCGAAAATTTGAAAAATTAAAAAAATTGGCCTTGGCTGTGATCGTCTAACAAAATGGAACCCTACATTGTGTTTGGTTTTTTGTGGCGGAAAGCGTTCAGATGCAAAGTGGTGGACCACAAGGTTGGAAAAGCACGGCTAAATAAAACACAAAATATATGGACGACACAAAACGTTTATTCCTCCATTGACAAAAAAAAGGAAAATAAAGCTGCTACGAAGTTGTGCAGGCCTTAGTTCTCAACTACTAAAAAACTTGCCTAACTTGGAACGAAAACCAATTAAACGTTCTGAACCAATGCAAATATCTGAAAATCACAAATTTAATAACACAAAGAAAAATCTGTATTAAAGTAACTGGATGCAACTACACAAGTTATTACGGACGTGCGTCTTTTGTCCAGATGGCTCGATAAATCCCGCCAGCTCGACTAGGAACCGCGCCCTCCGCTTCTGCCACACGTTCCTGTGTTATTTACCCCAATTCCATTTAAATGTTCACTCGGTGGTGTAATTTCCTACGTCGCGAGAAATACGTCTCGATGATCTGATGGTGATAACTACCTAAGAGAGAAATTTTAATACCCCGGTCTCTCAGTCCAAGATACTATGAATTCTATCGCACTTTTCAGACTCACCAGATTCTACCCGAAAATTCCCTAAAAGAGCTACCAACTACCAAAAAAACAACTAAACTGCACATGGTTGCGTATGTGTAACGATTTTCTTAATGAAAATTTTTTCGAGTTCAAATTATTCAAATCCGATTTCACGCCGACGTTTTTTTTTCACCGCGAAGTTTTAATTCAAATTTGGTCACCACACACACTTTCTCTAAAAATATCTAAAGGTTAAAAAGGATCAGCTATTCTTTGTACCGTCTCATGGAATGAAAAAAATGATATTGTAGATACTCGTATTAACATTATATTACATTTTTAGGCGACGTATGTACTTTAGAATCAACTGGATCACCAGGTGTCTGTAAATTGTTGAATGACTGTGATAAAGCACGAGAGGAAATACAGCAGAATCGCTTTCCTCAAAGATGTGGATTTCAAGGAAATCAACCAATAGTGTGTTGTCCACAAAGCCAAGCAGTGACGGAAAGTATCCCCCCGCGTCGACCACCAGGCGATATAAGTAGAAAAAGTAAGTACATAAGAGTTAGAGCAATTTATATTTGGTGTTAGGTATTCCAAACTCCCTATGAAGATATAGAAAAGTTAGATCAACTGTGTTAAATTAAAACATTGTCAAATTTAGTTGCTATTGCTATCTTACAAAATTTTTGTAAAATATACCAATATTAATTCTTAAATAAAATAACTTGCGAATGTATCGACTTTAGAAATTAGAACTAGAAAAATACATATTTATGCATTTTTTATTTCAGAGTGTCAAGAATACGCTCGTTACGTGTATGAAACAAAGGTACCACCGATACCATTAATCAACGCACAACCAGTTACAAGGAATGAGTGTGGCCACAAAGTAGTCAAATTGATTGTAGGTGGTGAGCCAGCTGGACGAAAAGAATTTCCACACATGGTGAGAAAATCTAAATAAGCATTAATGAATACCAAACTTGGTGTTTTCAAATATTTTAACCAGTTTTAAAAAAAAAAATCATCATTGACACTTTTGAATCATGAACTAAGCTCCATATAAAACTATTATTATTTTGTTAACAAATAACGCCATTTTCAAGTGATAAACAGCATCTTTCTGAAGAGTGTGTAGATCATAAAGTATTCTTAAACCTAAGTAGTTTAAAAATTAATTAGCGTTTATACATGGGGCATCTATGCTCTCAAATGCGACCCACTAGAATTTTGTCGTTGTCTTTTAGTTTGATTGATTACTATTTCTTATTTGTTTTGTGATAGGCCGCTGTTGGATACGAACCAAATCCTGGAGATTTGCAATGGCTCTGTGGTGGAACGATCATTAGCAACAAATTTGTCTTAACAGCTGCACATTGTTTGAGTGATATAAATGCGTAAGTACACCGTAGAGTGACCCGAGTAGACGAGATGGTTTCAAATGATACTACACTCGGTATATTTTTAAATTTACTATAATACATACACTACAATCATAGTATGTTTTCAATATTAACAAAAAACTATATTAATAATACAAAAAGTAACACCTTTATTGATTACATTACGTGACATTTTCCAGGGGAAATGCTACCTGGGTAAGACTCGTGTTAGCAAACTCACCGATGGCAATAACAGGCAACAAATACGAATAGCTGCCCGAATAGCTCACCCTGACTATAGAACCGATTCTCACTACCACGATATTGGATTGTTAAGATTAGAAAAACCAGCTAAAATGAATCCATACGCACGTCCAGCATGCCTTTATTTGTCACCAGCTATTAGAGCTGAAAGGGCCATAGCAACAGGATGGGGTCAAACGTCTTGGGGTGGTGAAGGCAGCAACGATTTACTTAAAGTGATTATTGAACTCTTTACTCAGAACGTTTGCGACGAGTTCTACAGGAATCAAAGAAAACTCAAAAGAGGTATTTTGAATGATATCCAAGTTTGTGCCGGCTCGATGAAAGAAGAAAAAGACACCTGCCAGGTAAATAATTTACATATTAAATAGCTCTACTAACAGGTTCATTGTGTTTACGATTAACTTCTCTGCTTTACATGTTTTATTCTTTTTATCTTTAGGGCTATTTCTCACCGATTTACCATTCTTGTCAATACAGCTTGCTTTTAATTCATTTTTCTTTCTTGTTCCTATTTTCTCTTTCGCCCCAATATGCGACTAAACTTTTGTACTAAATGCTAACTAAGCACTCAATTTAGAAGTCTAACTTAGCCGTTAGTACTAATACACTTTCTTTTATTGTAGGGCGATTCTGGAGGTCCGTTACAAATCTATCACATTGGTGACAAAATATCATGTATGTATGACATAGTGGGTGTAACGTCTTTTGGGAAAGGTTGTGCTGGTAGTCCCGGAGTATATGTGAGGGTCTCAAGTTATATCCAGTGGATAGAAGACACCGTTTGGCCATAGATAATACTATAGTAGTAGTACTTCGTACTAAATAATATGTTTATTCGTTATTATAAAGAGTTGCTGTACCGATAGTTTTAAATTATGTATAATAAAATTTAAATTAAATTACTCGCTGTAAAAGTTATTTACGTTAGCGCATGCAGTAGATGTAACAAAATTAACCCCAACTTGTCAATACAAAGCCAAATGTTACAAAAAAAACCTTTATCTTATTTGATTAATTTAAGTTTAGTTTTAACGAAGAAACAATTCTTAAGCAATCAAAGTGTATACCAGTATACAAAAATAAAGGATCTCCAGACAACAAAAACTCGTAGAGACCAACTTGTATTCAAAGTCAAATATCTAAAGTGTTTGAATAGTTTTGACATCTAGATATATAGTTTTTTCAAAAAAATCACATGTTAAGCAATACATAACATGGCTATCGAAAAAATAAATCGACCATGACCAGTGGCGGAACTGAGGGGGGGCCAGGGTGGGCCATGGCCCAACCAAAAACTTTGCGGCCCACCCTGGTGCCCACCTCAATTTTTCTAGGAATACCGGTGTAAATTTTTAACTTGTTTTGTAATAAAATCTCGAAAACATTTTTTTAGTCCCCGCAAATGAAGTCGGTGCCCACAGATGATGTTGCAGCTTTGCATCCTAGCAATATTTTATTTTTAAATTTTGACGCCTTAACTCCTTTAGCCACTTTTTATCAAAGTGATTTGGATTTATTGAAATCAGAACTTATGATACGTCCAATAATGACAAGGTACGAAAATGAAAAAAACGTGAAAATCACTACAATAATGGACCTTTTAGACATGTTAAAAATTTATGAAATTGCATTTATTGAAACTTACAAACTAGCGGTTATTAGTGCTAAAATTCCAGTATCCGGTGCTGCATGTGGAAGTACTTTTTCCACTTTAAAACGTTTAAAAACATGTTTGCGTAATTCTATGACCAATGAAAGACTAATTCATCTTCCTGTGACCAACGTCGAATCTGCCTTGGCAAAATCTTTAAACATCGAAGATATTGTTAAAGAATTCGATGCTGCTCACAACAATCGTCGAATATTACTTCATTAGACATGTCACTTCTATGCGGTTACACATATAACATTGCAATGCGTGCCCAATTAAGATTTTGAGGGCCCAACCGTTGGCCCACCCTAGAATTTCATGCTAGTTCCGCCACTGACCATGACAGCAATTGAAGACTTTATCACTTTCATTGGAGAATCTTTTATCAAAAAAGATAATATCGCTGCAATATTTTTCGATTTTAGTAGTGCATTTGACTCTATAAATCATGAACTGTTTATTCATAAATTAGAAAAAATGAGTGTTAGAGGAATCAGTAAAATGTGGATAACATCCCACTTAAGCAATGGAGAACAAAAAGTAGCAATCGATAAAACAATTTCAGAAGCAAACAAAATAACTATGGGCGTACCCCAAGGGTCGACTTTGGGCCCCTTGCTTTTCATAGCTTTTGTAAATTTCGTTGATGATAACTATCCAACAGCAAAAAAAGCTAATTAGTTGATGATACAATAAACTTTATAACAACAAATCCGTTGGTTGCTAATGGTAACATTGCATGTAAAGAAATATTGAATTGGTCGACGGTTAACTGGGCTGAAGCTTAACACCTCTAAGACCTGTAGGGTTCAGTTGATATCTCAAAATATTAACTACAAATCTTCCTTATACGTAAAATTAAATGGAAAAACAATAATTCAAAAAGTGAAGCCAAATTTTTGGACTTATTAGTTGACAACAAACTACTATGGCACTCTCACATAATTCAACTAAAAAACTCTCATCAGTATGATACATTTTGAGGACGCTAAAACATCGTGTACTTTGGATTATTTCAGTCAGTGTATGATGTATGGACTTGTTTTTTGCGGACTATCGAGTAGCAGTAACGACGTTTTTAAAATACAGAAATAAGCATTGAGATACCTAGGGAAAATAGCCTATGATGGCATGGTGCCTGCTATGATGGCAAATTTTTTGGACCATTTGAATTTCACGGTCAAATCACCTGTTCAAGATGCTGTTCTTACCGGTACATGAATGTCTACAAAGCAGTGTGAGTGTAGGGCTGTTTCTTGAAAGGCAGAAAATTAAATGAAATATTGTTGACTCTCGAAGTAAGTTTTACACATTAATCAAGTTGAAATCATGTTCTTAATATGCTTAACTCAGGGGCACCAATTTAATTCATGTTTTCTATACATGTGACACATGTAATACAGGTGCCAGTTTAGGGTTATGTTGTAAATGAAAAAATACAGAGAATAATTTTAATAAAACCTCGAATTTCCCTATGATGGCATACCAAAGCTTTTCCTTTGACGGCATAGTATGCCATCATAGGTATAAGGTTTTGACTCTGATAAAAACTGAGAAGTCTTTTTTTATGACAGAGGAATGTCACTTGCAGCCTCAAGTACAATGTCCAGTAAGGCTAAGAGGCAATTATGGGAGGAAAAAAACATGACAGAGGCTTTGCGAAATGTTCGGGAAAAAAAGATGGGATGGCAATTCGCGTCCAAAATCTTCAATGTCCCTGCTACCACACTGCGCAGAAGATTTAAAAACAATTGTGACAGTACCAAAGGAGATTTGGGGGATAAAAGACCAGTATTTAGTCGGGAGATGGAAGATCAATTTGCTCAACATATAAAGGATATGGAAGCTAAATGCTTCGGTTTAACATTACAAGATTTAAAGAAGTTAATTTTCGAATTTGCATCTAAAAATAATATCAAAAACCCTTTTAACAAAGAAAAAGAAACAGCCGGTGATAAATGCATTCAGGGATTTTTAAAACGAAATTCAGATATCTCTCAGAAGGCCTGAAAAATCTGAGCTGCTCGGGCACAAGCCTTCAATAAAAATAATATCGCTTTATATTTTAAAACGAGGTTATGGAAAAATATAACTTTCCACAAGAAAATATTTACAACATTGACGAATCTGGTCTCAGTGTAGTACAAAAACAACCACAAAAAATTCTAGCTACTAAAGGACGAAAGCAAGTTGGAGCGCTGTCTAGTGCTGAACGAGGACAGCATTTAACTGTGGTATGCTGTATGAATGCCATGGGCACGTATGTGCCACCAGCCTTTATATTGTCATGAATACAAGTATTTTATATTCTTAGTTTGCGAAATCATGACGCCTCGCTTCCTCTCGAATCATGCAATGGTGGTGTGGCGGCACAATAACACGTCGGTAAGCAGAGAAAGATAAGTGTCCTCGTGGTCCAGTGGTAAAGATACTTGCCCGGAAAGCATAGAGACGTGGGTTCGACTCCCACCGAGGCACAACATTTTTCTCTGCTTACCTACAGTGGTATTTGGAGAGGGGAGAGCATTATCCTGCTAGAACGGAAATGTAATTGAACTAAGACAAGTAGGGAAAATTGCTGTTCTAGCGGGATGATGGTTTCCTGGCTCCAACGAGAACCCAAAACGGGGAGTTTGTGAGTGACCACCATCGTAACAACAAGACCCCGGAACGATGTAAGCACCATTTTCGATAATATATAAATTTAGTTTAAAATTTTATTTGGTAGTTTAAAATTTGGGGTTCCTGGGAAATTGAGCTTGGGTCGTGACAACATTTCCAAGAAAAAAATGAAAAATGAGCTGATGGACAACGCTCCAATGGCCAGCAAAGCCTATTGTCAACTAAACGGTTGGATTGTTCAGAGATTTTTGTACAATGGTTGGAACATTTTGTACATTACACTAAAGCTTCGAATGAAAATAAGGTTTAACTCTTATTGGACGGCCACAGCAGCCACAAAAGCCTAGAAGTGCTACAATACGCGAAAGATAATGATGTGATACTCTGTTTTCCGGCACATTGTACCCACCGGCTACAGCCCCTGGATGTAGGTTTTTTTTCACCTCTCCAAACTTATTACGGCCAAGAAATTCGGACTTGGCTTAAACAACATCCTAGTAGAATCGTCACACATTTTGGTCTTTTCAATAAAGCGTATTTGAAGGCTGCTACATCCACAAATACAGTACATGCGTTTGACAAAACAGGAATATATCCCTTCGATGACAACATATTTCCTGACTGGATGTTCCAACCCTCTTCCACAACCGATAGACCGTTAACCGAACATGACCAATGCCAAAAAGGTCAAAAACAACCACAACAAGGAGGCGTAGACGTTGAACTGCCTAAATTAGGCTCCGGAAGACCAGAAGCTACTGAAGTTGAACCTTCAACATCAGGATTTGCCAAAGCTAAGTCCACGACAGAAAGATTTCCGTCAACGAGGAAACGAAGATATTATAGTATTCAGGAACTATCTCCATTGCCGCAAGCTTCACTTGGAGCTTCAAGGAAAAGATTAAGAAAACCTAGTAAAAAAGGACATATAAATTCCACGCCAGATATTGATGAATTAAAAAAGAAGTAGAAGAAAAAACAACAAAGAAGGGCAAAAGTTATTAAGAAAAGAAAAAATGAAAATTTTGGTTGAAGAAGAAACGGATTATGTCAGTGATAATGAAAAGGTTGAAGACATTGATGACGATGAAGCCGATTTTGCATGTTTATATTGCAATGATATATTCTCTAGGTCGAAAACAAGAGAAATGTGGATTTCACGTCAGAGTTGTGGTTCCTGGTGCCACAGTGAGTGCGCGGGTGTTGAAAAAAGAATCAAGCAATTCATCTGCGAACTTTGTGAATAACTTTTTTTGTTAAGCTTTGCCTTAATGTTTCGTTATTTGATGATTTCTATTTAGTTTATTCGTTTGTTGATTCGTTTTCCTACAAATTGTAGTCCTTTATCTTAAATCTGTTTTATTACTTTCATAATAACCCGTCAATTCTTAATAAAAATTAACATTACTTAAAAAAAACTCTAAAAATTCGGGTGTGCCATCATAAGAAGAGGACTGCCTATGATGGCACACTTAATGGTTTTTGGTTCTAATTTTTTTTCAAAATAAATATTGAATATATTGAAAATTTGATGAATTAATATCAATTTCAATATAATTGCTCGTTTAAATTACCCACAAAAAGATCCCTAATATCATAGACGAGGTTATCCTAAGGTGTCAAAGTTAAGTATGCCATCATAGGTAGGTTTTAACACAGCCAAGTTTGTTTATTTTGCAAATCTTGCTCAGTAAAAGAGCTGAATTTGTAAAAAACAATGAATTACATTCTTATAGTTTAAGAAGTTCTGACAACTTGTGTCAAAATTTTGCTAGACTTAATGTAACACAAAAACATTCAAACTATGTAAGTGTACAGGTATACACCAAAAAATATTGAAAAGGATGGTGAAAAATTTTACACTTGACAAATGTTTTTACAGTGTTAACGAATTTATTAATGTGTCATAATTCGGTGAAATTATAGGTCTACGTATGTGTAATTAAATTTATAATTTGCTATTTGTTTATACTTGAAAATTGACTAGCCTAATTATTTCAGTTCATTTTATAAACTGTAATATAAAGGTGAATAAAGTTTATTTATTTAAAATGCCGACAGTCCAGACTTTTTTATTACTTTGACCTCCGCTTATTGAATAAAACACTACATTCTATTTTGATTTTCGATATTTTAATTGACATTTGGTTAATTATAACTTGTCTAGAGCTGAGCCTCCCCTAGGCGTCCCCTAAGTACTACTTGTCTAGGGGTTATGAAATATCGAGAAAATATGAAAGTACCAAATTGCCCGGTGGACTCCATTACTTCTTTCTCTCATAGGTTATCCTCGATAAGAAAAACAACTTGAAACTGTTTATGTTTATACATCGGAAGAACGTCACGTGGAAATTAGTTTTATTTGAATGAGTTCAGAGGATCAAAACTATTAGGTAGTAAGGTACAATCGACAAAATGTTCTGAATATCATTATTATAACTTTTATTAAATAGAGGTTCGTATTTTCACTTTTTCTTAATTTGATCAATAAAAACTATGAATGCAATGATAAATCACAAGTAAAAACTCATTATATTTTAAGTAGAATTTATTCGGCAAAATTTTGAGACAACGTCATCAATTTTTTGGGGGCAATAAACAGATTTATTTTGATTAACAATTTACCTTTCTTACAATGACTTTAAAACGTCTAGAAGATTTCAAAGCATTCAGTTTCGCAATTCTTGATTTATTCAATAAAATAAATTGACTGATCATATTTTGCACATTTTAGGTACGATGTATTCGGCAAATAGATTCTAGTAGACGAACTCTGGAAATCGTAGTCGATCCATATCCTGGAATCAACAAAGGTGAAGTAAATTTTGAAAGTCGCTTAGAACACGAACCCTGGGAACATCTGTGTCCTATAAATCCTCATCATTTGCTTAAACTGTTAATGAAAAAGAATTTAACTTACTGGTAATATTAATAGCCAATAAAAAATGCCTGAAAATCAAGAGTATTGTAACATGAACAACATATTTCAGACGTGTTGTGGCTTTATCCTGCCTTACATGATTTATTAGTTCCCGTAATAATCGATTTATGACTTGAATTTAAATTAGACGCATATGTTGTAAAATATATGAATAAAATAAAGCTAAAAGAAACTAATAACTGGCTACTACATTGTACGAAATAAAAGTAACCATTCCTTTATAATATTCCAACAAGACGATGTTAAGGATTACATGTCACGAACATGAAAGAATTACGTAGCCAAGCTTTCAAATATCAAGGAATAATCAATTTCCTTAGTATAGAGAAACTAAGATGATTCATTTTAGTCTTACGTCTTCTTTGGAAGAACCAAGATGTATTCATAGAACATAAATGAAATCCCACAACAATTGTATTTTCTTGGAAAATTACAACATTTACTGAAGAAACAATTACTAGCTGAAATTTCTAATATCTTCATTATTGTTGACCACTGGAAATTTCTATATACTCTATATTTTCAGAACTGCAATTTACAATGTAAGTACGTCACATATACCTAATGTACAAAACAAATAATGGAGATTAGTGTAACCGCAATTTTTTTCAGAATTTGAGTGTTTCAATGGTTTTCCTAGAAAATAAATGATGCTTGCAGAGCCAAAAATTGCAATATGTCAAACAAGTCGTAAAATTTTTCGATACAGTTTGGTCTGGCCATCTGAAGGAAACGAATTGAGTCCTGGAATAAGTTATACAGTTAAAGTTATCATCTTTTTTATAGTTTGTGGTATCCTATTATTTTCCCTTAGTACACACGCATATTTACTAGCTATAAGTATGTTTCTAATATAGTAGCTATGTTATATAATAATATTTTGCTATGTTATAGAACACTCAGAATTTACAATCACTGAAGAACTTGCTGCCGTAATAGCCGTCGGTGGATGCACCTATATGGTATACGCCTTTGTAAAAAATCAACAAAATATTGCATCTTTGATGCGAGATTTATCTGACTTTAAAAAATTTGGAGTTCCTCCAAATTTTGACAAACGAAACAAAAATTTAAACTTAGGAGTGCAGTTGTTATTCAGTTACACTCTAGGGGCCACCATATTCTACACTGGTCTGAAGCTATCAGAAAAACCAGAATGCAAAAGAATTAGTTCCGAGAAAGGCATGAAAGAAAACAATTGTGGCTTAATAGCGCCATTTTGGATTCCCTTCGATATAGACTATTTTCCTGTTTTTCAGCTATTTTCTCTACTAGCAACATTTATTATGCACTCGGTGCTAAAAATGTGCTTGCATATCTCTCTAAACACTTTCGAAATAGCGCATCATATCATACTAAGAATTAAGCACTTGAAAACTATGGTTGAAGAATGTTTTGATGACAAAAGGTACGCAGTGAGCCAAAGAAAGTTAAAAATTTGTATTACGTACCACACCGAGATATTGGAGTACGTTCCATTGTTATACTATTTTAAGCTTTTGTAATTAAAGTTTTTAGGTTCGCTTCAAGATTAGATACCGCTTTTTTTCAGTGCATGTTTGGTCACTTTCTTTTAACGGGTGCTATTTGTGCCTGCCTGGAAAAGCAAATTCTCGACGTAATTACGTTTTTCACAGTATTTGTACCGATTAAAAGGTAATCATTTTCATTTCAGAAAATTAATGTTATCGGAGCTGTTTTTCACGTTTTGGGATGGATTATGGCTTTGTTTGTGGCCTGTGTCGGAGGACAAGATTTTCTTGATGCTGTAAGTGTTTTTTCAAATTTTTGTGTCTCATGTGTACATTAGGTATATTTTTCTGTTATTTTAAAGAGTGAAATTATTCCAAACGCACTATGGAATTCTAAATGGTATCAAGCCGACATACGATTAAAAAAAGATGTTATATTTATGCTGATGCGTTCTCAAAGAGCGTTGCAGATTAGAGCTGGTCCATTCGGCGTTCTTTCTTTTCCACTTTTTTTAGCGGTAAGTTCATACGACTTTAAAGTGCTGCCAACATTTATTATTTTCCAGGTAATAAAAACGTCCTATTCAATTCTTTGCATGTTATCGTCATAAATTTTCGTCATATTTTTATTTCAGCGCCGCAAACATAAAAATCTGTATTTTGGTTAGTGTAAGTGTAAATTTTATTTATGATTAATATCTTTTAATTAATACACAATACTGTATACTTACTAGCGTTAATAGTAATAGTAAAATTATTAGAGATTTGCAAATCCTGTAAGATTATATGACTGTTGTTAGAGTTAGGGTAATATAAAGCAAGTAATAAAGCAAACCAACATTTGTAAATAATTACACCATACCTGCACCAGTCCTGTACTATCCATGTCATTCATTCCATAGACGAATTAAAAACAAATGCGTATATTGGTAGCCCCAAACCAGATGTAAAATTTTCGAGTTTTTGTCTCTGTTGCATATTAACAAGGAAAAGTCTGTGTAACGTTGCAAAGCAAAGGATTGTTGCCGGACAAATATTTTCTTTCATGAAATGAAAACAATTAGTGAATTCAAAAAAAAGGGAAAAAAGGAATTATACATAGATGAAGCAACAAAAATTGATAATGTTCTGGAATCTGGAAAAACTGTTGACCTAGGACGAAACAATTATCCAGCCTGTATGAGTTGAAGATGAAGAGAATACTGCAGATATCAGGAGCACTTCTGAAAGTAATGAAGATATGCCCAAGAAAAGGACGAGAACAAAAAGACTGTCTAACCGATTATGAAACTAATGATGTTTAAATGATGAAAAAAAATAGAACTTATAATATTATTCATTCATTTGAATATACAAAACATCAACAAAATTAAACATTACTGATAGATCAGATACTATTTTCTATCTGTCAACCTTTTTTTTAATCAGCCCACTCTTCTCTTTTCAAAACTAAGTTCCTTTACAAACTCCTCCTCTAAACAACACAAACGGCCCCCGGTGTTGTTTAGAATGAAACATTCTTTTTAGGAGGACCCCTCCTCCGTTTTGGTATTAAGGACGTTAATGTATCACTTCCAGTCCCTTTAACAAACGGGCTGAGGTCCGCGGCGTGATAGCGTCCAATTCTTTCTGGGGGATTTGTACAAATTCCTAACTCGTAGGTTGTACGAGAAGCAATTCGCAAGATCATATAAGGACCATCCCTTTTTGGGGCAAGCTTTGAAGAGAATCCACTTTTGGAGCTACTGAGAGTATGAGATTTCAGGAGAACCTTGTCACCCTTCTTGAATACAGCTGGTCGTCGTCTGGAATCTAGGCGGGTTTTCTGGACATCTTGTTTCTTGCAATTTCTATCCATTGCCTCAGACAGAGTAGTAGCTAGCTTCTTTAAGTAAGGAGTTATTCTTGGTATGAAATTTCCTGCATCAATCACTTAGCGTAGATCATATACAGGATCATAAGGAGCTCGTATCTCCCTACCAAATGTGAGAAACGAAGGACTATATCCCGTAGAGTCGCAACATGTAGAGTTTATGGCGAATCGAATGCTGCTCAGGTGATGATCCCATTCTGAGTGGTGATCTTGAACCAAAATGGCCAACTGAGTCTTCAATTCGCGGTTCTTTCGATCAACAGGGTTACTCTCTGCATGATACAAAGGAATGAACGGAGTTGTGATACCAAAACAATAAGTAATTTGCTGTATTACATCACTGATAAATTGTACGCCGTTATCAAAAATCATTTTCCTCGGAGTTCCAAACCGCAGGAATATTTCTTCTATGAGAATTTTTGCACAAGATTCAGAGTCAGCTTTTACTAATGGGAAAAGTTCTACCCATTTTGAAGCAACATCCTCAATTATTAGGATCCATCGATTCCCCCTGGGAATTGCCGGTAGAGGGCCAAATAGATCTACAGCCGCAACTTCGAATCTCTGGGAAGGGGCTGGGGTTTGAAGTAATCCCGCAGGTTGACGATTCTCTGGCATTCCATACAACCTTTTACATGGCGAGCAATATATTTTCTCATATCTGTGAAGTAAAATTTTGAAGAGATCTTTGAAGAGTTCTTTCGATGCCGTAGTGTCCCCTTGTAGGCGAATTATGGTATTGGGCCAAAACATCTTCATGCAATTCCTTGGGAATCACTAACTGGGGATCTTCAGAGTCCACATATGGGTTGAAACGGAAAAGAACACCATTGTTCATCACGTATCCCCTCCTAGACCACCTAGACATCTCTAACGGATCTTCACCTTCGAGAGATAATATAATAATCTTGATCTCATCATCTTCCATTTGTTTCTGTCGCATAGATTCAGCATCGTATGACGGTAGGTCAACACTAACGAAGTAGCTCTGTACCTTTTCTTCTTCATCCGAGCAGAAAGGTCGAGACAACATATTAGCTACTACGTTGATTTTACCAGGAGTATATACAACGTCCATATTAATGCTTTGAAGGCGCAGCGCCCAACGAGCCAAACGACCCGAAGGCGATTTTAAAGTCAGCAACCACCGTAATGGTTGATGATCCGACGCTATAACCACTTTCGCACCTTCTAGATAATGTCGAAATTTTTCTACAGCCCATACTACGGCGAGCGCCTCTCTTTCGGTAGTTGAATAATTTTTCTCGCTGCCCTTTAACAAGCGACTGGCGTATTCTATCGGATGTTCGTCGTATTTCTCCCCCTGGAGTAGAACTGCACCCAAGGCGTAACAACTTGCATCTGTTCTAAGGATATACGGCTTGGTCTGGTCGGCTTGAGCAAGGACTGGAGCGGTAGTCAATCTTTCTTTTAACGTCTCGAAAGCTCTTAATTCGGCTTCACCAAACTGGAAACACGCATTTTTCTTAAGAACATTAGTTAAGGGACGTGCAATTTCGGAAAACTCTGAAACAAACTTGTGATACCAACTACATCATCTGAATATTTTATTTGACTGGACCATAAATAATTTATTACCTCTAAATATTGATAAATGCCATGTTATTTATTTTCTTAATATTTCATCGAAAGTTAACTTTAATTATCATCTGGGTAAATCTGTGTCGGAAGGATTTGGGTGTTATCTTCGATTCAAAACTTACTTTTAACCGCATATATAATAAAGCTAACAGCATGTTAGGTCTAATCTGGAGACACTGTCAAAGTTTTTCTGTGGGAACTCTTAAAATTCTGTTTACTTCTTTGGTGCCGCCCTCATCTAACATATTGTTCACCTGTATGGCATCCATATTTTAAAATTGACATTGAATTTTTGGAATCAGTACAGGAAAAATTTCTAAGATTGCTTGAATTCAAACTCAACCGTCCTCATGTCAGAGGCAGGGACGGATGGGCCGGTCGGGAATTCGGGAAAAATCCCGAAGGGCCGATCGAATTGGGCAAGTCTGGGCCGGTCAAATTGGTTAAATCCAAATTAACCGATCTGAAACACGCCTGCGAATAAGGATGAAATCGGAATGACTTATTTCTTGGAAATGAGTCGGTACAGGCACAGTAATATATCTTCGACAGCGGTCAGCTCTTTTAAAATCGCATAAATTGCTCAAACCCTAACACGTGTTAAACACACCACCAACACTCCCCAGATCTCTGCTGCCCTTGTTTCTTCAGCAGTGTTCCATTCGAAATAGAGCTGACTACATTGCAGTAATTACCACTGACAAATATTTTATTTTAAAGTGATCGCGTATTCGTAGTTTACTAGTTCAGATCAAAAACATACTTTACTTCAGTTTAAATAATAATTTACGTGTCGATTTGATATTAGTGACTATAGTGATTAATCAATTTAGGTAAATCCTTTCTCTAGTTTATTTTTCCGCCTATTTAGTATTTTTATTTATAGATAATATAGGTACAGTCCGCTCAAAAGTGCTTATACAAACTTTGATCTTCAACTGCAAAATACGGGTAAATCACAACAACAAGCGGACTGACAAAAATAGACCTAATTCTAGTTCAATGGATAAAGGCAGCAACAAAACCAAAGCAAGGGGCGGGGCTGAAAAAGAAAGAGAGAGAAAAAAGCGAAGACTGATGGAAGAAGCAAAAACTTGTAGGACGTTAACAAGCATGTTCCTAAAAACACCACCTTCCGAAAATGAAAAATACAATTTTCCTTCGACCTCTAAGATCTGCGATAATACAACCGCAGAACATCAAGAAGCTAATGAGACAGAACATGCTAAAATTATCAATTATATTCCTAGTGAATTGCGTTGTGAAAAAGACTCCAACTGAGAATTATTCGGATGATTACGACTTTTTTAAAAGACCGGACGTTATGGAACTGAATATGTTTTTTAACCATCATCCTGTCATCCCAAAAAATCAAATAGGATTGCCTTTTAAAGTTGATAAGGCTTTTAAACGCGAAAATGGAACTAATAGAGTATGGTTCACCTACAGTTTCTCGAAAAAAGCTTTATTTTGTTCACTTTGTTTAGCTTTTGAAAACAAAGAAACAAGTAGCTTTAACTCTAACTGCGGCATGGTGGATTGGAAACATGTTTACCAGCGAATTGAAGAACACGAACGACCTATTCTACACGGGAAAAATTGTGATGCATATTTTATGCACCTGAAGAATAAAACTATAGACAAGTTATTATACAGTCAATATCTCCACAAGCGCAATCAGGAAGTGATCAACAATCGACAAATATTAAGTACTATTATCAACGTCATTAAATTTATAGGCAAGACAGGCCTTTCTTACAGAGAAAATCTAAATGAGGCCGCATATTCATTAGAAAATGAAAATATTGACCATGGAAATTTTCTTGAAATAGTTTTATTAATATCCAAATATGACATAATTTTGAAAAAACATCTGGATGTAATCATCAAAGCCAGCAAAAGAGCTCATGAAAAAGGTAACACCCGAAGAACTGGAAATTTTTTAACATTCCTATCAAAGACTACAATAAATTCAATAATCTCTATTATAACTAAAATTATGAAAAAGAAAATGTCAGTGGAGATTTTAGAAGCCGAAATGTTTTCTGTTGAAATAGATTCTACGCAAGATATTTCCACAAAGGAGCAATGCTCGGTTGTTATAAGGTAAGATAGTGAAATTTTTATATATGTAGCATTAAACATTAACATTTTTGTATTTTTGCCAGATACGTTTACATACGGACTTTTAGTCGTCATTCAGCTACCTACATAATATTGCAAAGAAACTAAAAATTGTTTAATTAAACTGAAATATTTTAAATTAAATAAAATGAAATTAATGCGTATTTAAAGGAATGGAGAAAGAATTAATTATTGCTTTTTAAATTGAATAAATTTAGTTAAACTACTTCTTATTCTTGGATCTTCTTTAGAGAAGTTTTTATTTTTATAATAATGTTTTGTTCTTAAATTTAAATAAACGTTGATTATTTCCCGCAGAAGAGAATATTTGTAGACATGTTCATTTTGGTCAAAATTTGATGCTGGAGGATAATGCTCTAGTACGTGGAAAACTATTTTTGGTTTAATAATTTTGCCGTTACATACTTTAAATGACTTTCGATTTTGGATAGTATAGTCCACCACGTGTTTTAAAGTCAATTAAACTCCCAATTAAATTTTCCTTTGCACCAAATAAGCTTTCTACACTTTCTACACACGTTTCACAATTCAGTAAAGCTCCTAATCTATGTGCAACAAAACTTGCTATGTAAATTACTACTTCTTCTGCAAAATTAGACGATATTTCTTCATCAAACATATGTAGGTAAGCGCACGTTTACCGCTTGCCGGGCGGGTGCCCTTACCACTAGACTACGGAGGAGCTTATCTTTCCTCGCTTACTACCACATATTATTGTGCCGCCACACATATAATGATATTCACTAAATATTTCATCAATTTCTTCTTCCAGCATTGCGCCTGATAAGGTTCTAACACGTTTTTGTTTTGAAGAAGAGCAACTGAGAATATTGATATCTTCTAATGGTAGACAATTTCCAATGCCCCTGTGCCTAACTTCTCACGACGATACGTGGGGTTGACATTGCAGCCTCCTTGACAACGTATGGAACCAAAAAAACTTTCTAAGTGATTCTGGCTACATTTAAAAAGAGGAATATATATTTAAATGGTGTGTTAGTTTCTGGATCCGCAAATTTTTTGTAAATATCAATTACAGAACGTAGACCAATGATCAATCCAATGAAACCAGTTTTACGACCTGAATTTAAAACTAATTTATTATTGTAAACAAATCTTAAATGTCCAATATAATTCTTAAAACATTCATATAAACTTATAATTTTTTTATATTCTGAAAATTAGCAGCTTATTTCAAATCAAAATCACGTTGGCTTCTCGAATTTAAAATATCAAAAGCTTCATTCAGAATTAGAACGAATTTAATTGTAGCTCCACAATATCTGAAATCATCTATTAGTAATTTATCTTTACAAAATAATAACGAATCTGCCACAGATGATTTACTTAAAAGCTGTGTAGCTAAGGAAACTTTCATTTTTTGTTAAAAGAACTTGACGCGCTTACGCCGCAATTTATTTCCAAGGTGGAGACCTTCATCTTCTTGCAATACATTTAACAATTGCAAATATTTAAAATCTATTAAATCACCATTCTCATCCAATAATTGTCTTTTTTCTCCAAATGCATTTCGGACGAGTTTGATCATGTGTGAGGGGTTAGTATTCTAATAGTACTCTTTTTGTGTTGCGCACAGCGGATTTATTAAAAAGTTACCCAGAGGAACTTTCCACTGCTGATTAATTGCAATCAACATAAATACAAACGCATGTTTGGCAACCTTTTCTTCAACCCCCATATCAACGTATCCATATGTATTTTTCCCATCGAATTCTAAATGTTGGCGAATTGCAACCTCATCAAATGATAAAGAGCTAAGAAGTCTGCCACCTGCTGGTAATCGCATTTTAGCATTAACATATTGAAAATTTCTTTAATGAACCTGGTGAACCATCAACAGAAGCATACCATGACGCGAGAGTTTTAACATGCGGCAAGGCTTTTTATAACTTCTCTCGGACAAAAATATAAACTTTTGGCTAATAAAAATGTAAGGTAATGCCAAACTTTCTTATCTCTTGTCCATACTGCTTTGGTTGAGTTCTGCATTTTTCCCAAAATCCATAGCACTGAGTTTTGTCGCATTGATAGATTCTTTGCTCAAATGGTTAATTTTCTTCTTCAAATTGTCAAGACGAATATCTTTGCGTACATTTCTACGTATTAATTTATTTTGGCATGCGATTTTTTTTTGTAATTCAGATATTTTATCTTTCAATCTTAATATTTCACTGGTAGTTAAAGTAAAATTATTTATTTTCTCTGTTATTTTAGTAACTTCAAAAACCAAGTCTGCTTCATCCGACGTGCCAATTTCAGCTTGACTTTCAAATTGTGAACTACTATTGTTTTGTTTATTTGATTCTTGCAAAGTAAGTACACTGTTCTAACTGCAAATAATAAATTGCCTTATATCATATACGTATCTATTTAAAATTGTAACGTACTCTTTGCACATAATTGAAAGGTGTAGTAGGAACTGAGTTCGGATGTAGAATTATCTTCTTCGACGAACTTCTACTGAAACAGTTTTCTTCACAATGTCTCGAACATAAAATCACTCGTCTAGTAGAAATGCTTTAACTCAACTGAGATTCCACGAGTTCTATCCATATTTTAGAAACCTCTTTGTTTTTAGGGCATCTAAGAACAAATGTATGATACATTTTATAGAAATATACTAAAATAAAATTTTAATACCAATATCAGAAAGTAAGTTTCTGTTACTTACTATGAAATGCAAGATTTTTTTCACAGATTCCTTGCAAGCACTCCACGATTTGCAAAGCTTGCAGCTCACCATGTTAAATTGTTATTATGATCTTTAGTTATAATCAAAGTCTATTCAAATTAACACTTCACAACACGTCCAAAACTAAAACAACACAACTAAACTCAAGCTCAAGAACGAACAACTACATATAAACAGCACGTGTTACGTGATAGTACACCACTGGAAATCCAAACCCTGTCAGCTGTTGAGTGTAGGAGTGCTCCCTCCGGTCTCTTCTACCTTCGTGCTAATTGCCCTAAAATGAGAGTATGTGACGTAAAACTGATTTTTGTGACCTAAAACGTTCTAAACTACTGCTTTGAGGTAATTTCACAAACATCCAGACGAAGGGTGAGCCGAAAGCAGATCTTTCCAAGAAATAACACCAATAAAATGTGGCAGCTCTTTGAAAGACGTCTTGCGCCGTTCAATACTTTATCTTACAGACAAGTTTGTAACTCATTTTTATTAGTTCTTTTGTAAATGCACTTCCGCTAATACCACTGGCCATTTTTCTGACGTTTAATTAAAATTGTGTCGTGGTTTAAGTTTTGTGTTCTGTTGTGAAATATTCCTAAACATCGTGATGCAAAAGAAAAAACCTCTAACACGGTTAAGATTAACCACTGGCTCAAATCCGTGGATGATGCCAATATATAGCAAATTGCCAGCGATACCAGCGGATTATTCTGTAAAGCATGTGGCAAAGTGGTAAGCATCAATTCATCAATTTGTTGTTGTTTAAGTGACATACTATATTTTAATTTTAATGTTGAATATTCAAGTTTAAGTGTGAAAAGAAGCCTCATTTAGAACAGCTTAAACGAGGAGACATTCACTAAAAGAACGTAAAGAAACCATTGCGTCAAAGTTTGTTATACCAACAAGCTACTTCTGGGAAAGCAAACCGGGAATTTAATTTGGAAATGTGCAACGGTCTAATTGCACCAGTTACATCAGTTGATGTACGTAGAAAGATCTTTTTCGTGTTTAAAAAATATTTTAGCAGATAATCGCACATCACAAATGAAAATGACATGTGAAAATTAAGAGCGACAACTATATAGTTTGTCATGCGAATGCTTGCTTGAATAAATTTTTTATTATAGGATTATATTGAAATTTTTAAATAATTACATATATGTATTATGTTAATCAATACTGTGAATAACTATTAAACATTATAAAGATTAAAAAAACATTGATTTAGAGATTTAGTTGATTTCAAATTTTGAAGATTTCAGATTGGTATCAACCCATTTGAACCTATTTCAACATTTTTATAACTTAATTTGAAATTTTTTAAAGTTTATTTTAAGCATTTTTTTTCTCATTTTTGTGACCTAAAATCCGGGACAGTTATATATAGAGAGATGTGGATTTTCGGTGTTCCATTTTTGAGATTTTAGTCACTCACACTAAACCAGGTTTGGTTTATAAAAAAACGTTTCCTCAAACAGCCTATTATCCAATGTGTCTAAAAACCACAGACACTGGGCAACTCTAACTGGAAAATCGGCTTCATGGAATTCTTGCGTTACTCGATAAGGGAACAGTACTAAACTCTTTCGCAATATTGCGCGCATTCTGTTCTAATGGAATTCACATTTTTGAGTGATAACCTGATAACTGATAACACCAATACGCAAAGTTCTGAAAATAACTGTTTTCAATGTAAAGATTAGTTTTCCAGGAATCACCATCAAATTGGAAGGGACGTTTCATGTGATACTTATTAAAGCCAACCCGTAATAATTTGACTTATAATTTAAAACAAAATCAAATTTTAATTAATATTAAAATTAAGTTTTATATCTATACTTATATTATTAAGCTGAAGTGTTTGTTTAGTTGAACGCGCTAATTTCACAAACTACTGGTTCGAATTAAAAAAATCTTTTTGTTAGATAGTCCATTTATCGTATCTACATATAAGCTATATAACATCACGCTACGATCATTAGGAGCGAAGTAGCAATGAAAAATTCGGAAAAACGGGAAAATTATTCCTCCTTTGACAGCTTCCGTTGCTTACGCTGCTTAAACGGTTCAGTTATGTAAAAATCATGTATGACGAAATTGTTCCCCTCTAAAAGTTCTAAAGAAAAGTCCGCCACAGCATATGTCTATCTTTTAATGTCGACTCAGTATAACCTTTTTTATGGTAATGAAATTTGTTCTAAAATATAATCATAATGCATTATGTATAAAATTCTCGCGTCACAGTGTTTGTAGCCGAACTCCTCCGAAACGGGTTGACCGATTTGTATGAATTTTTTTATGTATATTCGGTAGGTCTGAGAATAGGTTGTAAACTATTTTTTATACCCCTAAGTGATAAGGGTGGCTCACCCTAAATTTTTTTTTTATTTTTTGAACAAAATTTTTTATTTTTATTTTTGTAAGATTTGGCATCAAAAAATACGTTTAACCCTAAATTTTCACCTTACTACCACAAACCCCCATTTTTTAATCTTCTATATAATAAAAATCAATTGCTGTTCCTGTTAGTCTCGCTAAAACTCAAAAAGGGCTTGACCGATTTGAAGAATTTTTTATATTACGGGGATGGTTTATAAATACAAAAAAATTGGGAAAACTTAAAAGAACAGCTAAAAAATCAAAACATTCTAAAAATTTTGTATGGGAATCGCCACTTCGAATTAATTTCAATAGTTGGCGTTCCTAACGGACCTTTCGTCTAATTGACGTGTCATACAAAACTATTTCTTCGGTGCGATTGTGAAATAGTTATTTACATTATGACTGCGGTAGGTAACATTTTGCAGGTTGAGGTCCTAATTTGCCACCCGATGCGAAGCAGAGGGTGGCATGGGACCGAAACCTGCAAAATTACTAACGCACAAAAATTGTATTCAATTTTTTCCCCGACATTGAGTTTATTTTAAAAAATATTTCATTTAAAAAATATTTTCCGAAATGGCAAGAAATGAAGTGACAGTTTCGGAACTTGACATTTACTGAAGGAATCTATAATACCGACAGCCACGAGATGGCGCCATGTGATTTTTTTTTAAATAATTCATTTTTTCTAATTCAAAAGTTTTGATTGAACAAAACATGATGTAAAGTAGTGTTCTAGTATGTTTTCTTTTATTATTTATACAGAACTTTTTTTATTAGAGCTTCTACAGGCTAATGCATATTGAGTTACTTTGGCACCCAAAGGCGGTAAAGCGACGGTAAAGTGATATTTGGTGCGTAAAGCCACTGTTACGCGGCATGTCAAACGTGTGTGAATGTTTTGTTTACATGTCAGGAGGGGAAAAAGTATATTGCATTTCAAATCGTCCTTTGTTTTTTCGTAAAAAAAACGTCGTTTATTTTAAGAGTGAATTTAATTACACATTGCGAAAGTTTCTTATTAATTTTGATCTGCCATTCTATTTACCTATATTCACTTTGTTGGTTTCGACAAAACCTCAAACTCTACCGTTATTCGAGGATTTAATTTGAAGTTTTCAATTCTCAAGACAAAATTTACAGATTTGATTGACTGTGAAAATAATTCTGTGTTGTTTTATGAATTTCAATAAAATGCTGAGAAGACGACAACCTCACATAGGTCCAGGAAGTCAATCAAATGTGCGACGAACTACCTCAGGTGCAAACCGCAATGATTTATTTCATGGGTAATTCGGATACGGAAGTTGATCAGCGTTGTGCTCATAATCAACATAATCAAACATAAACAAAAAGCGAGACATTGGGTGGTATGAATAAAACTGAGTAGATACTCATATTCGAAGTACGAAGTACCTACTTCATTATTACTCTTATATACTTACCTAAGCATCTACTCTAGGTACTGAGTATCTCCTCGGACACAAATTGAACATCTACGCGTTTTGTGAGCATTTATTCTAAAAATGAGCATCGGCGTGGCAAATAATAATTGAGCTGTCTGTAAAGCAGCTTAGAAAACGAGTAGGATCGTTGTAAGAGTGAATTTTGACTAAACATGGATACTTTCATGAACGTGGAACGTCATCAAAAGGTGCATTCAGTTTGAAAAACACATTAGGAGCGGGAATATCGAAAACTTTTCAGGTAATTAACTTTTATTTATGCATAAATTGTGCAGTGCATTTTTTCTAACACTGGCCATAGAGATTCCCATGTCAGGGTGTGTACTCCGTACTAACTTATATTTTGGTGACTCGATTTTTCCCTTGATCGTTGAACACTGTCACTGTTTTCCTTTTTTGTTGTATCGAGATGATACTCGAGCATCAAATGTCATTGTCAAAAAATTGATCGAACGTTGTTTCGACAGAACTTTCTTCGCACCAAAAGTATAATGAAACATATTCAGCATTTTCGAGTTGAGTCTTTTCTTCATACAATTTTGTGATGACGTAATCAACATTTACGATGAACACGTATACCACCTTGGATTGGTGCAGTGTAATACTAAAAATAACTGTATTATATTCCCAAAATTATCTGCGAAAATCGAGTGAGCCGTTCCATCAATTTTTTGGGGGGAATAAATAAATATTCTTAACAATTTACCATGCTTACAATAACTTTAAAACGTCTGCAAGATCTGAAAGTATTCATTTCTGCAACTCTTGAGTTATTCACTAAATTAAATTGACTGATCCATACATTTTTTTGAGGCACTGCAAAAGCAAATCTAAAAAATATAAATGCAATAACAAATTACGAAAATATACTGATGATATTTTGCACATTTTAGATTTATTCAGCAAAATCTTGAGGTAACGTCATCAAGTTTTTGGGCTTGATAAATAGATATATTTTGATTAAAAACCTACCATGTCAAACAGTAACTTCAAAACGTCTGCAATATTTCAAAATTCAGTTTTGCAATTCTTGATTCAATCAATAAAATAAATTGACTCAGTGATTAATTTTTTTGAGACACCCCTTATAAGCAAAACTAAAAAATATGAATGGTATGATAAATCATAAGTATAGTCTCATTCATTCTCAGTCAGATTCATTTGGCAAAATTTTGGGCTGACGTCATCAATTTTTTGGAGGGGATAAGTAAATATACTTTGAATAAAAGTTTATTATGCCTATCATATATGTTTAAAACACCTGCAAGATTTCAAAGCATTCGATTTTGCAGATTCAAAATTAGATTGTATAGTAACCGTATTCGAGATACACCCACATAAATTTTTATGGCACCAATCACTCAAAAAGCGGTGCTCCTGAAACCGCAACCATAAATTATGAAAAGGGCTTGACAGGTCATTTTATACAGAGCCGTACTCGGGTTGAGTTGAAAGTTTTTCCCGAAGTACTTTGGGTCGATTTGAATTGGTCTTCATTCCAATAACTGATTGCACTTCTTACTTGTGGGTCGTTATAGTGACTTGTAATCTTATAAATATTATTTAACTAATACAATTTGTCTATTATTTCACCTTATTTTTTTAATAGAGTACGGCCCTGAAAAATTCTGCCGGAACGTGCCGATATCCGGTCGCATAGGGTGCTAAAATCAATAAATTACTGTTGCCATTGTTGCCAATTATCTGTCGTAAAGTTTTATGTGGGTATATCTGGAATGAAATTTGTATAGGTGAAACGAAGTTCACGGAGTCAGTTAGTTTAATGTATTTTTTAAAAGATTGGGATTTCGATGCTAAATTTTATACCCCATGTTAACTTAAGTTTGAGTAAAGACTCAGAGTTGAAATTTTTACTGAATGTAATTTTGGTCTTCTTTTGTCGGCTTTATTAAAGGTTATGCTTTAAGTTAAACGATATTTCTTAAAAAAAATTATACTCCCTATAACATTTCTAAAATTTGATTACTCGTTCGATTACTGGTTTTTAATGACCGAAATTCGTTAACATGCTGCAGTACACAATTAAAGAAAAAATAGGATTGGTCAGTGGATACATTATAGACTTATCGATAAGAAAAATTGCGTAAAATTTTGCTGCAGCATTTTTGCATCGTCCCATACCCAGCAAGGGCAGAATTCAAACATTTTATGACAGATTTATAAACGGAGGTTGTCTAAGTCGTGGATATCAAAAACGCAGTTTCAGTTAAATTATTTTTTATTTTCTTTTCTAAAAACTATAATAATTATATTAAAATTTCAAAACTTCTTATGATGTACCTAAACTTTTTAACCAAAATTAAGGTATCTTTACTTTTTAAAGCACAAAATAAAAATATACTGCAAAAATGGTAATGGAAATTAAAGTAGAACTCTAATAAGGCTATATCCACCGCAAAAATTATCTCTGAGTTTTTACCGTAACATGGGGTCCAAAATTTAACGTGGCCACTTTTAAAAAAGATGCACTAAGCAAACTTTTGAGATGCTGCCATTGCCATTAAGTTGTTGGAAGTGACGGACAGAAAAATTCTAATTTTCTAATTACCGACTCATTGTGCATGAGCATCTGCAAAATTAAAGTTAAATTATAAAATTTTATTGTAAAATTTTAATTTCCTTAAACATACTCGAACATCGATCCAAAAATATAGTGAATTGCATAAATCACAGGTGTCTGAACTTTATTTATTATTATTTTGACGTGCACACAAATTTTAGTTACAGTTGCACATACCACGTGGCCTAATTTCTTGCAGTAGCACAGTGCTCCAACAAAACTTCTTGTAAAAGCACGAGCAGTTAATAATCACAAAATATTCCCCAACAAAACCTGTATCAATAACCGGTGTATACATACAGCCTTGTGAAAAAGTATTGTTGTACCGTCAATATTTTAGTAATTGGTTAGTGTTAATTTATGGTTAATTATTATGGACTTCCCCAGTACATTGACTAACGATTTTTGTTAAGAAACTTGCAAAAATTAATAATTTATAGCTTATCTCATAAAATACTTTATGTGAAAAACCCAAACATTTACACTGGAGGACTCTCCAAAACTGGTTCTGGTGCACAGTAATTTAGTATTTATTGTATGCACAATAAGGTACAACTCAAACAGTTCAGTACTGCCGTTATTGTTACATCTATTTTCCAAGAATTTCTTCGATTTTCATATTTATGGTCAATAAAAAGATAGTCCCACTGAAGTTTTTTGTGTTTATTCAAAGTAACCATTGAATCTCGAGTTAGTTCTACTTGGTATCTTCTGCGAGAAACATGAATTTTGTGTGGACTGTCTTTACAATAGTTTTAGTGGACTTTGCCTCCAGTCAACAAGTTGTAGGTAAGAATAATGGACCGTTAAGAATAAATTATAAGATCATTGTCGGAAACGTAAACATGTCGCTTATGAAAGAGATAATATTTACACATTTCATATTGTCCCCCAGTAGCTACACATTATGCGGACCATGACCATGGTTAATTTCGCACTGGTAAAGGTAACTATATACTGACCACGAATTAGCTCACTTTATTGTCTTATTGTCATTCGTTTTAAAAACTCAATACACAGCCAAATTGATAATTGCTATTAATGAACATAATGTTGCAAAAGAATTTAATTTTTGATACCAAAGTAAGTACTAATAAATACAAAGGATGTTTCCATAGAATTTCTCTCGCCCTTAAAATACAGTTCAATAAACCCGGCTTCTTGGAAATATAAAAATTATTTTAGATTTTTTGTTTTGTGATAAAAATCAAAATATAGTACTCAGCTATTTCTAATTTTTATATCGCAAATCAAATATACTTGAAATTGCTTTTGTATTCGAACAGGCTAATGCTGCCGCAAAAGGATTGGAAGTTGCAGCTTTACTAATTTTATTTGGAGGTTGTCCTTCAATTTCGCTAAAGCAATTATTGGCTAACTAAAGTTGTTCGAAAGGTCCACTTTATTTGGAAGTTTTCTCTGAAAAGTAAAATTAATTACTTAATTAAAATTTGGTCATCCATTTTGAGCTGATGTTTTGAAATGCAAAAAAAACCAAAATTGGACTTGACTTACGGGCCAATTTCAAGTTGGTTTGCAATTAATTGCAAGCTGCGTTGCTATGGTAACCTCGCAAAAATGTAATGGTTTGTATTAAGAGTTCTACGAGATCACCATAGCAACGGCGCTTGCAATTAATTGCAAACCAACTTGAAATTGGCCCGTTAGTCTTATATGTGTTAAAAAGTTGGTGGTTGATTTATTGCAACTCTTCATATTGCTCTAACTTCCGTGGCAAAATTGGCACTTCGCTTTAATTTTGTCACCAATCACTACAATTATTTTAAAAAATTCTGATTTAAAGATAAGTGGCAAATTGATTTCCTCTCGCAAAATTGAATTAGACGCAAGATGCAGAACACAGGACATAGTTTTCAACAAGTTGAACTGAACTGAGCAACTGAACAAGAGGATTTTACTTGGTCCGCTAATACAATCTGCGGATTAAAAAGAGAGGATATCCCTCTTAATCCCAATCTTGTTACCTACTACTTTTCTAAACCCAACAAAATTTAGAAAAGACTGTTCACGGATGTAATTAAAAATGTAGTTAAATTGTAGTTAAAAATTTATCAAAATTGTTAAGATTTATAAAGGTACATTAAGCACCTACAGTCGAAAAAGTCTTTTAATATTAGGAGGAAACCTTTCAACCTCTTAAGCTCACTACACTAGGCAACTCAAATTTTGTTGTATATGTATTTCAACAATACCCTATAAATATTGACTTTATCTCTACATTTTTTAGGTGACGCATGTACTTTACAATCAACTAAATCACTGGGAGTTTGTAAATTGTTTAATGACTGTGAAAAAACACGAAAGGAACTACAACAGGGCCAGTTTCCTCAAACATGTGGATTTCAAGGAACACAACCAATAGTATGTTGCTCAGAAAGTAGGACAGTGACACCGGAGGCAAGCACAGTAGAGGAAACAATTACACCACGTCGATTACCAGGCGATATAAGTAAAAAAAGTAAGTATAAAAGAGTTAGAGTAATTTGTGTTTAAATACATATAAAAATTTAAACAATTGTGTTAAATTACAACCTGAATAATGGTAAGGAAAAAAAGTGGTGGATGGTTAATTTGATAGAACTTCCCTCGTCGTTTGCGAATTTTATTTTTGATAATAATCCTTAGTTAAAGTTAAAACAGGTGTTAATAGGCATTTAAAAACTCCCCACGCAGACAGATAGACTGACAAAGGCTTCAAAATTAAAACATCCCTCTTTTTGCGTTAAGGGTTAATAAAATGAACTCTCTTAACTGTAGGCCAGGTACACATAAGAAATATATTTTGACTAAAAATTTACCATGCTTATGATAACTTTTCGTCTCAAACATTTCAGAGCATTCGGTTTTGCACTTTTATGTTTTCTCGACGTTTCATGATCCCTACAGTACGAAAAATGTAGTCCCTCGTTTCCGTCTGTGTGTCTGTCTATCTGTCTGTCTGTCTGGTGTCTGTATCCATTTTTATTAGACAGGTAACCTCCGAAGCTGCTCACGATGGTTAAATACTAACCACAATTTGGCTAATCATCCCCACCAACAATTTAATGACGTCATTTCAATGAATTGTATTTTAAAATGATTTGAATGTCATACAAAATATACTCCAATGCGAATCCGTTTTCGGTTTTTTCGCTAAACATTCAAATGTTCGCAAAAACATTTACAAGGTTACGTTATATTACCAAGACGGGACGTAAGTCCCCCTGGCGCATTGGTAACACGGTGTGACTACTTTTCTTTTGTGCTGTAACTAGTATTATCCATGTTGATGACGTCATCGCAATTTTTTTATTGATCAAATTAAGAACAAGTCACTCCATTTTCTCGAAAATGTGAAGCATACGTACGTCTTTATGTAATAATGATAAAATAAGAATTATAAAATTCAGAACATTTTGTTCGATTGTGGTTTCATTAATAATTTTAGTCCTCTATTTTGAGAAGACAAACTCATTCAACTCAAACTAATTTCTACGTGATATTCTTTCGATGTATAAAATAAAAATTTATTTATAATTATAATTATAAATAAACATTTGAAACTCAGATTGCTATTACCTAGTGCTGAAGGACATTTTTTCCCGTTAGTTATGTGCTTTAAATGTATTCTACATTGTTCGTACCGCGCAGGGTCTGCGGGGGGTTATTTATGTCGCTGGTACAATTTCGAGGCGACGTTATCGCATTCTTTGTAGAAATAATTAGACAAAGTTTGGTTAGCGTCTTGTCTACAGTCTACGCGATACTAACAACACACAACAAAAATTGATACAGATTGACAAACAGGCAGACGGAAACGGGAGATCTATTTTTTCGTACTCTAAGGGTCATAACTCATCAAGAAAACATGAAAGTAACCAGTCGCCCGATGGACTCGATTTTAGCTTACGCTCGGGAAGTAAACACACTATATTGTGTCATTTTTGTAAAATATAGCAATTTTAATTTTTATATAAAATAACTATACATAGTTAAAAATTAAGTCGAAGGTTATAGCCCATCCAGTGGAATAAATCATACCAATCTTTCTCGAACAATTATAAAATAAAGATATGCATGTAATGTTAAAGTTAACGTGAAGACGTGCTACGCGTGTGTTTCAAATGAGTTTTTCCTTTATAAATTTTTGTGGTGACGTTATCAATATAAGAACACATATAACACGTAGGTGCAGTGTTATTAGTTATTATTAGGTTATATTTGTGCATTTGTTTTTTCAGAATGTCGAGATTACTCTTCTTACGTGTATAGGGTACTGCCACTTACTATTATCGGTGGTGTGCGAGCTGACCCAAAAGAATTTCCACACATGGTGAGAAAATTTAAATAGGTGTTGTTGAATTTTCTTGGAACAGCAAATTTGATTGTTCTGATATATTTTAACCAGTCTTTACAAAAAATTTAATACACTTTTGAACTATGATACTATGAACTAAGTTTTATAGAAGTGATTATTATTTTTTTTAAATAACGGTATTTCCAAGTGATAAACAGCAGTCTTTGTAAAAAGTATGTACAGGAATACATGCTCCTCTAAACGTGGATAGTTTCTACTTGTAGTTTAAATATTAAATTAGCAACCTCTGATTCGTAAATAGACACGTTTGATATCAACATCATAACTAATTTAAACCCAAAGCCATGCAAACAGCATGTCTTGGAAAAAGAACTGTCAATTGAAAGTTTACAACCATATACATAAGTTTTTTAAACCATATATATAATTTTATTGTGGTTGATTATTATTATTATTATTTTTGTGATAGGCTGCAGTTGGATACGAACCAGCTCCTGGAGATGTGCAATGGCTCTGTGGTGGAACAATTGTAAGCAAAAACTTTGTCTTAACAGCTGCACATTGTTTG
Source organism: Zophobas atratus (assembly GCA_022388445.1). Classification (NCBI taxonomy): domain Eukaryota; kingdom Metazoa; phylum Arthropoda; class Insecta; order Coleoptera; family Tenebrionidae; genus Zophobas; species Zophobas atratus. Next base: position 34,695,812 of record CM039449.1, read on the forward strand.
AGTGATATGAATGCGTAAGTATGCTGCGAAATTATTGGTGTTTTTCATACATCGTAAGTGATAAAAGAGTGAAAATATTAGTTTCCCGTCTACATATTTTTTAACTAAAGTATGGATACACCTAACTATTTCCAAAGCAGTTGATCAGAATTCACTGAAATTTGATGCACAAGTAAAAGTGCCTATTTGTACTCTATCTTCTGAACTTCTGAAGCATTATTCAAGTTTCCATCAGCATTTGTTTTGGAGATACAAGGCCGATTGTTGTAAAATTTTGTATTTATACTAGGTATATCATGTAGATGGAAAAGCGCTAATCAAAATTTGATTTATCACTGCATAAATATTTTTTAGATTTGCTTATGCGGGGTGTGTGAAAAAAATTAATGACTGAGTCAATTGATTTTATTGATTAAATCAAGAATTGCAAAACTGAATACTAAATACTGAATACCTTATATTCCTAATATAAATACAAAATTTGACAACAATCGGCCCAGTACTTTCGGAGATTATCTGTCTAATAAAAATCCGGGACGACAGACAAACGGACAGACAGGCGGAAATGGGCGACTTATTTCTTCGTACCGTAGGGGTCATGAAAGGTCGAAAAAACGTAAAAGTGGAGCGTCGGTGAACGGACTCGTTTACAATACTTCTTTGCTTACCTCAGGAAGTAATAAATCAAGTTGACCTTGTATCTTCAAAACAAATGTTGACTGAAATTTAATAAGATTTGAGAGGCTAGTGGTGCAATACTTTTACGTGTATACCAAATTTCAAAAAGTTCCGATAAACAGTTCTATGTAGAAATATTTAGCTGTATACAACTTACTATTTTTTTTATGAAAAACTATACCTAATATGTCAAAATTATTTAATATAATCAGTGATTAAAAAAATTAATGCCCTCACTGAATACATTACGTGACATTTTACAGGGGAAATGCTAAATGGGTAAAACTTGGTGTGAACAAACTCACCGATCGAAGGCAAGAAGTAAAAATAGCTGACCGGATAGCTCATCCTGACTACAGAGCCAGTTCTCACTATCACGATATTGGATTGTTAAGATTAGAAAAACCAGCTAAAATGAATCCAAACGCACGACCAGCGTGCCTTTATTTATCACCAAACATTACAGCTCGAAGTGCCGTAGCAACAGGATGGGGTCAAACTTCTTGGGGTGGCGAAGGCAGCAACGATTTGCTTAAAGTGACTGTTGAACTTTTTAATTGGAACGTTTGCGACGAAACCTACAAGAATCAAAGGAAACTCAAAAGAGGCATTTTGAATGATATTCAATTTTGTGCCGGCTCGATGACAGAAGAAAAAGATACTTGCAAAGTAAATAAATACTAATATATTATACCACCCACTCTATTAATTAAATACAAAAATGGACCCTTTCTATTGTTTGGAATGAAGGCCGGCGAATAAGAGATGGCGCACCAACATGTGGCCGACAAACGCCGTCGCCTAACTTGGATCCCAATCGCGAGCATAGACTACCCCTATAACAGCAACAAAACTATTCTTAAATCTACCACTCGATAGAGGGCGACGGAAAAAATTGTAAGAAAGATTTGTAAAAAGATAATTTACAGCGTTGCAGATGAACCTAACATGACTTTGCCGATATTTCCAGTCAACTAGATTTTCTTTCGTTTAGAAGTTTCTGATAATTAAATGAGTTTTTCGGAAAAAAATCGTCTTTATGTGTTTTAAAATTCAATCCGGATTTTCGGCCTTTTGGTGTTTCACTTCGACACTTGAACTATCTTAAAGAAAACGAAGAGTGGAAAAAATGGAACAGATTTACAAACTCTTCTTTTATTACTTTCCGAGCGTAAGGAAAACGAACTTTTGAGAAAACGCATTTAAAATTATTTTCCTTTGTATTTACTAGTAACAAAAGCGAGCTCACGACAGCGTAAAAAAAATTCCAATGCGTTATTCATAATTATTTTTAAGTTTTCAATAGAACTAAGAAGTATTTAAAACAACAAGTAATAATTTGTTTGTATTATTTATTCATTGTAATAATACCATTTATTTATCAGAAATAAAATCTAATTGACTAGAAATATAGGAAAATTTGTGCTAGATTCATCTGGCAACGTTGTAAATTATCTTAAAGCCTACTATGAGATTCTTACAACTGTTTCCGCCGCCCTCCATAGCGTGGTTTATTTAAGAACAGTTTTGTTGCTGTTATGGGGGTAGTCTATTGGCACAATTGAGGTCCAAACTATTCGACGGCGTTTAACGGCCACATATTGGTGCGTTATTTCTTATGAGCTTGCCTTCTGCCTGTTCGCTCCAAATAATAGAATGGGTCTATCTGTATGTACTTAATCAATGACTATACGAAGGTGTTAAGTCCAGTGTGTTTAGGCTTAACACTTGCCTTACACTTTTCGTTTCGTCTTTAGGATTCATTTCATACATTCCCACCGTTTATCATTCTTGTCGTTACCACCTGCATTGTAAACTCCCTTTTCTTTCTTGTTCCTAGTATTTCTTTCGCCACAGCATTTGACTAAAAAGTTTGTGCTGAATGTTTATTAAATTTAGAAGTAAGTAAGTATGACTTAGCCGTTAGCACTAATAAAGTTTCTTTTATTGTAGGGAGACTCTGGGGGTCCGTTACAAATTTTTCACACTAGTGACGAAATAAAATATATGTATGACATAATAGGTATAACATCCTTCGGGAAAGGTTGTGCTGGTAGTCCTGGAGTATATGTGAGAGTTTCAAATTATATCCAATGGATAGAAGACATTGTATGGCCATAGATTTCGTTTTACCGTAAAGTCTCCATAGGAATTTCGATGTTAAATTTTATACCCCACGTTAACTTATGTTTGAGTAAAGACTCAAAATTGAAATTTTTACTGAATGTAATTTGGCTCATAATTTGTCGACTTTATTAACGATTATGTTTTAAGTTAAACGATATTTCTTAAAAAAATGTACCTAACGTTTCTAAAATTTGATTACTCATTCGATTACTGGTTTTTACTGACCGGAGTTCCCATACCCCGTAAAGCCTGAATTCAAACATTTTATGTCAGATTTATTAACACAGATTGCCTCGGTCGTGGACATCAAAAACGCAGGTTCAGTTAAATTATTTTTTATTGGAGTTTTAACTCGGTGTCGATGTCGGTGTCGGTTTCGAGGACACCGAGACCGGTCTGAACTAATGAGTCTGAATATGTAACGCTGCACTATAGAAAGGGAAAAAGAAATAAACTATCAAACAATATGTACATGAAACGCCTCAGAGAGTGGGACTGATTCTCTCTCTTAGGGCCCCAAGGATGCTCTAAGTCTAAGAGAACACAACCGACACCCACTCGCTGCCAGAATTCAAAGACTGACTCAAAGTGTCGTGCCCAAATAGTTTTGACCGCGGCCGAGCTTTTGGACACTAACAAAATTATTTATTTGGGTGTAGGCCCATTTCCTTGGAAATGGAAGAGCTAAACTGCATGAAGGGGAAGAAGTAATAATTAAACAGATATAACATTTTTATACGTATATTAAAAGAAAGCATAATAAGCATGTCAAAAGAATAATCGAGTAAATGTGTAAATAATCAACAGAAAAATAAAACATAAAATAAATTCACACACATAACACGAAAAAAACAAAACAACATGCAAAACATTCTTCTAAAGCGCTACGCAATTATATTCCACTAATAAAACTCTTAAAATCTATGAACATAACCCACATTTTTAATTAATAAACTTAATCCTAGAAAAATCAGCATGCAAAACATAAAACAAAAAAACTACTAACTACTAAATGGAATCATTACTTAATTATTTAAATAAATTGCGATTGGGCATTTATATATATTAATTAAATCATGAGAACAACTAAAATAACGGTAAAAATCATGCACTTAAATCTACGACAACTTATGAATATAAACATGTAAAAAGAGAGATAAATAAGTTTTCACATACATCGATTAGCTAAATATGCCGAGCACAACAATCGTTCACAAGAAAAATTGATGGTTACAGGACAGGTAGATACATGTAAAAACAAACAGTCATAATTTATACATGCAGTTAAACATTGGGACGTTAGTATCATAAATGCGCTAAAATACAATGAGACGATTAAAATAAAGTATAATGTGAGAAATATAGCAATATAACATATACTATAGCAAAATAATCAGAGAACGGAGTCATATTTAAACGGTAAAAATTTCAATATAAAATAATCGACAGCAAGAAAATTAGATTAAAAGGTTTCAATTCGGGAACTTCCCAAAAACGCACATAAAATATTCATGTCGCAAGCAAAGAATTAAATCGGCAATTTACAGAAATTTGGAATAATTATCATAAAAACGAACGGTAAATTATCGAAAAATCCTCTCCAAAAAACGCATATAAAATATTTATGTCGCAAGCAAAAGAGTTAATTTGGCAATTTACAGAAATTTGGAATAATTATCATAAAAACGAACGGTAAATTATCGAAAAATCCTCTCCAAAAAACGCATATAAAATATTTATGTCGCAAGCAAAAGAGTTAATTTGGCAATTTACAGAAATTTGGAATAATTATCATAAAAGCGAACGGTAAATTATCGAAAAATCCTCCCCAATAATCAAGAACCGACGCAAGGCTAAACGTGCCACCTGCAAACGGGAACATATGGAAGCACTAAAGATTACTTTCGGTGCCGGCGCTAACTGTTCACACCCAACGTAACGGAGAAAACGCATAAATTAAACGCTACACATGTACGATTCGAACTCGAGAACACATGACGAAAAAACGGAAAGCAAGATAAATTAAGAATGACTAAAAGGTAGACTTACACAGCTGCAGCATTGAGAATTTTTCTATCTTCCTCTCGGGCTCAGCAAATTCTTCTAAGTTCGGATTTCTTCAAAATTCAGCAAAAATTAATAAAAATCTCGACCAATGATTCGGCAGAGCCTTCGGCTACAACTGGAAACTTCTACTCTAACTGAATTAAACCGTTTTCGGCGCTACTGCTTATATAGGGATTTTTACTCATTATTCTTGTCTCTCGTGACTTTAGTGGACTATATTTCTTCATGATTAGTGTATTACTCGGTACGGGATTTTAGGTTTTATTTCGTTGTGTTATAGGGTTTAGCTTTTAATTATGGTTCCGCGACTGACGTTTTTTATTGGTTAGTGTGTCGTATATTTTCGGGTTTTTTCAACTTGCGTCATGCTTTTCATGTCGTCATCGCTACATGTGGTTAGCTTGTTGTAGCTATTTTTAAAAAGGGCGTTTTTTCTGAGGTTGTTTATGTGTCTGGGTTTCGTTTGCAGCTGTTTTAGTTTGGATACAATTTTATATGAAAGTAATTGCGATTGGCGATGTTTCTGGCGTATCATTTTGTACACGTTATTTGCAATGTCTGGCAAGCGTAATGTTATTCGCAATTTGCGAATACGCGAATTTTGTTTCTGCATTTGGGGATTGATAGTTGATTTTGTTTATCTATTTGACTGGTACTATATGCCGATTAGAACATGCGTGTTAATTAATTAAGATTTGCAAATTTTCTAGTTATGTTTTGAGGGTTTGTTATTAGTCTTTTTAGTTACAATTTTCTCGTGAACGAATTTAGTGACGGCTCGTCACAACACTCCCTGGCAAAAAGTAAAATGCGAGCACCGAAATGTTCGCAGTTTTACTCCTACGTCCCTGATATGACTGGTTTGCGATCTGTTTTATTAGCAAAACTTTCCTATTATTTCTGATTGTTAAATTTTTACGGATATAAAAGTTGTGCCAATAATACTTGTTGCTTACTTATTTGTATAGACTGCGCTCTTCTTCTCTTCTGGAGGTGTCAAGTGTGATGCCTTTCTATGGGTCGTTTTGATTTGACGGGCTCAGTTCTGGGTTGTTAGTCTCACTTTCTTGGTCCAAGGTTGTGGTGGTGGGTAACTCAATGACTACCGTTTTGCGAGGAGTCACGCCTTGATATATGTGTACGTTGGAGTATGTATGAGGACGAGGAGGCGTTTCGATGGTTTGCCTCTCTGTTGTGTTTGTTGGTGATGGGCTCGTCTGGATGCAAGTGATCTGCTCTATGGCTTCATATACTCGGGCTGTCTGGTGTTCGTTGTTGATAGCCTCTCCTCGAACTTTCGTGGCTGGTCTCGGGGTGTCATAACCGGCTGCTGTTTCATTGTTCGCCATATAGAGAGGGTTCTCCTTGTAGTTGGACCGCCATGTTATGTTGGAGGGAGTTCGTGCCAACGAGGTGAAGCCTTCTGGGGAAGTTGAGGATACTTCCAGAGAGGTTGGTGTTGTGGGTGTGGATTGTGCGTCCCCACTGGATGGATTTTTGTGTTGTGGAGCCCCTCGGTACAGGTTGATCATGCAAAACAACAGTATATTAATGATGATCAGGCCAAACACAATGATTAGGATATCATTGTATTGTTCTAGCTCATTGAGATTTTGCGTTAATGAGCACCTTGGTTGATATACGAGTGTTTGTGATTGTTCAACAAACGCTCGTATAGGATCATATTGCTTGAGACTTATCGTTTGTCGTTCTCCGCAGTTCATAGGGAGGAGAACTGACGTCATTGTCGTCGAGATATTGTTCACGGTGTTTGTGTCGTGACTAACCCACCATATGTGTATTGGGTTAGAGTTGTTCCTTGGTTGTTGCCATGTTAAATTATATAGCTTAGCATTGTCTTTAACTGGCCAAATTATGGGGACCCATTGCTGATTTACAGTAGGCATCTTGTCGTTGCATTTCTAGGGTTTATGCTGAATTTCCTTCTTGTGTCGGACTACCTACGGTCAAACTCTTTTATCTTGCTCTCTTACAATTTTATTCTATGATCTAAAGTTATTTATGTATGTGATTATATTCTTAAAAACTAGGCATGCATTAATATTTGTTATTACTAATTTTTTTTTTTTTTGTATTATTATTATATATATATTTTTTGTTTTTCTTTTATTATTATTAGTGTTAGTTTAAGTGAACAGTTAGAACCAGGTATGATTTCGGGGTTCTTTTAGATCGTCTATCGCTTGCTTAAGGTCCACATATGTTATCGTATGAGATTTGGTTAATTTCTTTTTCTCCGATTTCGCGTCAGGTCTTGTATCTGCTAGAGGTTTTTCCGACACTTTTGAACACGATGGTTCTTCCGGTTTTACATCAAAGTTTTCGGAGTACATGTAAGCTAAGTCGGGAGCTGTTGGGAAGTATCCCGGATTGGGCGGGTTATTATCGCTAGGTGTATCGCTACGTTCTGTGATTTTTTGCATATTTCGGAACACCTCTTTCTTGTGTTTCCGGTGGAGAAGCCACATTGTTAGGGTGTCCCAAAAACTAGCTAAGATTTTAATTGACCATCCGTGTTCTTTTTGAATAGCTATAGCGTTTATGATTACTTCAATTACTATTTTAGCGAAACGAATAATAAAATATATTCCCAGGATGCCGCTTGTCCAGGAACCTATCCATTTGAACCAGCCCCACATCTTTTCTATTGTGGTTTCTGCTAGTTTTTCCATTTCCTCAGCGCTAAACATGTGTAGCATCGAAATGCCCTGATTGTCTATTTCCTGACCCATCGCTTTGCGTGTGAGTATGTTATTTATGGCTTTTCGTTCATGTCCAAATAGCATCGCGTCTTGTGCTGCTCTGATTTCTTGAGCCGTATAAATGCCTCCAGCACCCAGGTTCTGAATGGGAGTAAATGTCAATTTAGCTTCAGTGTCGACTGCTAGTGTTGTTGGTATGAACGCGTTTCCTGGATTCGGGCTGAAGCTTGTCCATTGGTTGTTGATATGATATAGCGGTGGTATGAGCGAATTGCATTCTATCTGTTCTGCGTATCGTTGCAAAATTCTGGTGACTGGTGACATGTAGAAGGTTTGGTTGTCTATCTTTACAGGAAGTTCTAGGTAACAGTTCTTCTCGCGTCGAATTTCTACTAGGCGTGGAGTGCATTGCAGAATGTATAACACTTCACCTGCTACTTTTCCTACGTATCCATTCTTTCCTTTTATTATCGAACTGATTAGGTTGGGAGTTAGTGGTGCAAGAGCCAATCTGTTTCGTAGTATTTCTCGTCGTAGTAAGCATCGTCTATGGATTGTGTGAGCATATGTTCTATCGATAGTTCTTTTAAAAGATTGCTCCATGTACAGAAACTTGGAATTTACGTACATGGTGAGATCGACATTTTCTGATCTGATGTTTCGTCCTATATCTTTCATCGGTGATATTATCTTTCGTTCAGCTACAAATAGTCTCGGGTGTTCTGTTACCCACACGGTCACTCCACAGGCGGTGTCCTGTTTTTCCAAGGATAAGGCAAATACTTTGTCTCCTTGCTCCACAACGATGTATTTGTTTGCTGCTGATGAGTTTTTCTGATAGATTAGTTGGCCTTCTCCATTGAATAGTGTGGCTACGGTGCTGCACTCTGTTGGTTCTATAGGATTCCAAACTGATTCTCCGATTATTGTGTCGATGCAGTATCCGTTTAGAAATGAGCAGGTTACTCCTCCTCTGAGTGTGATTTCGTTCTGTTCTAGTTTTAACGTGGCTAGGTAATCTTGCACTGTTATTTTTACGGTGGCTACGACTACTACGTTGTCCCATGATATTCCGTTTTCCGAATAGGTTGTTCCTCGGCAAGTTCCGTCAGTTGATAATCCTCCTGCTAGTGTTACGGAGGTGCTGATGGTGCTGTTTGGTCGGATACGTGAAATGATTTGTCCGTAGAATCCTCTATATTCCTGATATTGGTGAATCGATTTGCAACCGTCTCTACCCGCGGTGTGGACATAGGTGTAAAGGCCTCGGCTTACTATACTGCTGTGACTATGCATGCCACAGTATGTTATTAAACGCGTTACTTCGACGAGACATGTTCGCACATGTATTCTCTCGAATCGATTCTTCTGTATGATCTGAACTTGTCTGGGTATTGTAATATATCCATATTCTGGGTCTGGGCATTCGGCTACGTCATTTAGCGATATCATCGTGATGTTTGTTGATGGGTTCTGACAATCGTAGGCGATTAGGGATGCGGTTTGTCTGAATAGGCCAATCCATGTTAAGATGGCGATATACTCATCTGTAAGCAATATGTGGTCTTAGTATTTGTCTTCTGGTTCCTCTATGCTATGTTATTAATCTTATCTATCTTAACGGTTCTTATTTTCTATGTGTTTATCTATCTTTAACGGTGTATGTATAATGTAGTGGGTTATATTCGTTTACGTAGAACCCAAGGGTGCTCTGGGGCTCTACCTTTGCTTCTTGTATGGTAAGGATGCGGTTGTCCGTTTTCTTCTTCTTCATTGTCGTCTTCGTCGTCTGATGATTCTTCTATTTCGACTTCTTCCTCTGCTTGATTTGCTTCTTCTTCTTCTTCTTCTTCGCTGCTAGTTTCTTCTTCAAAAGTGAATAATCGTTGTAATCCGTCTAGATCTTCTAAAATTCTCTTCTCTATCTTTCGTTCTCCTTCATCTTCGTCACTGCTTATTTCGCTGTCTCTCGTTGGTTTTCTCGTTGGTAATTCGAGTTCTTCTTCTTCTTCTTTGGATTTTGATGGTAAGTTGGTTCTCCACGGTTTCATTCGGCTTTCATGTACTAATAGTTCCTTTGTTTTTCCGATTTCTTTGATTAAATAATTAACTGGTCCTGTTTGTGTAATTACGCGATAAGGACCGCTCCATTTTGGATAGAATTTCGATGCTAATTTCTTTCCTTTTACTGCTGGTGTGAAAAGATACACTTTGTCGCCTTGTTGGTAATGTTGGTATTTGGTTTTCTTGTTGCGTTTGTCGCACCTTAGTTGGTTGTTTCTTTCCAGGTTGTATCCGGCTGTTTGTAGAGCTTGTTGCATCCTTGCCATTAGTTCACTCGGGTAATGTTCGTCGAAATTGTATCGGACTCGGGTTGGGTTGAGTAAGGTGTGGAATGGTAGTTCCATATCTCGTCCATGCATTAGGAAAAATGGTGTTTCTTTTGTACTTTCATGAACTCTGTTCCGATAAGCCATTACTACGAAGGGAATCATTTCGTCCCACTCTATGTATTCTTCTGAGATGTAGTGCGAAAGCATGGTTTTCAGTACGTGATGCATACGTTCGATGACTCCGTTCGTCGAAGGTCTGTATGGACTTGTTTGGATTTTCTCGATTCCTAAAATTCGACACATTTCTTGAAAGAGTTCCGATAAGAACTGGGTTCCACAGTCTGTAAGTAACATTCGTGGTGTTCCATGTCGTAGGACTATGTTGGTTACGAAAGCTCTGGCAATGGTTTTGGCTTTCATATCGGGCAATGGAATGCACTCTGGATATCTGGTGAGATAGTCCATGCACGTTAAGATATATCGGTTTCCTGTGGTGGTTATGTGAAGGGGTCCGACTATATCTAGAGATACTAATCCCCAAATTCCACATGGTACTGGCATTTTCTGCATATCTGGTGATGGTTTTGGTTGGTGTTTTCGCAAATTACAGGAGTGACAACCTTGACAGTATTTCTTTACATCGGTAGTCATTCCTTTCCAAAAGAAGTTCTGCTGGATGAGTTTAGTCGTTTTCTTGGCTCCTCCATGAGCTGTCCATGGAGTATCATGGTGTAATTGGATGATCCTGTATCTCAATGGTCTTGGGATTACTATGGGCTCATGTCTCTGCAGTTCCTCTCTGGGTTTATGGCATACTCCATCTTGATCGAGGTAGTATTCTCCGGTTTTAAGTCCTCTTTGCACATCGTGGTCGTTCTTCTGATAGTTCTTTATTTCATCCATGTTGTTGATGACAGGTTCGCAGTAAGGTAACTTGGTTGTAATTGTTTTCACTTCTGTTTCTTCTTCCATGAGTATACTTGAATAGTCCAGTCTCGTGAAAGAATCCACATGGTTTCGTTTTCCAGGTCGGTATTCAATTTCGAAGTCAAATTCCATGAGACACATTGCCCATCTGGCTAGTCGTGAATTCGGGTCTTTGACTGAGAATAAATATTTTAAAGGTCTGTGATCTGTGTAGATGGTGAATGGTTTTCCTATTAGATATGCCTTGAAGTGTTTTACCGCCCAAACTATCGCTAAGAGTTCTCTTTCGATCGTGCTGTAGCGTGTTTCAGCATCTTTAAGTATCCTGCTGGCATAACTTATGGGATGTTCGATGGTGTATTTTTGAGCTAGTATAGCGCTGACTGCGATTCCTGATGCGTCTGTTACCAATATGAAAGGTCTTGTGAAGTCTGGATATTTCAGAATTGGTGGGTTCATTAATGCTGTTCTAAGTTGATCAAATGCTAGTTGTTGTTCCTCTTTCCATTCGAAGTTGGTATCCTTCTTTGTTAGTGTTGTTAGAGGTTTTGCTAGAGCTGCAAACTTCGGTACAAATTTTCTGTAGAATCCGCAAAGTCCAAGGAATGCTTTGACTTCTTTAGCTGATTTAGGTCTTGGATAATGTTCTACTGCTTTGATCTTTGCTGGATCTGTTCTGCATCCTTCTGCTGAAATGATATGGCCTAGGTATTTGGCTTCTTTTAGTAGAAAGTTGCATTTAGTTGGTTTAAATTTCAGATTAGACTCTCTCATTCTGATGAAGACGTTTCTCAATCGTTCTATATGTTCTTGAATGTTGTTACTGCTGAAGACTATGACGTCATCGAGATATACTAAGCATTCTGTTCCTACTAGGCCGTTGAATACGTTGTACATCAATCTTTGCCATGTACTAGGTGCGTTTCTTAAACCCATGGCCATTCGTTTAAATTCGTAATGACCATATGGTGTGCTAAAACCGGTTATTTCTCTATCTTCTGGTTGTATTTCAATTTGGAAGTAGCCACTGGCCATATCCATAATGGAAAATAAACTTGCTCCTTGTAGTTGATCTAGTGTGTCTTGTAGTATTGGTAGTGGAAAGAAATCTGGTTTCGTGATCTTATTGAGTTCTCGATAGTCGATACATAATCGAAATTCTGGATCTTCTCCTGGATGTCTCTTCTTCTCGATCAGTATAGCTGGTGCTGACCATGGTGATTGACTTTCTTGTATAATATCGTTGTCAATGAGGGTTTGTATTTCTTTGTTAAGTATGTCCTTTCGATGGAATGGGACTTTGTATGGTCTTCTGGAAATCGGTGGAACGTTTTCGGTGATGATTCGATGATTAACTTTACTAGTACATGTTAGTCGTTGATCTGGATTGCGAAAGATATCGGTGAATTCCGCAATTAAATTTTCAAACATCTGTTTCTCTTCTTCATTCTCTTCAGGATACGTGAGAGTTGTTAAAAGTTTTTGTAATTCTTCCTTTGTTTCTTTGATTGTTATTTTCCTCACAGTGCAATTCTCTTTCTTTATTTCCTCATCTGCATTAATTGTTTCACAACATTTTCCTATTATTGTTCCTTTTTCTAATGTGATTGGTCTTTCAGTAATATTTGCCATACGCACCGGGATAATTGCTTCATTTATGCACATCACGCGCGTTGTTAAAACGTCGTAGAACTTCTCGTCCAAGGGTTCGATAACGATGCACTGCGAAAGGGCCCTTTTCGAGAGTGCGCCTTGGCAAACGGCTTGGCTTCTTGGTGGTATCTTTATGTCGTCGAGAAGTGTTACAAAGTTTGTCGATGTTGCATCTTGGTTGTTGATTTCATCTGATTTAGTAAGATCTTCTTTATCTCGAAATGTATGTTCTTGTTGATGTTGTTGGTGCTCCGGAGCGTTTACTGGAACTTCACATAATTCTTTTATTTCTTCGTAGTCTTCGATACCTTTGGTAATTAATCCTATCCTAATACTACGGGGTACTTTTTCTTCTATCTGTTTCCAATCATTCTTATCTCTTTCATAAAACTTTTCAGGAGCTCCTGTACTTGGGGACGCCACTACGTTAGCCCCAATCTCAATACTCGGGGTCGCCACTACGTTAGCCCCTATTTCTTTACTCGAGGTCGCCACTACGTTAGCCTCTATTTCTCTACTCGGGGTCGCCACTACGTTAGCCCCTATTACTCTACTTGAGGTCGCCACTACGTTAGCCTCTATTTCTTCACTCGGGGTCGCCACTACGTTAGCCCCTATTTCTCCACTTGAGGTCGCCACTACGTTAGCCTCTATTACTTCACTCGGGGTCGCCACTACGTTAGCCCCTATTTCTCTACTTGAGGTCGCCACTACGTTAGCCTCTATTACTTCACTCGGGGTCGCCACTACGTTAGCCCCTATTACTCTACTTGAGGTCGCCACTACGTTAGCCTCTATTACTTCACTCGGGGTCGCCACTACGTTAGCCCCTATTTCTCTACTTGAGGTCGCCACTACGTTAGCCTCTATTTCTTCACTCGGGGTCGCCACTACGTTAGCCCCTATTTCTCTACTTGAGGTCGCCACTACGTTAGCCTCTATTTCTTCACTCGGGGTCGCCACTACGTTAGCCCCTATTTCTCTACTTGAGGTCGCCACTACGTTAGCCTCAATTACTTCACTCGGGGTCGCCACTACGTTAGCCCCTATTACTCTACTCGAGGTCGCCACTACGTTAGCCTCTATTTCTTCACTCGGGGTCGCCACTACGTTAGCCCCTACTTCTCTACTTGAGGTCGCCACTACGTTAGCCTCAATTACTTCACTCGGGGTCGCCACTACGTTAGCCCCTATTACTCTACTCGAGGTCGCCACTACGTTAGCCCCTATTTCTCTCTGCTTCTCCAACTCGAATCCTTTTCTAATCCTAATAAATCTACATTTTCGTACGGGGTTGCCGCAACGATATCCTTTGAGTCTAATACGATTCCAGCTTCGAATGGGGTTGCCATGCGACTATTGCTTAATTCGAATATGATTTCAGCATCGTATGGGGTTGCCATGCCGATATTGCGTAATTCGAATGAATCTTCTCGATTAAACTCTTCTTCTAAATCTAACGGATTCGCATTTACGTATGGAGCTGCTATTACGGTATTTTCTCTCTTTAACTTTAAATCTTCTCTTAGTTCTCTCATTCTCTGCGGTCTTTCATACTCATTCATTCTTCTTAATTTATGCGCGCTTTGTTGGGGTGATTCATCATCAATCCAACACGATGTCATGACATCTTCTTCAAAGGTCTCTTTTACTACGGTATCCTCAAAGAAATAATTTTCTCCAATAAGATTTTCTTCTGCTTCTATGTTGTGATAGTCGAAACAATTTTGCTGTTCATTGATATTATTCTTTATGGTGATGGGTCGAATTGACTGTGCTTTTCCTTCGGTAATTAATGGTATTTGGCATCCTGCGATGTTGATTAGTTTCGAAGCCCAGCATATTTGTACCTCAAATTTGCCGAGAAAATCTAATCCTATTAAGAGATCGCCTCTGTACGCAATCTCATCTGGTACAACGATGAAGTCATGTTCTACTATGGTGAAGTCATCTAGCTGCAACGGTAGGTGTATGAGTCCATCGTATGGTATAGCATGTCCTTGTACGTCGTTCATAATTAGACTGGTGGGCAGTATGACGGGTTTCTTTAGAAGGCTGACGACTTTCCTTTTGCTTAAACAGACGTCGGCTCCGGTATCGACGATGGCTGTTAGTGGGTGAATATTGTTGATCATTATTACGAAGGTGTTTTGGTGGCGAATGTTGAATCGGATGTAGCATACTTGGGGGTGTGGGGAACAACAAGTTAATTGCGTCTCGCTGTCGCCGGACGGTGAGCTTGTTGCGATGACGGGACCGAAACTTTCCCCGGTTGTTCGGTCCGGTTGTAGTTTAAAGGTTGCGATGTGGTGTTGCCAGAGAACGTATTTTGTTCTACACGGAAGGGGTGGTATTGTTGGTTGTCTACGTAACCCCGATTATAAAACTGGGTCTGTTGATTCAATGGAGCTCGCATTCCGCGGTTTATTGGCTGGTAGAACATCTGCTGATAATTGTTACGAGGCATGAAGAAATTGTTGGGTTGTTGCGCACTGTTGTCATTCAAATAGCGAGGGTTCAAATTGCATTGTCTTGCAAAATGTCCAGTTCGCTTGCAAGCATAGCATACAGGTTCAATGTTGGTGTTGTAATTCGCCCTGTTGCTGTATTGTTGGTTGCTGCGTGGTTGGTTTTGTGAGTTTACGAAATACTGCGTATTGGGTTGTTTTGCAAAATTGTTATTATTTGGTTGATATCGCTGTTGTGAACTATATCGAAAATTGTTATTGTTTCGGAATGATTGTTTTATTGCTTTATTGTTAATAGGGTTCTTCGGTTTGGTGCCTGTGTAGTTTTCATCTTTTCTTATTGCCTTTTCTTTCTTCCTCGCAGAATTTTCTTCGTCCTCTTGATCGGACGCGACTTCCTCAATTTCAATCACTCGTTGAAAGACTTTTCGACTGACATGTCGTTCAACTTGTTCTTCCTTAAGTGCCAAAGTCACGGCGTCGTCGAAAGTTGGTGGATCAGCTGACATCACTCTTTGTCTAATGGGGTCATTTAATCCTTCCATAAAGTGTTGCAAGCATTCTTCGCGGATGGTTTCCTTTTTAATGCGATCTCTGTTGGCATCACCGCTTGGTTTGACACGAGCAAGTGCGAGCATTTGCAAGCGCTCTCCGTATTCTTTAACACCTTCTCCTGCTCTTTGTTTGCATTTCCTGAATTGATGTAGTGCCTCGACAGGTAGCAAAGGCGTTTCATAACGTTTGATTAATTCGTCGCAAAAAGTTCTCCATGTTGCGGCGGCTCTCAAATCGTCGTTATGTTCAAGAAATTTTCTCGCATTCCCTTTTATTTTAATCTTTGCCACTTGTATTGTATACTCATCGGTCCAATTACCAATTGATTTTACGTCGTTGATATGACTGATAAACGTACGTACGGATTCTTCTCCCGTGAAGTCCGGGATCATGTCCGCGGTTAATTGCAAGGTCACCGCCATGATTGGTGAGTTAGATCTAGAGGAGCTCGCGGTGCTTGTTCTTTTTGATCGACTTTTCCTTTTCCGCCCTATGTTTGTAATTTACTCACCTTAGTGAGTGGCTAGCTTATCGTCTGTTGATACACATAATGGAAAGCCGTTGTATTCGTTGTTCTCTTATCCGCTGTTAAGTTTGGCATGCTTTTTCATAATCATTAAAACTTTAATAATAATTAAAACAAAACTATGATTTCAATACCATAGCATTTTCAGTTCTACCGACGAATTCTTTATGTATGTGCAGAGGTCTTCTCTGCGCGCATGAACGTCTTTAACCCTTACCATAATGCGCTACCCCTTACTAGGTGGCGCGAGTTATCGCTATACTTAAATTTTCTCTTGAACGTAAACAAACCCGTTAATTCTTATTTGATTTGTCCCGCTTAATGATTTTTGAAATTACGTAGCGCTTAACTTAATTAGCTATTCTTTTCTATTTCTATTTCTTATTCCTATTATACTAACTAGACTTATTTAACTTAAAACTGCCGTAACATAGTAATTTACCATTGCGTTTGCGATTTGTTATTATTCTCCGTTTTTGTGAACAGGTGCTGAGTGTGAGCTTTTTCTATCGTCGTACAATAATTCTTTCTTTGTATTTCCGCAATATTTTAGTTATAATTTGATTTCCTCAGTTTAGTCGTTTCATTCCCGAATTGTTTGCTAGAATTCTGTTCTTGTGCGTATGCATGTCGTATATTCAGACGCGAATTATTATTGAATCTAATGCGGACGGTCACCCGGAAGCTTTCTCGCGGTATGATGACCGGCGACTGAGTTTTTGCGTTTATTAGAAAAGGACCCCTCTTTAATGTTTTAGTGGATGTTGTTCCAGTAATACGAAAGAAACAATAAAATTTTTTACTGTAATTTCTCGAATTTAAAAAAAATTTATTCATAGATTAAGTCAAGACTGAAATTGAAATTTTGAATGTTATTAATGTTATTTGTCGGTTTCCTTCAAAGGTTGGTTATTTGATTGCTAAGAGAATTACTGAAATATTAAGTAATTAAATCTATTAACTTTTAAGATATTTGAGTATTGGCTGTTCTTTTACGGTTTCTTGTTAGTTTCGTGTAAGGGTTTCACATATGGTCTTTTGGTGATAACGATATCGTTCCGGATTGGTTGCTGCAAGAAATGCATCTTTTTCTATAATTTACGCAATTTTAGGCTTAAGATACTTTATCTATACAGATGGGGTCTTAGGTTTGCGGTCAACTTTTTTCAAATGGTTTGGGTGGAGCAGTGTTTTAATTTTCTAGTGGAGAGCTTTTCTGCGGATTTTCGATTCATTTTACTGTGTGTCTTTCAGCTAAAATGTGTAAGTATGAACATCTTGGTCTATGATTACATTGCTTAGTTGTTTATTATTTTTGTCATCATTTTTCTTTTTATTTCGTTTTACATTGTAAGATTACTGGTTCCTTAAAAAAATAATGAATTTATTGTTTCAGCTTCGGAAAAACGTCTCATAAATCCCCGGCCGGGTATGAGGAGGAGGAGCGGTTGCGGCTGCTTCGCGAAGACGGTTTGTAACTTTTTGTTTGTATATTTTCTTTTTTTTTATAATTTTCTTTTATAAATTCTTGTAATTTTCATTTTTATTTCTTTAAGGTTGTTAGCGATGATTAATGGTGTTTTTGTATTATGATTAAGGTTTCGATGAGGTAGAGATAGGGGTCTTTTTCGGGGCCTCCTCCGATGAGGAAGACGGCGAGGAGCAGGGTACGTTCACGCCCGAACGCATCAAGAGCTCTATCGGGCGGCGCGGCGTCTCCATTTTGCAAGGGGGCGCCGCGCCCGCGGTGGCCGCCGGCGCTCAGCAGCACCTCGTAAGTATCCTCTTTTGTGAGTGCGGTTTTTGTTAAATACTTTTCGGCTTTTGACATTAATTTATTCAAGTCATGGTTGGTAGTCCTTTTGTTAATATTCGAGTTCAATTATGCAATTTCAGTGAAGCACACGTCAGTCGTTCTTTTTACTTTGAAGAGTGATTAAAATAAACTATTTCGAACAAAATTCTGTACCGTCATTTTAGAAATAATATTTATGAATTGTTGGATAAAATTTTTGTTTTTTGTAAATTTTTGTGTGATCAACATTTGCACCTTATGTGGAAGTTTTAAGCAATAATGTAAATGTAAATTACGTTCTGAAAAATTTTTGAAGTTTGTGTGCCTTTGTTCTCTTAGTTCTGTAACTTAATTGATTTCTTAATAACCTTGCTACTGATTATTTTTCTGTTTGTTTCAGAGGCGACCCAACAGGACGCGAAAAAGGGCACTTGAGTAGTAATACTAGTTAATTATATACTTTTTTTTTTTTTATTTTGAAAAAAAAATAAAATTTCTGCTTTAATTTTACTTTTGTGTCTTTGTTCACTCTTCTTTTTTTTTTTTGTGATTTGGAAACGTACAATTTTTCTGTAAAAGGTATGGTGCTTGCAAAATCTTTTGTTGGATACGACCTCTTAATGTGAGGGATCGCATTGCGAATCTGCACCTTGCGAGCTTTCGTACAGGTGCATTGCGGTAACTTCTGAGTGCTGGCTTGTGACGCGTGTTAAATTGAAGTGAAATTTCTAGGTGTTAACAGCTGTTATGATGACACTCTTTGTGATAATTATGTTGCGATTCTTTTGTGCATATGACGACACGTTGTCTCCCGATAATCGAAACAATTTTTACATACTCAAACTCAAGGTCTCTATTTAAGAATGATTTTGATTTATACGCGCAATTGACAAGTTTTTACCACTAAAATTAAACTCTACATGGGGTATCTGGTATTTCTTGAACCAATAGGGTTTAGCGTCGGTTAACCCTTCTACCAATTAGGCGTTTATTGAAGCGAGAGAACACTTTTCGGTGATAATAAAAATTTTGGATAATTCGTAAAGATGTTAGTATCTGTTCATAGTTGCTAGAGTGAACGCGGCCCGTAATTTTCAAGTAAAAGATTGATAGCAAAATTTCCAATGGGTAAGTAAAATTAGTGACTTTATTTGATATTAAAATTATTCTTTGGCGATTATGCGTCCGTCTGTTTGTATTCCGAAATTTTATTGTTATGAGTAAATTTTATTTCTAGGTGAGCCGCGACGATGTTTTAACGGATTTTCCGCGCTAGGTTCGGACGAAGAACTTGACGTTTTTGGCGATAGCGAACCGTTTTACCAATTGGCGGCGCAACTTCGCGCTGCTGCGATGGTGAACGATCATCGCAGATTCGACGACCAGCGGGCCCTCGACATCGCGACCCCCTGCTGAACAACCGGTGGTGGCCGATGGTCAGCAAGCCCCAATAGCGAGACCAGTGGTCACGGCGCCAGCGATGCCCTTGCCGAATTTTCAAGCGACATTTGGTCCACCGCCACCTGTTACAGTGCTATATCCGCCGCGATTTGAAGTGATTTCCGGTCAATTTCTGGGAATTCCTCCGATCTGCACGTCGATTGTTTTCTGCCCGGAGTTGAATTGTCGCGTGGGTGTGATTGGTTATGGGGGGCGTTTGTTAATTTATATTTCCTACCAGTAGGGCATGTTCTGTTTACTTAATAAAATTTGGAAAATGTGTCTCTGCATTTTTATTGGTAGTTTGCTCGTAATTGATTGCGAATTCAAAAGGTCGTTACGAAATTAGCTCGTTAGAGCTCGAAATGTGGAAGTGATAAAACTTTTTACATGAAAAATTTTGATTATAAAAAAAAATGAGAAAAAATTTTGACGAAAGAGTGTGACATAAAAATGTTTCTAAGAGTTAATATAAGCAACGTATTTAAAAAAAATTTTGGTATATATGGTTTTTTTTTTTTAGTTCTTTTTTTTTTTTATTCTCAATTTGCGTTTTACTCTGCTTGCATAGATAAACGATTACTTTTTATGAACTTACTTTTCTGGAAATATTAACCGTAATTTTAATTTGGCATAAATAAACTGGTTTTAGATTTAAAATATGTACAAATTCCGACCCTCCAAAAAATAAAACATAAAAATGCCTCGCATTTTACAAAAATTATTCCCAAAGTTACGGACTTGTAATTTTCTAAACTTAAAATGGAATTTCTGTGACTGATAGAAAATCTCGACAATTTGCTTTTCTGTCTCGTTCAACACCTGTTTACAACTTTATTTTAATTTATTCTTACGAAAATGGTCCGTTTAATGTGATTTAAACCAAAATATTCAGCGCAATAGTCCGAGATGAGTTCGGTGAAATTCTGTTGAAAATTAGTCGCGCGGCGAACGAGTTTACGCTGAAATAAGCGCGTTGACACGACACGGAGGTTCGACAAGATGGCCACGACAGTTATCGCGGTGAAATTACACTGAATTTATTTTTCTTAGCCGTCATTTCGCAGAGTTAAAGCTACATTAATTCTACCGTATTTTCTAGGGTGTCTTACTTTGGATTTTTCTGATTTTTATGATTTTTTTTTTGCGATTTTTACGATTTTTCAAAAATTTTTTTTTTTTGTTAATTCATTATTACAACTTCCCTTCTTTGCAATTTAGCGATAATGATCCTACCGACTGCGCCATTTTGTCGTGCCCAAATAGTTTTGACCGCGGCCGAGCTTTTGGACACTAACAAAATTATTTATTTGGGTGTAGGCCCATTTCCTTGGAAATGGAAGAGCTAAACTGCATGTAGGGGAAGAGGTAATAATTAAACATAATAACATTTTTATACGTATATTAAAAGAAAGCATAATAAGCATGTCAAAAGAATAATCGAGTAAATGTGTAAATAATCAACAGAAAAATAAAACATAAAATAAATTCACACACATAACACGAAAAAAACAAAACAACATGCAAAACATTCTTCTAAAGCGCTACGCAATTATATTCCACTAATAAAACTCTTAAAATCTATGAACATAACCCACATTTTTAATTAATAAACTTAATCCTAGAAAAATCAGCATGCAAAACATAAAACAAAAAAACTACTAACTACTAAATGGAATCATTACTTAATTATTTAAATAAATTGCGATTGGGCATTTATATATATTAATTAAATCATGAGAACAACTAAAATAACGGTAAAAATCATGCACTTAAATCTACGACAACTTATGAATATAAACATGTAAAAAGAGAGATAAATAAGTTTTCACATACATCGATTAGCTAAATATGCCGAGCACAACAATCGTTCACAAGAAAAATTGATGGTTACAGGACAGGTAGATACATGTAAAAACAAACAGTCATAATTTATACATGCAGTTAAACATTGGGACGTTAGTATCATAAATGCGCTAAAATACAATGAGACGATTAAATAAAGTATAATGTGAGAAATATAGCAATATAACATATACTATAGCAAAATAATCAGAGAACGGAGTCATATTTAAACGGTAAAAATTTCAATATAAAATAATCGACAGCAAGAAAATTAGATTAAAAGGTTTCAATTCGGGAACTTCCCAAAAACGCACATAAAATATTCATGTCGCAAGCAAAGAATTAAATCGGCAATTTACAGAAATTTGGAATAATTATCATAAAAACGAACGGTAAATTATCGAAAAATCCTCTCCAAAAAACGCATATAAAATATTTATGTCGCAAGCAAAAGAGTTAATTTGGCAATTTACAGAAATTTGGAATAATTATCATAAAAACGAACGGTAAATTATCGAAAAATCCTCTCCAAAAAACGCATATAAAATATTTATGTCGCAAGCAAAAGAGTTAATTTGGCAATTTACAGAAATTTGGAATAATTATCATAAAAGCGAACGGTAAATTATCGAAAAATCCTCCCCAATAATCAAGAACCGACGCAAGGCTAAACGTGCCACCTGCAAACGGAACATATGGAAGCACTAAAGATTACTTTCGGTGCCGGCGCTAACTGTTCACACCCAACGTAACGGAGAAAACGCATAAATTAAACGCTACACATGTACGATTCGAACTCGAGAACACATGACGAAAAAACGGAAAGCAAGATAAATTAAGAATGACTAAAAGGTAGACTTACACAGCTGCAGCATTGAGAATTTTTCTATCTTCCTCTCGGGCTCAGCAAATTCTTCTAAGTTCGGATTTCTTCAAAATTCAGCAAAAATTAATAAAAATCTCGACCAATGATTCGGCAGAGCCTTCGGCTACAACTGGAAACTTCTACTCTAACTGAATTAAACCGTTTTCGGCGCTACTGCTTATATAGGGATTTTTACTCATTATTCTTGTCTCTCGTGACTTTAGTGGACTATATTTCTTCATGATTAGTGTATTACTCGGTACGGGATTTTAGGTTTTATTTCGTTGTGTTATAGGGTTTAGCTTTTAATTATGGTTCCGCGACTGACGTTTTTATTGGTTAGTGTGTCGTATATTTTCGGGTTTTTTCAACTTGCGTCATGCTTTTCATGTCGTCATCGCTACATGTGGTTAGCTTGTTGTAGCTATTTTTAAAAAGGGCGTTTTTTCTGAGGTTGTTTATGTGTCTGGGTTTCGTTTGCAGCTGTTTTAGTTTGGATACAATTTTATATGAAAGTAATTGCGATTGGCGATGTTTCTGGCGTATCATTTTGTACACGTTATTTGCAATGTCTGGCAAGCGTAATGTTATTCGCAATTTGCGAATACGCGAATTTTGTTTCTGCATTTGGGGATTGATAGTTGATTTTGTTTATCTATTTGACTGGTACTATATGCCGATTAGAACATGCGTGTTAATTAATTAAGATTTGCAAATTTTCTAGTTATGTTTTGAGGGTTTGTTATTAGTCTTTTTAGTTACAATTTTCTCGTGAACGAATTTAGTGACGGCTCGTCACAAAAGATTAGTTTGCAAAATCACCCTTATGACACTGGAGTCCTCAACCGCCAAAAGCAAGCACTAAATTTAATTAAGTCGATGCCAATAAAAACCTTGTGATTGTAATATTCTGGTTATTCTAGTGTCAATTTGTCGAAAGTAAAACGCGTCCTTAAAAATATTATGACATTTCTTTTAGTTAATTTTATTCGTAGTTAGAAACAAATAGTACTGCCAACATAAATCGAGGAGTCCTCAACCCTCACTTGATTTAAACTATGACGCTTCTCTATGTTCTCTAATCTAGCTAGACCACAACAACCCTCAGCATGCAGAAGTCATGCACAGATAACGCTCGGAAATCAGTCTGAGTGGAGAAGTTGCTTGACGAATTACTCTTGCATCCAGGTGTATTGCGGTGAGGCGATTAGTGTGCGTAGGCGTTGACGGGCAGCGCCTGCTGTTCGCAGCGATGGTAACTAGCGACTCGAGCGCGAGAGTAGCGTGGGCGTGATCGAGAGGGCGCTACGGTCCATGTTACAACTATTTAATAAAATGTGTTCATTTGATTATTCCAACGACTAAATTAGGTACAACAATTGATGCCGTTTTCACACGCTTTATTACTCATTTAAGAGCCGATATTTATATCACTCATTCTAGTCACCATTAATGACTTGGCCCCGTATAGGTGTTTAATTTATATAAATTGACAACCCAGAACAAAAACTCCAACCGTGCCTCCCTGGGTCGACGTTTCTTTTCTAAAGACTGCAATAATTGATTAAATTAAAATTATGCTGTCAAATAATAAGTCAAATTGATAAGTCAAAACCTTCTATGATATACCGAAAATACCTAAACTTTTTAACCAAAATTATGTTTACTTTTTAAAGCACAAATTAACAATTGACCACCGCAAAAATCATCTCTGAGTTTTCACACTAATACAAGTTAATATGGGGTCCAAAATTTAAGATGGAAAGCTCTATGGCCACTTTTAAAAAAAGATGCACTAAGCCCTCTATTATTTATCACTCATCAATTCTAATTTTCTAATTAGCGACTCACTATGCATGATAACCTTCAAGCAGCTGCAAAATTAAATGTAAATTATAACATTTTAATGTAAACTTTTAATTCTCCGAAACATACATATTACATACATCCAAAAAATATGGTGGATCAATAAATCACAGGTCTCTGAACTTTATTTAATATTATCTTGAACATTTTAAGTAATATTTACTCAAAAAAATTTGAAATGACATAAAACTTTTAGTAGGGATGTTCACACAAATTTTGGTTACCGTTGCACATATATACCACGTGGCCTATTTTTTTGCTACAGTAGCACAGTGCTCCAACAAAACTTCTTATAAAAGCATGAGCAGTTAAGAGTCACAAAATATTCCCCAACAAAACCTGTATCAATAAGCGATGTATACAGCCTTATGAAAAAGTATCGTTGTAAAGTCAATATTTTAGTACTTGATTAGTATTAATTTATGGTTAATTATTATGGACTTCCCCAGTACATTGACTAATGATTTTTATTAAGATAGTTGCAAAAATTAATAATTTATAGCTTACTTCATACAATAATTTATGTGAAAAACCCAAAAACTTACACTAGAGGACTCTCCAAAACTAGTTCCGGTGCACAGTAATTTAGTAATTATTGTATGCACAATAAAGTACAACTCAAACAGTGCAGTACTGCCGTTACTGTTAGATCCATATTCCAAGAATTTCTTGGATTTTCATATTTATGGTTAGTAAACTGAGGTTTTTTATGTGTATTCAAAATAATAATCATTGACACTAATCAGTTCTGCTTGGTGTCTTCTGCGAGAAACATGAGTTTTGTGTTGACTATCTTTACAATAGTTTTAGTGGACTTTGCCTCTAGCCAACAATTTGTAGGTAAGAATAATGGACTGCTAAGAATAAATTAAAAGGTCATTATCGGAAACGTAAACATATCACTTATGAAAAAGACAATATTTACACATTTCATCTTGCCTCCCCAGTACATATGACGACCATGACCGCGGTTAATTTCCCACTAGTAAATGTAACTACTAACCACGAATTAGCTCACTTTATTGTCTTACTGTCATTCGTTTTAAAAACTCAATACACAGTCAAATTGATAATTGCTATTAATAAACATAGTGTGGCAAAAGAATTTAATTTTTGATGTCAAAGTACTATCAAATACGAAAATTAGTCGATGGATATTTCGACAGAACTTCTCTCGTCCTTAAAATACAGTTCAACAAATCCGGTTTCTTGGAAATATTAAAATGATGTTGCAATTTTTGTTTTGTGATAACCTCTATAAAATAAAAAGCAGTGGCGTAGATCACACTCCGCAGCCCATGCGCCGCGGAGATGCAAATTTCAAGGGAGCCCGAGCCACACACGTGGGGGCAGCATGAAAGATGTAGATTCTTAACAACGATTGTTTATATCTACACATCTAAAAAATGTCATAATTAGCACGTAGAAATTTGTTTCAGTTGCGTGAGTTTATCTCCTCAAAGTTATTAATTACGCCATAATGGAATGTAAAGTTCTAAATATTAATATTATTATAATTCTTGACCATTTATGAATAAAGAAGAGCGAAGAGTATTTCGACAGATCTTCCCTCGCGTCAACAAATCTCGCTTCTTTGAAAAATTATAAAATTACATTTTGCGATGTTTGTTTTGTAGTAACCTCTATGAATCAAAACCAGCAGTACAAATAGCACCCCTGCAGGACCTGCGCCGTATAGGCACAAAACTCCATGCGGACGCCGCACAAGTACGGACCATGTAAAATATATTTAAAGCAGACACCCAATCTTCAAAATGATTAGTAACTGCAATTTTAATTATCTCAATAAATAAAACTGTTATTCTGTTACTGTAAGGAAAAGTCTTACTATGAAGAAAAGTGGAGCATATGTTTATGATTTATTATAAATTTCCACTAAGTATTCCAGAAAATAATTTTGTAGAATGATTTCAAATTCGTATAATCCAAACGGCGTCGTAATCGCAGCAGTTTTCTAAACGTCTTCTTCAGTGACAGGGATCGAATGCGAGAACCAAGTCTGTCGTCGGGTATATTATTTTGCCATGTAAAGATGCACAAAATCTTGAATGTGCCTCACCTTACCTATCAGGACAGGTCCTCGCATTGAGGGCACGGTAATCCATACGTTTTATCATCTCAATTGATAGCTGTCGCATATTTAGAATTTTCAAACACAAATTTAAGAGACCTCCTGGCAGTGTTTTTAAAAATACTTTCAAATAAGTAGTTAACTTCAACTAAAACTACTTTTTATCAAAAGGTTCAGTAAAAAGAAGTTAACGACATTTCTAACTACATAGTTTTAAAATCTTATACTAATGTTTCGATTTTTGTTCACTTCACTGATAACTAGTTCCACCGTCTCCCGATTTTATGTGATTTAATTTAAGAAGGTAAAGTAAGTATAAATAAAAACAATACTTAGCTAAAATATACATATATTAATAAAAATATAGATAAATATTGTGGTCATCAACTTTGAATTACAATTTCGCGCTTAAAATAAAACAACGGGGCGACATCGAATTTGAATAATTTGAATTTGAAAAAAATGTTCAATAAGAAAATCGTTAAACACAGGCAACCATGTACAAGTTTAGCTCTTTTCTGGTAGTTGGTAGCTGTTCTAGCATTTATCATGTGTTTGTTTAAGACAAGCTGGGGACAGTTCACGATATAAACTCTCAAAGCTAATTGTTTTAAGTAACCATTCACTTGGATCAAGGCATCATTTAACATAATGTAAATTCTTTGTTTGAATCGTTGATAAAGTGTGGCATAATTTAACATCACGTAAATTCTTCGTTTCAACCGTTGATAAAGTGTGGCATCATTTAACATCATCTAAATTCTTTGTTTGAATCATTGATAAAGTGAAATATTAACCCCACGTAATTTTGTTAGCTTTGCCATTTTTCACGTCATGCGATTTTTCTCTGTCTCACAATTTTAACCTCAGTAATTTTCTTTGCTGTATAATTTAAATTGAACGTAAATTTTCATGCGCTGCAGCTCCTAACCTCACGTAATTCTTGTGTCTGGATTTTTACTGCAGTTTTACTTCACAACAAAGCTTTTTTTGACTAGGTAAACATTTTGTTGATTAATGCTTGCATCATATAAATTGTCTGATGTCCCATATTAATCTCAGATAACAATTTTTTACTGTTTAAAAATTCACGAGAGTGTATGGCGAATTTATGTTGTTTATTGCTCTTTTGGTCACTTGTTCGTCATAGAAAATGAACATTGAAAAGGGAATTGGAGTAAACAATACAGAAACACGTGGCAGAAGCGGAGAGCGCGGTTCCTAGTCGAGCTGGCGGGATTTATTGCGTCATCTGAACAAAAGACGCTGGTCTTGAATATAAGTTAGGGATGAGGTCGGTATGAGGTGACGCTCGCGGCTTGGTCCAATAGCAGGAATTTCCAACCACGAGTTTGCGATCATAATGGTCTGTTAGCGCGACACGTTTCTTCGTTAGATAGATGGGTGCTGGGCGGCATGTGCTTGCCGATAGAGTAGAATCACCGTCGTGGTGGGAGAACAGCCACAACCAGGAGCCCCAAACTCCGCTCGTGCTACAACGCCACCTATGGGTAATTTTACTGTGTTCTAGAACGAAATTGATATAGTTCGATTGCCACATTCTTACAGCGACCCGGGTGTCCCCTCAACTTTTGCAGTCATAAGCATTCACGAGGAAGCGCTCTGGTGCCGCTGTCGCTGTGCCCTCCCGCTACATAAAGTTTTATTAAAATTTTATTATCTTGTTGACTGCCATAATTTCAAATTAGCTGCCACACGTCCGTAATACAGCAAGATACAGAACACAGGACACAATTTTCAAAAGGTTGAACTCAACTGAGCAACTGATGAAGATTTTACTTCGGTAATCCAACCTTACAGTAGGGCGGAGTCGAAGACCAACAAAATTGCGAATTAAAAAGAGCGGATATCCCTCTTAATCCCAGGAAAAGGTATCTGTCCGTGTTACCCTAATAAAATGTAGAGATTCAATTAGAACTATATCCAGGGGGATGGATTATAAGAAATGGTCCACTGCCGTGGCCGCCTCGCTTCCCTGACCTTAACCCTGCGGTTTTTTTGTGGGAATATTAAACAACCCCTGATCAACACAGGTTTCCTCATTCTTTATTTATTTGATTTTTCGGTTTTAGAGTTAAATGTTAGACAAATTCAAAGCTCTTTATTTTTATTTAAGTTCTTTAAAAAAATTGTTCGTTACGTTTGCAGATTTGAGTTTTATTGGACCAGTAAAAATTTTGCTAATCGCACAATACAGAAAAGTCTTTTAATATTAGAAGGAATCCTTTCAGACCTCTTAAGCTCACTAGGCAGCTAAAATTTTTTTGTACGTGTATTTCAAAAATACCCTATAAATACTGACTTTGTCTTTATATTTTTTAGGTGACGTATGTACTTTACAATCAACTAGATCACCGGGGGTTTGTAAATTGTTTAATGACTGTGAAAAAGCACGAGAGGCACTACAACAGAGACGGTTTCCTCAAACATGTGGATTTCAAGGAAAACAACCAATAGTGTGTTGTCCACAAAACCAAACAGTGACGGAAAATACTCCACCACGTAGATCACCAGGCGATATAAGTAAAAAAAGTAAGGAGGTATATAAGAGTTAAAGTAATTTTTGTTCAAATACATCTAAAAATTGGAACAATTGTTCACTTAAATATGGTAAGGAAACAGTTGGTCGAAATTTAATTTGACAGAAGAATTTTATTTTTTATGATACTCCCTATAGGTTAAAACAAGTGTTAATATTTATTTAAAAACTTCCGACACAGACAGATAGACAAAGGCTTCAAAATTATAACATCCCTTTTTTGCATCGTTTTGCGGGTTAATTAAATGAACTCTCTTTGCTGAAATAACTCTAGCTTCGGCTAATTCAAGCACCTTCTTTTGTCATACACCAAACAACTTAAAACCTAGAGATAACGTCATTCCATTGTTGCTGGGGATGATTAACCAAATTGTGATTAACGTTTTACAATCTACACGATATTCATAATACAAACATAAGAAGACTTACTTTGATTAAAAATTTACAATGCTTACGATAACTTTCAAACGTCTGCAAGATTTCAGAGCATTCGGTTTTGCAGTTTCAAAATTCAAAATCAAAATGCTGTTAAAACAATTTGAAAAAAGTATTAAAGTGAGTGACTTGATTAAAATACTTCGTTTGCTGATGCTCGGAAAGTGAAAAATATATTTGTGCATTTGTTATTTCAGAATGTCAAGAGTACTCTCGTTACGTATATGAGTCACCAGATGCCGTACAACTAATTATTGCAGGTGGTGTGGCAGCTGATCGAAAAGAATTTCCACACATGGTGAGAAAATTTAAATAGGAAATTGGAACAACAAATTTGATTGTTCTCAAACATTTCAACCAGTTGGGCAAAAAAATTAATACACTTTTGAACTAAGTATAAACTAAGTTTCATATAAGATATTGTTACGCTGATCGATGATTAAAATCGGCATGGCTAAAACTCAACAATTTATACTATTATACACAACTAATTGTAATGACACAACGATTATGTACAGAATAATTCCGACTGGAATGGATTTGACTAGATTCTACTTCTTCCATTGCCTGGACTACACTAACTGCTCTCGACGGTGGTTCCCATTTAAACAGCCGCGCGGTCCTTCTCGAGAGGTCTCCGTCACCGCTTCTAGGCTTGTTCTAGAACACTCATCGCGACTTCGTGTTTCAGGCTTTTCTTTAGCGAACGCCGTTCGGCCGGCGGCACCGCCGATGAGTCACCCATCATCACCGCACATACTAGAAAATCCATAGGCGTCGTACTATTATTATTTTGTTAACGATAATTCCAAGTGATAAACAGCAATGTTTCTAAAAAGTACGCCCTGAGAAGTATATACAGCCTTCTCTAAAACTTGATAGTTTCTACTCATAGTTTACATATTAACTTACCAACCTCTAATTCGTAGGCAGAGACGCGTTTGATGTCAACGTAATAATTAATTTAAAACTAAAGCCATGTAAACAGAATGTCTTACAAAAGGAATTGTCAATTGAAAGTTTACAATCACGAATACACGTTTTTTGAAATCATTTATAATTTTTATTGTAATCGATTATTTTTTTTTGTGATAGACCGCAGTTGGATACGAACCAACTCCTGGAGATTTGCAATGGCTCTGTGGTGGAACGATTTTAAGCAACAATTTTGTCTTAACAGCTGCACATTGTTTGACTGATATAAATGCGTAAGTATGCTGTCAAATTGTTTCTGTTTTTCGTACATCGTCAGTGATAAAAATGTGAAATCTTGAAAAAAGTTTTATCTTGTGATAACTCAAACTTCCCGCCTTTAAATTGACACTTGAAAAAAATTTGAAACAAAATTCAAAATTTGGCCTTGGCTGTGATCGTCTAACAAAATGGAAACCTACGTTGTGTTTTTTTTTGAAACGTGGTGGGAAGACGTTCTTTCATACAAGTGAGCATACATTTCTTACGCTCTCTACGCATACTGCGTACGCGTAGAGAGCGTAAGAAATCGTAGACAAAATTTTTGGGAAGAGGCGAAAACCGCTCCCCTCTCAGGAAGAAAGAAGTTGCTAGCGAGAGTGACCCGTGATGTGCCCTCTGGCTGCCCAATGGGGGCCGAATCGCAATCGCTTTTCAACTCCAAAAACCCCCTATGGTTAATTCACCGACATATTACATTTCAAATGAAACACCTTAAAAATATGAAAGAAAAGACACTCGCGAATTGACAGACAAACACATACGAAAACCGAGCAATCACAAAATCCTACACATATGTAAAATGGACTAAAGCAAATATTTGAATATCGCAAATTTAATAGAAACAAAGAAACAAAGCAAAATCTGAGTTAAAGTAACTGGATGCAAATACACAAGTTATTACGGGCGTGTGGCGGCAGATTTAAAATTACGGCAGTCAATAAAAATACCCATAGAGCGTTCTAGCACAAGCGGAATTTGGGGCTACCGGTCGGGGCTATTCGCCCCCCACGACGGTGATTCTACCTATCGCAAGCCTACCCGCACAGCACATCTCAATGACGAACATGTCGTCCGAAACTAGGCCGTTACGATCGCATATCCGCAGTCAGTTGGGTCTCGACTATTGGGCCAAGTCGACAGCGCCACAACATCGCGACCACCCCTGAATCTATCCAAACCTGTACCCTTTATGCAGGTGACGCGATAAATTTCGCCAGCTCGACTAGGAACCGCACTTCACTTTTGCCACGTTTTCTGTGTTATTTAACTTCAATTCCATCTTAAATGTTCAATGACTCTGATATTAACAACAACTGAACAAGTGTTAAAGTTTCAATAAACAACATTTAAATTCGCCATACAATCTTGTGAAATTTTAAACAACAAATAATTGTTATGTGAGATTAAAATTGGACATCAAATAATTTATACGATGGACACATTCATCAACAAAATATTTACAAAAGAAAACTAGTAAAGATTTATGAGAAACAAAAGATCTGGTGTGAAATAAACTTGTGCAAGTAAAAATATTATGAGGTTAAAACTGCAGAGCATGAAATTTGCGTCCAATGAAAATTATACAACAAAGGAAAATTACTGAGGTTAAAACTGTGAAATAAAGAAATATTGTAGGACGTGAAACATTGCAAAGTTAAGAAAATTTACATGAAATTAATATTTGCCACACTACTTTATCAACGATTCAAACAAAAAGTTTACATTATGTTAAATTATATTATGATCTAAGTGATTGGTTACTTAAAAAAAAACAATTTACTTTGAGAGTTTAGAATACCGCGAACTGGTTACCCCTACAAAACAGATATTAAATAAACACAAAAATATCCAGTCCAGAGAAAAGCGTCTCGGTGATGTAAATATTATCGTTGAGAGGAAATACCTCCATGATCTAAATTTTAGCGTTGCGAGGAAACGCCTCGATAATGTAGATTTTAGCGTTGTGAGGTAGTACATCGCAATCTCTAGCGTTGGGAGGACATGCCTCAATGATGTAATCAATCTTTAGCGTTGTGAGGAAATGCCTCGATGAAGTAATCAATCTATAGCGTTGTAAAGACATGCCTCAGTGATGTAATCATGATAACGATGATAACCGCCTAAGAGAAAAAATTATTTTAACCCCCCATCAGTTCACGGTATGAATTAGTTAGTTTAACTGCCGTAAATGAACTATTAGCAATATTGTGTGAAGATTTAAAAAGTGTTATAATGTAACACTTACGTATATGCATCCAGAAACTTTTTCGTAATTAAACAAAGGTGTTATCCTGACTAAGTGAATTTCATGAGATCTTCTAGCAAGTGGTTTATTTAAATAATCCTGATTGATTCGTGAATTTACAAACAATAAAACAAATCTACAGCACGCATGTTTTTTT
The DNA here is from genome assembly GCA_022388445.1 of Zophobas atratus. Taxonomy (NCBI): domain Eukaryota; kingdom Metazoa; phylum Arthropoda; class Insecta; order Coleoptera; family Tenebrionidae; genus Zophobas; species Zophobas atratus. Next base: position 34,728,144 of record CM039449.1, read on the forward strand.
CGATTAAAAGCCGGAAGAATTAGCTACACGTGTTGGGGGAAAACTGTGTCATCATCGGAGTTACGATTGATTGTCGTTAAGCAAAGGCTTCCTCCGTTTAATTAACTATCAAACCAACTAAACTAACCAAAACTACCTTACCAAGTGGTTACACTCACAAAAACACATCCAGACTGACGCTTCGTCATGCTGCCCTCTGTCTCTACCAAGCCAAATACCACCCTCTAACTAAACATGCAGAATTACCCCCAAGCGCTACGTGCATATATGGTTGCCTATGTTTAACGATTTTTTTACTTGAATTCTGTTTTTTTCTCAAATTCAAATTATGCAAATGTGATTTCGCGCCGTTGTTAAATTCAAATTCGGTCACCACAACCTAAAGTATGAATACGGCTAAATATTTCCAGAAGTATTTGAACTCTATCCTCCAAAATATTGTCTAAATTTCCATTAATATTTGTTTTGGAGATACAAGGCCACATTGATTTTTTATAAATAGCACCAGGGGTCAAATTCAAATTTTTTTAACTTTTTTTTTTCTGCATTAATTAAACAATTGGCCTTGTATCTTCAAAACATTTCGGATGATGGAGTTGAAATATATTTATCTGTATACCAATAAACCGTTTTAGAAATATTTAGCTGTATCCATACTTACTAAAATTTTTCTTTTTTTAACGAAAAATGATATGTCAAACTTATTTAATATAATCAATAATTAAAAAAAGTATTGTCCTCATTCAATACATTACTGCAATTTACAGAGGAAATGCTATATGGGTAAAACTCGGTGTGAACCAACTCACCGATCAAAGACAAGAAGTAAGAATAGCTGACCGGATAGCTCATCCTGACTACAGAGCCAATTCTTACTACCACGATATTGGATTGTTAAAATTAGAAAAACCAGCGAAAATGAATCCATACGCACGACCTGCGTGCCTTTATTTATCACCAAACATCACAGTTCAAAGTGCCATAGCAACAGGATGGGGTCAAACGTCTTGGGTTGGCGAAGGCAGCAACGATTTGCTTAAAGTCACTCTTAACCTTTTTGATTGGAACGTTTGCAAAGGGTTCTACAAGAATCAAAGAAAACTCAGCAGAGGCATTTTGAATGATATTCAATTTTGTGCCGGCTCGATGACAGAAGAAAAAGACACCTGTAAAGTAAATACATACTAATATATTATACTACCTAGTCTATACTATACTACGGTGTTCAAGACCAGTGTTTACGATTTACTTATTTGTCTTAAATTTTTCCTTTTTCCGTCTTTAAAATCATTTTGCAGTTATTCCCACCGTTTATTATTTTTGCCGTTACCACCTGCATTTTAAAGTCCCTTTTGTTTCTTGTTCCTAGTATTTCTTTCGCCCCAGCATATGACTAAAAGGTTTGTGCTGAATGTTCATTAAATTTAGAAGTAAGTATGACTTAGCCGTTAACACTAATAAAGTTTCTTTTTTTGTAGGGAGATTCTGGAGGTCCGCTACAAATTTATCACACTGGTGACGAAGTATTAGAAATGTATGACATAATAGGCATAACGTCCTTCGGAAAAGGTTGTGCTGGTAGTCCTGGAGTATATGTGAGAGTTTCAAATTATATCCAATGGATAGAAGACATTGTATGGCCATAGATTTCTTTTTACCACAAAGGATGTCACGTGCTAAGTATACCTGTGCTTATTTGTTATTGTGAGGAATTGCTGTGCAGATAGTTTTAAATTTTATGTAATAAAAAATTACACTAAATTACTGACTATAAAGTTCTTTACATTCATTTTTTTTCTCTCGCTCTCTCTCTCTCTCTCTCTCTCTCTCTCTCTCTCTTGTATCTATTGTGGAATTAAAATCTGATGTCCATATAGTAAGTGGATTACTGGAGTATGAATTCATGACGTCCCCTCAAAAGTTTGCGGCATAAATCCTGTCTAAAATGTAGAAAATATGATGAGTCTGTACTCGTAATTTATCATTCCATTCATATTTTTTGGATCTGCATATACATGGTGACTCAAAATAATTAATGAATGCCTGAATATATTTTATTGAATTAATCAGGAATGACAAAACCGAATGCTTTGAAATCTTGGAGATGTTTTACAATTGTCATAGCCATGGTCAATTTTTAGTCAAAATATATTTCCTCATGCCCCCCCTAAAAAATTGATGACGTCACCTCAAAATTTTGCTGAATAAATCCTATCTTAAATGTGCAAAGTATGATGAGACAATACTTGTGATTTATCATTCCATTCATATTTTTTGGATTTGCATATACAGAGTGACCCAAAAAAATTAATGAACGCGGGAATTTATTTTATTTATTTAATCAGGAACTACAAAACCGAATGCTTTGAAATCTTGGAGATGTTTTAAAGTTATCATAGGCATGGTAAATTTTTGATCAAAATATATTTGCTCATCCCCCCCCCTAAAAAATTGATTACGCCACCCCAAAATTTTTCCGCAAAAGTCTTAAATGTGCATTGTGCAAAGTATGTTGAACCTATAATTGTGATTCATCACTGCATAAATATTTTTTACATTTGCCTACACGGGGTGTGTGAAAAAAATTAATGACTGGGTCAATTTATTTTATTGATGAAATCAAGAATTGCAAAATTGAATACTTTGAAATCTTGACGTTTTGAAGTTATTGTAAGAATGGTAACTTTTTAATGAGAATGTATCTGTTTATCAACCCCAAAAAATTGATTAGAGCATCTCAAAATTTTGCCGAATAAATTCTTTCGCAAACGTTCAAAATATGAACAGACTTTTAATCATTGCATTCATATTTTTTATATTTGCTTAAATAGGTGACACAAAAAAATTAATGAATCAGTCAATTTATTATTGATCAAATTAAGAACGAGGCACCCAATTTTCTGGAAAATGTGAGAATACGCTCGTCTTTATAACAATAAAATAATGATAGGGTAAGAATTATAATAATAACATTCAGAATATTTTGTTCAATGGAGGCTTATGAATAATTTTAGTCATCTGTTTTGGGGCGATAAACTCATTCAAATCAAACAAATGTCTACGTGACATTCTTCCGATGTATTGAATTCCCATTGATAATGTGCTGTAAATAAATTTTTTGCACTCGTAACCTTTTTTGATGACCTTGGCGCATTCAACAGCATACGGGACGTCGAACATCACGCACAGATGCGTTTTGCTATGAAGTCGTTGCTTTAAATAAAGCTGGGCGGTCGCTTCTCACTTTCCAATTGTGCATCATTTTTATTTTCAGCGAGACCGACACTTGAAAATTATTAAAAATACAATTATTATTATTGTGTCGTGGATATGGATTTTAGAATCATCAACTGACGTTCAGTTAACGTTAGTTTTCTCATAATTTTCTTCGCGATGCGTAACATCGGTTGCGAGCCACTGGTCTGCCGTAGTCCATACGCAGCACATAAATTTCAACCGCCTAGCCCTATTTTTTTAGTATTACACTACATCTATCCAAACTGAGACGTGTTCTTGCAAAAATGTTGATGTCATCGCAATTTTTTTTTAAATGCTCCGCTACAAAAATGTAATGAGAAAAAAAACATAACTAAACTCTTTAGACCAATTTTTTGAAGCTGTATTTGTCCAACTGTAGGTACTTTAGGGGCGAGGGAAGTTCTATCGAAGGAAATTTTCGCTGCTATAATATATATCAGCTTGTGTCCAGCCCAATAAAAAATCATAGTGCTTCTAGCTACGGCAAATTCTTACAGATTATTTTAAATTAAATATCCCCTCTTGGGTTAATCGATTTGTGGGTCTGAATTTGAACTAGACGAATACATTATAAATATTATAAAAGCTATGAATAAAATAACGGTCAGACAGAGTAATAAGGGGTAACTACAGCAGACAAAATAAAAATAACCACTCTTTTATAATATTCCAACAAAAGGATTAAGAATTATTTACATGTCACGAATATAGGAGTTGTTATTCCAGTTACGTGGCCAAGCTTACAACGATCAAATAACTTCTAACAATTTCCTTAGTATAGGGAAACACAAATGATTGGCATTAGTTTTATGTCTTCGTTGTTAGAACAATGTCGTATTTACATATAATATAAAAGCAATCGATGAATATTATATCTTGGTGAAGACTAAAAACATTTTATTAATCAAATAATAACGAAAACTTGTACACACTTTTTCGTTATTGTTGGCAGTCAAAAGTTTCTAGATACTTGACACATTTTGGATTGCAAATTCTCCATGTAAGTAAAATACGTGGTTTTTATTTTTAATAAAAAATCATCGAATTTCAGCAAAAAATAAATGATGCCTATAAACAAAGACATTGCAATATGCCAAACAAGTCGAAAAATTTTTCGATTCAGTTTAGTGTGGCCACCAGAAGGAAACGAATTAAGTCCTGGAATAAATTATAGAATTAGGGTTATAATTTTTTTTATAATTAGCGGAATTGTAGTACTTTCCCTTAGCACACACGCTTACTTACTAGCCATAAGTATGTTTCTAATAGAGTACCCATCTAGAACATTATAGATTTTGCCTTTTTGCTTTTTTGTAGAACATCCAGAATTCACAATCACCGAAGAACTTGCTGAGGTATAGGTGTCAGCGGATGCACTTATATGGTCTACGTCTTTGTCAAAAATCAAAAACCCGTTGCTCTTTTGATGCGAGATTTATCTGACTTTGAAATATTTGGGGTTCCTCCCAATTTTGAAAAACGAAACAAAAAATTAAACTTAGGAGTGGAGTTGTTATTTAATTACACTGTAGGTGCCGTGATATTTTACACTTTTCTAAAGCTGTCCGAGAAATCAAAGTGCAAAAGAATTACGTCCGAGAGAGGCATGAAAGAAAACCACTGTGGCTTAATAGCACCATTTTGGATTCCCTTCAACATAGACTATTTTCCCGTTTTTCAGTTATTTTCTTTATTAGCCATTTTTGTTAGTCACTTGCTTATAAAAATGTGCTTACATATCTCTCTCAACGCTTTTGAAATAGCACATCATATCATATTAAGAATTCAGCATTTGAAAGTTATGATTGAAGGGTGTTTTAATGACAAGAGCTACGCAGTGAGTCAAAGAAATTTAAAACGATGTATTTCCTATCACATCCAGATATTAGAGTATGTTCAGTTTTTGCTTGAATTTAAGCTACTTCAACTACATTTTCTAGGTTTGCTTCAAGACTAGATAATGCTTTCTTTCAGTGTATGTTTAGTCATTTTCTTTTAACGGGTACTATTTGTGCCTGCCTGGAAAAGCAAATTCTGGACGTAATTACGCAATTAATAGTGTAAGCATTGATGACAAGATAGTTTCTATTTCAGAAAATTAATATTGTGGGAGCTGTTTTTCACATTCTGGGATGGATTATGGCTTTGTTTGTGGCATGTGTAGCTGGACAAGATTTTCTTAATGCTGTAAGATGTGTTTCAAAATTGTTCTTGTTGGTGTACTTCGATTTTCTTTTTTTTTTATTTTGAAGAGTGAAATTATTCCAAACGCAATATGGAATTCTAAATGGTATCAAGCCGACATACGACTGAAAAAATATACCGTCTTTATGCTGATGCGTTCTCAGAGAGCATTGCAGATTAGAGCTGGTCCTTTTGGTGTTCTTTCGTTTCCACTATTCTTAGCGGTAAGTTTATGCGATTTTAAAACTGCTAACCATGGTCATTTTCCAGGTAATAAAAACATCTTATTCTGTTCTTTGCATGTTATCATCGTAAGAAGGAACACTATGGCAGGGGTTTCAATCGCCAATGAATTTTGCATGTCTATTTATGAAAAGAAAGCCAAAAGCAAACAGCTTCGTTATATATTTTTGTTCACTAAACGGTAGAAAAGTGCTACTTCATGTGCCTCTAGTGTTAATTATTTATTTATAATTTAAAATGGGAAATACAATGCTATAATTGTTGATTTAATTCACTAAGTTAATAAGCTTCATTCCTTAAAATGGAGGAAGACAAACAACTTACTATTGGTTAAACTGAATTGTCTAAATTTTGAAAAGTGAAAGTGCATACCTACGTATAATTTCTGGAAGATAGAGTTAGAAATTAAATTAATTAATTTTGACAATTGTCTTCGTTCCGAACGTGTTGATCGTCACCACATACACAACGTGTGTATAAGCCGCCCAGAGTATACAGCCTGTTATTGAAAGGTACGTACAAAATAAAATCGGCAATTGGTCTCGAAGTATGGCTGCTAAAAGTTAAAAAAAGTTCAGGTAAAAGTGTTTTCCTTTTAGAGATAAAAATTATTAAAATTTATGTCCAAATTCGTTGTACACCTCTGATAAAAAGATCATCTTTCGTTTCTATAGCAACATTTAGTCTTGACAAAAGTTTTATTCTTACAGTTGCTAGGATTTACTAAAATAAATTAATTTTACGTATTTATCCTTCAGTAGCGTCTAAAAAGGTTGGATAAGGGTTAATTTTCCCCTTATAATTTTGATAACACAAAATAAGTTTTTCAGACTTCTTAGACTTCGCGAAAAACTGTCCATTTTGTTGTACGTACCTTTCAATAACACCCTGTATAACAGAAACAGTTAAAGCTAAGAGAATACAAAAAAGAGAAAAAGCATCTAAAAAAACTATTTTTTGCAGTTATAGAAGAATATGCGTTAGAAGGTAGGAAAATATGTAATTCCTGTCTACCTTAATTATTATTATGTTCATATATGCACGATTTTAAAATGTTAATTACGTCATCACAAAATTGTTTAAGGCTGTACATCCTCAGTATCAAGCCCTATACCAAATACATGCAAACTGTAATGACTTCTCATTCGAACAATACCGAATTTGAAGTGATGCTGACTTTTTTTTAGAATAGCCTAAACTTTGATTACCTTTTTGGTCGTTATAACATATTTTTTTCTAGGGAATTTTATGACCAATCGATAGATAAATAAAAACAGTACTGGAGTATAAGTTTACTCAGTTGTTATTTGCCCAAACTTTTGTGATAATTGAAAAAAACGAAATCAAAGAATTTCAGAAAATAGGCAATCAACAATACATCCAACGGGCCATAAAATGTGATTTATTGCCCTATAAAGTTTTGACCCACCCTCCACAGCGGGCGGTTTTGCGAATTAGTGCAGTGGCTAGAGTCGCCCGATAGTGAGATTTTTGTTTCAAGAAAATGAAGATATGAAAGGCTTTGGCTTTAAACACCACTTTTGAATTTATTCAGTATTAGGTAACTTTTTTTTTAATATATTTACTTCGTACCGGCAGATAGCGACCACATCCGGAATCAAGGATTTCGGGTAACATTGCATATAAGTAAAACTGTTCTAAGTGAGGTACAATTTTTTCACGCCAAAACGTATCATCTCTTTCAATTATTCAGTATTGTAGATCACATTCTGTATCCACAATAAAATAACATTTTTGACGATGCCTTATATGTAGTTGCCCTTGGACTCTCACAGTGCGAAACATTAAATAACGAAGTACAGAAACTACTTACCCAGACTTCACAAACAAAATTCAAAAAGAAAATTTTTGATCAAATCGAGATCTAAACCAGAGCAAAAAATTGTTCGATACTTGTTTCGACAGAACTTCCCTAACTCCTGAAGTACTACAATGAAAATTTCCAGCATTTTCGTGTTGAGTCTTTCCTTTACACAATTTTGTAATGACGTCATCATCATTTTTGCAAGACGTGTATATCAACACTGGTGCAGTGTAATACTAAAAATAATGGTATTGTATTCCAAAATTCTGGGAAAATGGAGTTTGCCGTTGATCCATTCATTAATTTTTTGAACCACCTGTATAACCCAATCTAAAAAATATGAATGCAATGATAAATCACAAGTAAAAATTCATATTCTGCACATTCTCAGTAGAATTTATTGGAGAAAATTTTGAGATAACGACATCAATTTTTTGGGGGAATAAAGATATATATTTTGATTAACAATTTACCATGCTTACAATAACTTTAAAACTTCTGCAAGATTTCAAAGTATTCAGTTTTGCAATTTTATTTGCTTAATAAAATAAATTGAGTGATTCATCAATTTTTTTGAGTCACCTTGTATAAACAAATCTAAAAAATATCAGTGCAATGATAAATTACAAGTATAGACTGATCATAGTTTGCAGATTTTAGACAGGATATATCTGGCAAAATTTTGAGCTGACGTCATTAATTTTTTGGAGGGGATAAATAAATATATTTTGATTCAAAATTAAATTGCAAAATGAAGATTTTTCTTATTTTTTCGTACTCTAGGGGTCATGAAAGGTCGAGTAAACGAAAAAGTAGACGGTCGGCCGACAGAGTCGATTACAATACTTCCTTCGCCTACGCTCGGGAAGTAAAAAGCACCGCACAAAATAAATTGGGTACTAACTTTTGATTACGGCACAAAACATTATCTCACAATGATCACTAGTGTACTTTCGCATAGGAAATAAAGTACCAAATTTTGGTTTTCTAATTTTATAATAGATGGTTAAACTCTAAATAAAATTTGGATAATTATCCGCACCATCATTGGAATGACGTCATATAATATATTTTTTCTTAAATTGTATCAAATAAGATACTCCTACACTTGTGGTGTGTGAATCCGTGTAGAATTTTCACCCTGGAATCCAGAATTTTGTAAAAAATTTTAACATATAGGGGTTCACATAAAATAAATAAAATTCGCATATTCAAATTTTATAATTTTTCGAAAAAGCTGCATTTGTTTTATTGCATTTCACAGGCGAGGAAAGTTCTGTCGTAATAACCTTCGACCAATTTTTTTCATTCAAAATACATTCCGAGAGGTAACTAGGTACCTACCTAAATTTCTAAGATTTTGGGTTGGAAAAACCCAAGATTACAATGAAATGCAATAAGATATCTACAATAAAATATTCTTGCAAATTTTACTTTTCTATTCTATCTACTTACAGAACAACACATAAGTACAATTTTTGTAGAAACAGGAATTAAAAAATAAGTGTGAGGATTATGGTCGGAATTATGTATACGAACACGCATTTTTTTGTTATGTGCATTGGAACTAAAGATCTCATCAGTCTCTGACGATGATTTTATTAATTTATTTTAAAACACACATTTGGCTTTTTTTCATTTCTAAGGACAGTAAATTAGGTTAAACCACATATCAAAAATTTGTCTTTCAAGGGACTATCACTTTATGCTAAAAACAATAGGTGCTATTTAAAAAAAATATGGATGACGCCATACACCTGTCAAATATAGCTCAAAAATTTTGAAATGAATGTTACAAAATGGCAATTTTTATATACCAATTGACGTGTTTTTGCGTTTTTACTGCCCGAGCGTAAGCTGAGAAATAGTGTTTTCTTTCGTAGTAGATAAATATTTTAGTTCAGTACTCTGTTCTACCAGCAAGCCGAGAAATACACTTTCCCAGCTGACAATAGGAGTAATAAAACTATTGTTAACGAAGCGAACAATTTTAACCCTTAGAGATGAGTGGCAGCTGTCATAACGTGGTAGTATGGGTTGTTTTACAAGTTGCATATTTCCCGAGGTGAAATTTTCTCGGGTGCCGTACAGCCTTAAAGAAAAAACTCAACCCAAAAATGCGGGATACGTTTCATTGTATTTTAGGTCCGAGGGAAGTTCTGTGAAACAAATTTCGATAATTTTTTTTTGTATTCAAATATTTACGCTGATTCGTGACATTAATAATTAAAAGGAATATTTAAAGGTCGTCCTCAATATTTTGTATTTTATTTACCGCGATTTTCCAACCTTGGGGTTCACCACTTTGCATTAGAATGCATTTCACCACAAAAAAAACACGACGTAGGGTTCCGTTTTGTTGATGATCACAGTTCAAGGCCATTTTTTTTATTTTAGCGAGTTTTTAAAATTTTGATGATTGGAATGGCACCATTGCCACTGTCTCAATCTCAAATGCAGTGCAGCCTTCGGTTTTGAATCACGTTTCCGTCTTTGCGTTTGCGGTTTCGACACTTTAACTTCAATTCTTCCGTTACGTAAGCGAAAGATGTCACACTGATAGGTGATAATTAGTTACCAAATATAAGTATCAAACCTCAAACGGAAACTTAACAAATCAGCTTAGAGTGTAATCTAGACTGATTTGTGGTGCTGGTTTCGTATTTTGAAATTGAAAAGTATATTTAAAGTTTAAGGAATTGGGTTCAACAGACGTATGCTTTAAATTAAAGACCTCTGTAGACAGCTGTGGTTACATCTACAAAATAAAGAAATGTGGCCCAAAATCTGTCTACATTTTTTTAAATGTAGACAAGAGAAAAAAAAGTGAATAATAATAAAAAATTCATTTTGATACAAAATGCAGAGCATATCTTGTCCTCAAAAGCCACTGCGATTACGATCAACTTAAAATACTACTTGAAATTTTTAATTTTGTGAGCTGAATAGTAGTAAACAACATTTATCAGTTTTATCTACTTATCGGTGCCTAACTACGTGTCATCAACCACGTTTTTACGATTTTATTTTCACCAACCCAATATTTTGAAAACACTTGGCTGGGGAGTTTTTCTAAGTTTACTTTCGTCAGCTTCTGTTACGTAACTCCTCAAATTTTATGAATTATGATTAGACCTTTTGCCCCCCATAGTGAAAATGTGATTTATTTTTCGTAGGTTGGTTATTCACGAGGGTAACACATTCGAGTGACTGGACAAAAGGAGTATTTAAATGTATATGCATTTTGTTAAATTAGAAACGAAGTTAATTATTGGAAATAATAAATATTTATAAAAGATAAACATACGTATCTACGTAGTAAATATCGGAATACTTCAATTAAACAAAAATGTTTCCAAGTATAGATATAACATTTTTATCACAAAAAGATTATAAACCCACTTTTCCAGTCGGAGTTTAATAAATCAATACCAAAAATATAGAGCTTTAACTTAAAGTTTCCTACGATAAAAAATGCAAAGGTACTATACAAAGACTGGGCCAAGATCATCAAAAAAGGTTATGAGTACAAAAAATTTATTTACAGCACATTATCAACAGGAATATATTACATCGGAAGAATGTCACCTAGACATTTGTCTGATTTCAATGAGTTTATCGCCCCAAAACACATACTAAAATTATTCATAAGCCTCCATTGAACAAAATATTCTGAATGTTATTATTACAATGCTTACCTTATCATTATTTTATTGTTATAAAGACGAGCGTATGAGAAAATGAGGTAGATCGTTCTTAATTTGATCAATAATAAATTGACTGATTCATTAATTTTTTTGAGTCACCTGTTTAAGCAAATCTAAAAAATATGAATGCAATGATTAAAACTCTGTTCATATTTTGCACATTTGCGAAAGAATTTATTCGGCAAAATTTTGAGATGCCGTAATCAATTTTTTGGGGTTGATAAACAGATACATTTTCATTAAAAAGTTACCATGCTTAAAATAACCTCAAAACGTCAAAATTTCAAAGTATTCAGTTTTGCAATTCTTGATTTAATCAATAAAATAAATTGACTCAGTCATTAATTTTTTTCACACAGCCCATACACACATTTAAGATTTTTTCGGAAAAATTTTGGCGTGGCGTGATAAATTTTTTAGGGGGGATGAGCAAATATATTTTGATCAAAAATTTACCATGACTATGATAACTGTAAAACATCTCCAGGATTTCAAAGCATTCGGTTTTGCAGATTCCAAATTAAATGTCAAAATGTTTCCTAATTTTGACTTTTTTTTCCAAAAATCTGGACGTTTCAGGTAAAATCTCAATTCGGAGTCATAAACTACATGTGTAAGACTATGTTATTTGATACAATTTAAAACCCATTTACTATGTACGATTTTGAAGTGACGTCATCACATTACTGGTGGGGATGATTAGACAAATTTATAATATAATACAAAATTTGAGAACAAAATTTGAGAACAATCGGCCCAGTACTTTCGGAGATTATCTGTCTAATAAAAATCCGGGACGGCAGACAGACGGACAGACAGACGGAAACGGGAGACCTATTTCTTCGTCCTCTAGGGGTCACGATAGGTCGAGAAAATGCAAAAGTAGAGAGTCGGCCGACGGACTCGACTACAATACTTCCTTTACTTACGCTCGGGAAGTAAAAAATACCAAACTTGGAACAAAATTTAAAAAAATAACAATATAATTTTTATCGAGTAACAGCGGTAAAAATAATAAATAATAAAAACAGGATGATGCACCGTACAGTAAATAGATAAGTGATAAGTAAAATACGTTATCTACTCCACGTTTACAAAGACAAACATTAGGTCTAACCTGATAACGTTGGATTTTATCACAGTATTTCAATACTAGATATAGGTATGATTTAAATTTAGTGAAAAAAGAAAAAATACACTTTGACTAATAATAATTTTTATTTTGATACTCCTCTTTTATTAATTTAATAACGATAACAAAAATAATAATGTCTTCAACAATAGTGATAATAAATGTGCCACAGGGAATTCCTCATACTCACGTCATTAATCTAATCTCTCAAAAAGTTGCAAGTATCTTTGAAAAGGTTATAAATGAGTAAACCGATAAGAAATTCCCCGTTTATAAATATATCACGTCTCTCAGTATTGTAAACGTTGTGACAAAATATAGTAAATGCGAAAGAACCTACTCAAACTATAAATAGTTTTCACATCTGCATAGAATCATGGACAAAGATAATGATGTAAGTACACATTAATTTAGTTAATTTGTTTTATTTTGGTCCCAATGCTTAGGCCTGATAACAGAATTTTATTGTTATAATAATTAAACAAAATACATACATAAACTCTTCCTTGTTGTGAGAATCTTCAATTTTTACTTCTCCAGCGTAAGCTCAGAAAGTATTGTAATAATTGTCCATCCGGGAAATAGCTACTTTCAAATTTTATCGACGGATCATGACACAGAGTACGAAAAAGTACATCCGTTGTTATTAGACTGATAACGTCCGAAACTTCTGGACCGATTGTTACCAAATTGGACACGTAATCTCAGACACTACTGGACTGAACATTTGTTAAATTTTGTACGTTTATTAGGAATATCATGTAGATGGTTAACCGCTGACCAAAATTTGTCTAATCATCCCCACCGACAATTTGATGACGTCATCTCAAATAATTCTATTGTGAAATGGCTTAAACGTCATTCAACAATATACTCCTAAACTTGAAATGTACGAATCCGCTTTGAATTTTTTCTCTAAACGTCCAAATTTTCGCAAAAACATCAGTAAAGTATAACGTTTTATTATCAACACGGATATAAGTCGTGGTAGAAGTTTTGGTTATTGAGGAGAACGCCGACCTGCGGTTGCACGTTCGATGCCAAACTTGGCCGCTTATTTTTTTCTCTTGTTTTTCTCTTGCGTTGGTAATGCTCTGTAGTAATATTTATCTTAATTATGTATATTGTCATGTTAAATTATATATATTTAATAGTGACAAAATAAGGATTAAAATATTCAGAAAATTGTGTTCGATTGTGGTTTAATTAATACTCCTCTGTTTTGAGGAGACGAACTCATATTTAAATCAAACTAATTCGATGTTTAAACATGAACACTTAAAGTAAGCCTGTTATTAGTGCTGAGAAAACATTTTATCCCGTTAGTTATCTGCTTTAAATATATTTTACATTGTCTGTACTTGGGAGTACAAATTCCAAGATTTCAAGGGCGAAATAACCTTCCATCAATTTTTTTAACTGTAAACATATGAAAATTTCAAATCATATTATGATTTGTTAAAATCAGTCTTTTCTTAGTAAGTACTAGCCCCGCCGACCCGCCCCGCCCATTATTTTCTTGGAGGGTACGTCATTTGCCAAAATCAGTTTTATCTTAGCAGGTACTAGCCCCGTGCACCCGCCCTCTGTTTTCTTAGAAATTATGCCATTTGCCAAAATCCGTCTTGTCTTAGCAAGTACAAGCCCCACCCACTCGCGCTGTTCCCATTTTAACGACAAATTTTATTTCTGTTCAGTATAAGAATCATCTTTCATTCAGACTATAATAAGGGAATCACTGAAATGGAGACAGGGTGGATGGGCGGGGCTTAATTTGTTCTTCTCTCAAGTGGGACTGGAAATTAATTGAATCTAGGATGTGAAAAAAAAGTTATAATAGTAACTTTTTTTGTTATACTCTTTTCTATAACATTTATTTCTTATTGGAGAGGAAAAAAAGAGAACGGGCGGGTGGGCGGGGCTAAGTTTAAATTTTTCTAAAAATAATCCTAAAATTGAAGAAACGAAAAATTTGAAAAACAAAGATTCGGAAGTTCAAATATCGAAAAATTGAAAATTTTAATGCTTAAAACTAAAAATATTGCAAATCGAAATACTGAATAAATAAAAAACTACAAAATAAAAATCTAAAAATAGAATATTTGAAACAAATCCGAAAAATTGAAACATTTTCAATTAGAAACAATAAAAATTTAGACACAAAACTGAAAAATATGAAAGAAAAAATTCAAAAAATTTAATATATACATATCTGATAAAATCGAAGAACTCAAAAATTAAAAAAAATTGGTCTAAAGAGTTTAGACAGTACTTCCCTCGCTGTCGGAAACTTGACGACTGCATGCCTATTGTGTTTTTTTTTTCTCATTACATTTTTGTAATGGGAATTTAAAAAAAAATTGTGATGACGTCATCAACATTTTTGCAAGGACACGTATATCAGTTGGGATAGATGTAGTGTAATACTAAGAATAAAATTATTGTATTCCCAAATTTTCGGGAAAATGAATTGGGTCGTTTTGAATATTGATTTCTTATAATCAATAAAATAACGAAACCATTTACTCACGTATACGGCGCCGGTGTGTAATATCTAGAGAACGGATTTCTGTCGGGCTAGGCAAGGCCAAACTCGGTACGGCTCGTACGGGATGCGAATTCATTGCGGTTGCGGACTGCACTTCGTTTATTTGAGATTAGAATAACGTTGTTTCGTTGCACTCTGCTGTTAATTCCCGTTCTCATTGACTTAGCCGTTTGATTAATAAATCGTTAATTATATTTATGGAATTAGTACTGATTAAATTCAGTGATTATCTATCACCCGCTACTGAGTCCCGGCGATCCAGCGCGTCACCACCTATAATCGTGACGTAGCCCGACAAAAATCCGCTGTCTAGTAATATGAAAGGCAACTGAAAATCGTTTATGTATAAACATTCTTAATTTAAGATGACAAGCGTAACAGCATACGTGAGAGTCAAACAGAGAAACTGTAAACAAAACGACCATCGGTTTTATTGCTTCGACTTCCGCTTATTATATAAAACATTGGGTTTTATTTTAATTCTTGACGGTGAAATTCACAATTGGTTGATTATAAACATGTCTATTTCACATTCGCGGAACCAAGTGAGCGCATAAAACAAATGCAGGTCTGTAATGTTAAAGTCGATGTAAATAAGCGTGCTACCCTTATGTTTCAACCGAGTTTTTCCTTTAACAAATTTTGTGTCTACCAAATTGGGTTGGTTGGGGTGTAATACTAATAATAAGTGTTGCCTTTAATTTAATCAATAAAATAAATT
This sequence comes from Zophobas atratus, assembly GCA_022388445.1. Taxonomy (NCBI): domain Eukaryota; kingdom Metazoa; phylum Arthropoda; class Insecta; order Coleoptera; family Tenebrionidae; genus Zophobas; species Zophobas atratus. The sequence continues at coordinate 34,743,762 of CM039449.1, forward strand.
GACTTCACATTAATTTTTTTGAACCACCTCTTAAGAAAATCTAAAAAATATGAATGGAATGATAAATCACAAGTACAGACTCATCATATTTTGTACATTTTAGATACGATTTATTCGGCAAACTTTTGAGTTGACGTCATCACTTTTTTGTAGAAGATAACCAAATATATTTTGACTAAAAATTTATTATGCTCTTTATAACCTTAAAACATCTGCAAGATTTCAAAGCATTCGGTTTTGTAGTTCCTGATCAAATCAATAAAATAAATTTACGCATTCATTAATTTTTTTGAGTCACCCTGTATATGCAAATCGAAAAAATTTGAATGGAATGATAAATCACAAGAAGAGACTCACCATATTTTGTACATTTTAGATAGGATATATTCAGCAAAATTTTGTGGTGACGTCATAAATTTTTTAGGGGGGACGACCAAATACATTTTGATCAAAAATTTACCATGCTTATGATAATTTTAAAATATCTTCAAGATTTCGAAGCATTCGGTTTTGTAGTTCCTGAGTAAATCAGTAAAATAAATTTACGCTT